>RYYW01000031.1:192000-252821 GCA_013621005.1 Aeschynomene evenia | reverse complement strand
CTTAGGTTTCTGATATACAATTTGCTCCATCTTCTCTACATTATTTTCTAAGTAAAGTGAGTGTTTCTAAAAGGTACAGATGATCTAGGTTTCTTAAACTTAAATCTGACTTCTTGAAAAAGCCAGTTGAGAAATCTTATTCTCACTTACTTTAAGAATTCATTGAGTGTACCTTCACTTGAAAACAGTTTATCTGGTGTATTTTCTTGGTTTATTATCTTAATATATTTCTCTTCAACTAACCAAGGAAGGACCCAATTGAAATTCAGTGGGTACCAGAAACTTCTTTATCTTGCAGGTTCAACTAAAGTGAAAAGAACTCAACACACAAATGAGTTCAGTGGAGAATTCAAGAGGGTTCTGAAGAATCTCTTATGAGAACAAGCTGAGATGGATCAAGCTTATAAAAAGTCTGATTTATCATTCTTTACAATAGCTACAAAACTCTTTCAAGAAGAATTGTCTAAGGAACTTGGAGTGCTCATCTCATTCTCATCAAGCAAATCATACATTCAGAAAGTGGTGAAGCCTTCTGAAAGGAAGTCCATCTAAGAAGCTCTCCGAAGCTTCTACAACAACTTCTGAGAACCTAGCAAGATGAGAAAGCAACTATGGGCAATTCCTGGAAAGAATTATTTCAAAGAAGACTCTGAATATTCCCTCAAGCAACAAGTCTCAGAAAGTGAACTCAGAATCACTTTTGGCACCAGAAATCAAAATCCTCAAGGATCACATTCAATTCCAAAGTGAGGTATTCTGAAACTAAAACATTATATGCTAATTGTTGTTGTGCATGAAATATGTATGAACTATGTATATGCATATTTGATTTAATTGTGTGAAAACATTTTTCAAATTAAATGCATTGCATCAACATGTCATCTGCATAAGCATATCCCTCTCACACCCTATCAAATCCTCTGAGATCAACTCTCCAGAAGTCAACCTTCTCAAGCATTTGGTCAAACTCAGAAAGTAAATTATCGTGGGATAATTGCAACTCAGACTTATCCAAGATGGTCCAAGGGCAAGGAGGAAATACTGCTGACTCCTCTTCTGAGGACGATGCAACAAGGTTCCGGGTGGAACATTGCACCCTAGACGCTGGAAGCTCAAGGAAGGAGCCCAAAAGGAAGCAACCTGAAGCTTCTGTGGCGGATCCTTCAGAAGCAACCACGACTGAGGTTGCTGGTGTGGATGCTGAGTCTCTGACTCAGAAAATGGATGACATCCAGAAGGAAATTGATCAGCCTTCTGAGACTCAAGTTGCTGACGCCAAGCATCCTCCACCACTACCTTCTCCACCCATGTCTCAGGAAGGAGCTGAGAAAATTCAAGAAGAGGTACAACATCAACAAACTCCTCCCTCTTCATCTCAGAAAGAACCAACTTCTGATGCTTGTCATGTCTCTTCTGAACCCCCTAAAGAACATAAGGAAACTCGTGTCTCAACACACGTTGAAGTGCCAGGGACCACCAGCACTGGGCTCAGCTCAGAGGTGGGCACTGACGCTACCGTGGCTACCAGCGTAGTAGCAGTTGAGGCATTTGTTGCGGTAGTTCCTTAGAAGGGACTCAGTCTGAGAAAGACTCTCAGAAGGGATCTGAGGTTCACATGGTTGATGTCACTTAGACTGCTCCTCTTCCTTCAATAAATTGAGTCCCTCCTTCTCCATCATTGAGTCCATGATTGGAGCGGGCTTCGAATTTGGAAGTATGGTGCAATAGTCTAGCCCAGAATGAGAAACTCTTCATCAGAAAGCTTCTACCAGCACTGTCATCAATATAATCAGAACAGGCAACGATTCTCTTCCGAAAGTGGATTGCCACTTTAGGGCTTGAGAAACCATTTGGTAATGGGTCTTGTGCTTCAGAATCGAACCCATACAAAATTTAACCTAGAGAAAATTAATTACCTTTTGCTTTGGGTAATTACTTTCTTCTACGGTCAAATTACCCTCTCTCTACTACTTGGTGACACTCAGAAGAGTGGCCCTTCCTAAGCTCATCATCTCATATATGCTGGCTGCAGTGGCTAAGGGGAAGGAAAAACATGGTGCCTTGCCTTATGGGATGGTTCTTACAAGAATCCTCAAGTATCTCAATTTCCCTTTTGAGAATGAGAGTTGTTTCCTCCCCTCTGGATGTGTCTTCACTCAGGTGTCCTTCAGGCAAATCACCAAAGGAAAGCAAGCGGGTTCTGAACCCAAAGAGAAAGCCAATGTCTCCTTGCCATCAAGGAAAAGACAGGCTGCCACTGAGGTTTCTGAAGCTGAATCAGAATCCAAGAAGAAGCCTAGGCATTCTCAAGGAAAATCAGAGAAGAACCAGCTTGAGAAATCCACCTCAAAGAGCTCAGAACCAGAAAACACATATTAGATTCTGGAGGATACTGACAGTGAGAAAACTGTGTCTTCAGAAAGCTCATCTAGCTCACATTCTGATAATGATACTCCTCCTCCAACAAGGCTAGAGAAAACTCCCTTACAAGAGGAAGCAGCGGACTTCTCAAACCTCAAAGGGTATTCATATCAGTGAGCCATCTCAGGTTGAGACTAGTGAAAGAGAAAGTGAGGATAATGTGATATTCATGACTATCCTGAGGTCAAAGGCAGAGATAGCTGCAAAGAAATTGGCTGCACAGAAAAGAGCACAAGGAGCCACTAGCTCCAAAGGGAAAGATGCTGAGTCTCTGAAGCTTATATTGTGATTGAGGATGCATCAGAACTAGTGCTCCTCCCACTCAGTATTTGGGTATACACAAGCTCCAGCACCCTCTCCTAATGATAATCTAGCCATGATTCCCTATGTTAAGAAACCACAGATCTGTCAAGGTCTCTGAAGAGGTTCCTCATTCAAAAGGCTTTACCTCTGAATCAGCAAGTGCTTCCTCGGTGAAGAATTATGTAATCAAACATAGAAGAATCTGAAGTTGTTTTGTCTCAGAAGACTTCAGCTTCTGAATCTGAACCAGAAAAGAATTTTGAGGAATTAAGTCCTACAGCAGTTACTCAAGGAACTCAGGGGTTAATTTCTGAAGCACCTACTATCACTTCCTCCATCGATTCTCTAAGGATTGATTTGCTTCTGAGAAACCAAAGAGAAATGACAACAAGGCAAAATAGGCTTGAGGTTGGAATTTTAGAAATCCGAAGCCAACTCAGAGAGCATGAAGCACCTCTGTTGAGAATTCTGGACGCTCTTGAGAAGAAACAAGGCTGAAGTTCTGCATTTTCTTGTCCTCTCTTTTTGATGATGCCAAAGGGGAGAAAATGTAGGAAATATGGGTTGAAAGATTACTGGTTTCTGAAGGAAACAGGGGGAGATAGAAGTGAGGGGGAGAGAGACTCTCTCTAAAAGAAACATCATCATGCATAACATATATTTAGCATTTACTGCATTCTCTCTTAATTCATGAATATGCTTATGTATGTTTAATATGATTCTGAGTCATGAATACAAACTTTCTGGATGCGTATGTTATTAAAGTTAATTATCATGAATATATATCTTGCTTTCTGAGCATTTTGTGAATTATATAATTGCAAGATTCATGAAAAACTTGTTTTACTCTCTGGTTTGTATTCTTCTGTGAATTAATCAATCTCTAAGTTACTTCTGGAAATTTCTCTCTTGAGAAAATGAAGGAAATAATAGAAGATAGATTAAAATTGCACAAGGAACCTATCATTAAGCTTCTGATCTTAAAGAAAGGTTTCCTTCAAACGATTCTACAAAATATTTCCTAAATTGATTTGTCATCATCAAAAAGGGGAGATTGTAAGCTCCAGCACCCTTCCAAGAAGTGTTAATGATTGGAAATCATTAAAGACTTGGTTTTGAATGATAACAAATTAATATAAAGAAAATATTTTGTTAGAATAATTTAATGGGTGTTGATATGTGCAGTGAAAAAGCTATTTGAGATAGCTAAAATACACAAGACAGTTGGAACTACAAGCACTCAAAGCACATGGCTCTATAAGCGCAAGAAGAAAGAAGAACAAAGCCTCTCAAAAGGAAATCAAGGCATGAGAAAGCTATTGAGCAACCTGCGAAGAAGACATGAGAAAGCGCTCTGAGAAATGCACTCAGAATCTTCTTAGAAGGATTGCATGAGTTGTCATTCATATGTGGAAGGCTAAAATTCAACACTAAGTAACCTCAAGTATCAAGACATATTCAAAGCTAAGAAGGCATCAGAAAGGGTGTCTCGAAAGCAACAAGGTGAAAGAGTGTTTCTGAGAAGGAAACAAAATTTACTCAGAAGGGTCTCAGAAGACCATGCAAATTTTGTTTCTCAGAAGGACCTTCTCTCAGAAGGATGTTCACTCAGAAGGGTTCCTCTCAGAAGGCTATGAATGATTGAGTTCTCAGAAGGCAACCTCATCCAGAAGATTGGAGAAAGCTGCAATATCAGAACACTTCAAGAATAGGTTTCTGGAAACTAAGAAGTTCAAGTTTCTGATAAAGAAACTGTTCATAAACCGAGAAGATATCAAGACCATGAAGACTTCTCGAAAGCATCCTCCAAGAAGCCAAGAAAGTCTTCTAAGAAGACTTGAAAGTTTCTGAGAAAGCCGAGCTCCAGAAAGCTGTCCTAGAAGATTAAATGGAAGCATCGGATTCTGATAAGAATCATTCAGAAAGCACTCAAGGAAATCAAGATCTATACTAAAGTACTTTCTGAGGCAGCATAAGAGACTTTCTGAGTAAGTATAAGAAGATACACCTTCCGGAGAAGGTTCAGAAAGCCAGCATCTGAGAAGCTCTCAGAAGCTGTGAGCTTATGAGAAAGCTGTCCAAGAAGTTCCTTCAAGAAGCTGAGAAAAATCTACATCTGAGGAATCACCCTCTGATCTAATCAAGGCATCTTGAATGAGAAGATACATCATTAAGGAAGGAAGAAATTCTTTCAGAAACTTCTCATTGGGTTAGTCAAGACACATCAAGAAGATGCATCAGCCTTCTCATGAAGTGCTGACTTGGTTATGAGAGAGCAGTTTTCTCAGAAGGCTGAATAGAATTTGTGAGAAGCACAAATTCTCAGAAAGCAGTCCTCTCAGAAAGCTCTCAGAAGGCAGTCCTCTCAGAAAGCTCTCAGAAGGCAGTACTCTCGGAAAGCTCTTAGAAAGCTGTCCTCTCAGAAAGCTCTCAGAAGGCAGTCCTCTCAGAAAGCTCTCAGAAGGCAGTCCTCTCAGAAAGCTCTCAGAAGGCAGTACTCTCGGAAAGCTCTCAGAAAGCAGTCCTCTCAGAAAGCTCTCAGAAGGACATATCAGAAAGTCTTGGGAACTGTGCACAACGGCCATAATCTGGAAAAGGCTATAAATAATCTCCCAACAAGACATAAAGTGAGCTTGCACGTTGCTGCAATGCTGCCAAATTTCCTAGTGGTGTTAGAACATTAATTCAACTTTGTAACACATCACTAACAGCATCTAGCGTCACTCTAAGGAATTAAATCAAATCTTTTCTACTCATATTCCTTGAGAAACCCGAGATTCTGTAGAAGAGAAATTTTCTCTCAAAAGAAAATTTCTTGAAATCTTCTATTCTTATCCTTTCACTAGATAATATTCTTGCTGTTGCAAGCTTTGAATAGGAGTTGTTTAAGGATATCCTTTGTTCATTCAAAGTCCTTAAGCATTTGTTTGTAAGTGCTTTACGCACACACTTTTCAAACACAAATCAGTATTTATTTGTAAAAGTCTCACTCATGTGGAGCTGAGCAATTAGAGCCTGAAGAGGCTAGGAAAAGAATACTTGTAAAAGTCTCATGGTGAATGAGCAAGTAGCCTGAAGAGGTCAATCAAAGAATACTAGTCTTTCTCATGGTGTTGAGTTAAGCAAGAGAAGCCAGAAGTGGCTTGATGAAAGAATACTAATCTCTTACTCATAAGAGTGGAGTAAAAAGTCCTTAATTGTTTAAGGCAAGGAAGTCCTCGTAATGAGGCAAGGAAATCCACTTTGGGTTGTGAAGTGGTGGAAGTCCTTTACGTGTTAAAGGCAAGGTTGTCTGGGAAGGCACAATAAGAAGAATATCCTGAGGGAGCCTGGGAAGGCTTCGATAGGAAAGAATATCCATGCTTAGCCTGGAAAGGCTTGTGGAAAGAATATTCACTGCAAAGCCTGAAGAGGCTAGAAGAAAGAATACTTGAGAGAGCCTGAGAAGGCTTGATAATATCTGTAACTTTGAAGAAAGTTAGTGGAACTCAAACAATTGTTTGAGAACTTGATGTATGCATCATTGGCCGAACCAGTATAAAATTGTGTTCACTTTCTATACTTCTCTCTGAACTTGATTGCTAGTTTAATTTCTAGTTGCTTAATCTTTATCTTAATTCACACTCTATATAGAGTATAAGATGCATGATATTAACTAGTTTTTTCTATCAGAAAATTACATCAGTGAGAAACACAACTTTTGAAGTGAAAACGTGCAAGAACATAATGAGTTCTTAGAGCAGATTTTCTGTAAACCAGTCATCGTAATTCTTCATATACGGATTCGTTAACCGTTGGATCGAGCTGAAAAGTTGTGAGAATGTTAAGGACACATAGTTCTAACATTTGAACGGTTGGATCTTTGATTCGATGACTGGGGTGAGAGATATTAATAACGTAATGAACCAGTACAAATTATGCTCTCACCAGAAAGTAATATCAGAAACTTCTATGAGGGTTCTGAGTCTCTATGACCATTTCTCTTTGAACTAGAATGTGTTTCTGAAGTTTATAGTATATTATTATGTGCGTAGATATTATCTAGAATAAGTTCCTAATTCTTCATATTAGATAACTTATCTAGAAAGTATCTCTATACATGGTTTCTAAGTGCTACAACTATGTTAATATCTCATGTATATATTGAATATATTATCATGTTAATATAGTTATTATTATACTAACTCTCTTTCATTATGACTTCAAGTATTTACACTTGATAGTTATAATTACAAGTTTCAGAAATCACCAAGAAGGTTGATCTTCTCAGAAAGCAAAGTTTCTGAGAAACTTTACTTTCTCAGAAGGACTCTCCGCTGCGACTCAGAAGGATACCCTTCTGAGAAGTGTTTTTGAAAGAAAGAGTTTTAGAAGAGTATTTTGAAAATTTAAGCACGATTCAACCCCCCCTTCTCGTGCTAACACACACCTTCATATTTGACATACAACCATGGCTGAAAATTCACACTATGCACTCATACATCACCAGGGATCAATTGAAACTAATAGTCGGGGTAGTGTAATTTTCAAATCACCCAGTACTATTGGTTTCATTCTTAATGAATCAGTTACTTTTGCCGAGCTGGAGAGTCAATTGGTTGAAGAATTAAGAGTTGAGAACGTGAAAAAAATCACTCAATTGTTCTATCGAGTGCCAGTTACAATTGGTCTTGGTAGGGTGGAGTTTGGATGTCAGCAATTGCGGGACGATAGGGATATTCGTAGAATGTTTTTCTCTCACAATACTTTTCCAGAAATTAGAGCTATAGAGCTATTTGTCGTGTTAGAAGACACGATCAGCTCACACGGATCCGTACCAAATCCTGCACGTGCATCACCTTCCGTGGCTCCTGCAAATGTTACTGGAGGAGATATCGGTTCTGATGAAGAAGATGATAATGATATCGCAGACATAGCAGGTAAGTATAATTTATTAATTTGATATGTTTTTTTTTGTATAAAAATATGTTATGAAATTATTTTATAATGTAGAAAATTGATAGGTGGTTACCATAAATTAATTTGAATTGTTTTATTAATTTGAATTGTTTTATGTTAGGAAATGATTTTATTACGTAGAAAATTAATAGGTGGTTAGCATAAATTAATTTTAATTGTAGCAATAGTTTAATTGTATTTTTTTATTTAATATTGTATATATAGTACCATAAATTTATAATTTGAAATGTTTTATAGAAATATGTTAGGAAATGATTTTATTACGTAGAAAATTAATAGGTGGTTAGCATAATTTAATTTTAATTGTAGCAATAGTTTAGTTTAATTCTATTTTAGGAAATTATTTTATTACATAGAAAATAAATATAGGTGATTAGCATAATTTAATTTTAATTGTAGCAATAGTTTAGTTTAATTCTATTTTTTTATTTCATATTGTATATATAGGAGGTACATAGGAGTTAATAAATGCTGATAAAATTATAATAATAATATTATTAGATTAATTATTTTTTTTTTGTTTTATGTATTATATATTGAATGTCTATATTTATAGGAGATGGACACATTGATCTTGCAATTCAAATTGCACAACCAGTGAATGTTGAACCTTCTCCAGTTCAGAATAATCTTCAGTTCCAACACATAGATTATATTGCTGATGAAGGAGTCGATATTAGGGGAGATGATGATGATGATGGTTTGCAGGCTGAGGATGTTTTATTACAACAACTGAGTGATGAAGAGGTTGCTGCAGAGGCTGATGTTCTCCCACAGTCTCAGCCTGTGCAATCACAAGCACGTGGTGGACATGTGCACCAGTCTAGGACCGCAAGTATGATGCGTGGTGTCCCTGAACATTACACCAATTTGAATTTGGATGCAGAGGCCCCCCATAGTTCTACACAACCCTTCAGTAGAATCTGGGACTTCAGAGAGGGAGACTGAATTTTTCGTTGGGAGGTCCGAAAGTACACCGCATCACATACTTGTGTCTTTGAACAAATCTTGCAGGTTCACCCTCAGCTGGACAGCGCAGTGGTATGTGATTTAATTTTTCCTATGGTCAAGAATGACCCTAATGTTCCAGTAAGAGTTTTGCAAGGTGCAGTGGAGTCAAGATTCAATTTCAAAATATCATATAAGAGAACTTGGCTTGCGAAATAGAGAGCAATTGCAAAAATATATGGAGATTGGGAACAGTCATACAATGAACTCCCTAGGTGGTGGTTGGGTGTTCAACAGTTCATGCCAGGTACAATATATTTTGTGCGTGTGTTTTGCGATTTAAGTTACATATTTGATATTTGTTGGGTATTCTGATGAATTGCTAATGTTACAAAAATGCATATTGCTTTTCCTTAGGTACCATATTTTCATTGCAGACTAAACCTTATTATGTGGGTAATTTGGTTGATCGTAGTTGTGTAATGTTTCACCGTGTATTCTGGACTTATCCTTCATGCATAGAAGCATTCAAGTGGTGCAAGCCTTTTATATCTATTGATGGGACCCATCTCTATGGCAAATATCACGGGGTGTTGTTGATGGCAATTGCCCAAGATGGGAATTCAAACATATTGCCTGTTGCGTTTGCCTTGGTTGAAGGTGAAACACGGGAAGCATGGTCATTTTTTCTGACTTTATTACGACAACATGTCACCCCACAGGATGGTATTTTGGTTATTTCTGACTGACACGGTGCTATAAAATCTGCTTTGAATGCAGAAGGAAGTGGATGGCAACCTCCGAGAGCATATCACGCTTATTGCATTCGACACATTGTGGCTAACTTTGCGCTGCAATTTAAGAACAAAGATGCAAAGAGAATACTGACCAATGCTGCATACGCAAAGTCTGAGCGAGATTTTTTATATTACTTCTCACAATTGAGGGATGAGAGTGCAGCTATGTGTACTTGGGTGGACCGTATTCCTCGGTCTAAGTGGGCGCAATATGCTGATAAGGGTCGCGGGTATAACATTTATTAATAAGGAATATTGTTGCATTGTTTTTGTTATTTTTACTGAATATGTCATCAACATTCTTCAAATGTCACAGGTTTGGACACATGACTACAAATCTTTCTGAATGCATCAATGCTGTAATGAAGGGAACCCGTAATCTGCCTATCACTGCTATTGTCCAAAGCGACATATTATCGTTTAGCACATTTATTTGTCAAAAAAGGAAGAGAAGCACAAGGACAGATTGCGGGTGGTCATAGGTGGTCACAACATCTTTTGAGGGCGATCCAGGAGTCTAGCCAGAAGATCGGTCGTATGACAGTGACTGCTCTGACCAGAGATAATGTTTCTTTTATGGTGTCTGAGATCGAGACCGGTCACACTTATAGGGTCAACCTTCATAACAGAACATGTGATTGTGGGGGTTTTCAGGCGCTACATTATCCTTGTTGTCACGCTTTAGCTGCATGTGCTGATGCTCGTGTGCAGTGGGGTACCTATACCCACCAATGTTATAGCATGGATTGGGTGTTCAATGTGTATTGACACGAGTTTACTGCCATTCCCGATCAATATTTCTGGCCACAGTACGATGGTGCATACATCCGGCTAGATCCAGCTCTTCGTAGGGCAACAGAGGGACGTCCTGTATCCACCAGGATTCGAAACGGCATGGACGAGACAGAGGAAAATCATCCAAAACGTTGTGGGATATGCAGAAATCCTGGTCATACTCGCAAGACATGCCCAACTCTGCGGGCATCATCTTCTGCTGGTCCTTCTTAGATGACTTGTGATATTTGTCCACTGTGGTTGTTGATACTTCTTATTGATGTTTGTTTGCAGTTTTACTTTTTATTTGTTGTCTATTATTCCTTTTGCTCTACATTTAATCGAAGTTTAACGTAGATATTAAACCATAGAAATTAAATACATTAATTCGAATATAACGTACAATTTAAAAAACTAGCGATAGAACCGAAATTAAAAAAACGGAATAAACCATATTTTAGGACGAAACATACAACTAAGTTAGTCGTCAGCTAAACTACTGTCTCCTTCATCTCCTTCAGAGTCGTGCGAGACTTCAACCTCATTTTCGTCAAATATCTCAACGTCAAATGTATTTTCTTCATCATAGTGGAGCCATACCGTGTAACCATAACACATTGAAAAATGTTGTACAAAATCCTTCCAACCGTCTGTGAACCATACCTTGTCACCTCTTTTTGCACATTTTATTTGCCATTCTTTTCCGGACGAAGTTTTCAATTTGATTTGACTAGGTAATCGTCTTCGATATTTTTGTGCAAATGTCGGTGTAAGTTCCTACAAATTAACACAAATTTTCAAATGTTTAACTGAATTTTGTATTTAATTAATATATGAAAAAATACTTAGTTTTTTCTTCAATTTCCGATCTTATCCATACCACCGTTACATTGTAAGGAATAGGTTCTATGAGGGGAGAAAAATTCATGATTAATAGTGAAGTGTGCAATCCTAACATCTGAGTCGTGTTATTTATAAAAGTAGTACTTAATTGAAATCGTAGGATTGCTGCGATTTCTTAACGTTTTATATGCATTATTATCGTAGGATTGCTGCGATTTCTTAACTTTTCCTGTGTACTGAAATCGTAGCATTGTTGCGATTTGTAAACGTTTTGTGTGCATAAAATTCGTAGGATTCCAACGATTTGGTAACGTTTTGTGTGCATTAAAATAAAAATAAAAATACAAAAAGTAAACATATAATAAAATTAATACAAATACAAATACAAATATGTAAAGTCTCTAATATTCTCTAATGAAAGGTACTAAAATAAAAATCAAATACAAATACAATAAGTCTGTAACCCAAATAAATACAAATACATATAAAACTAAATAAAAATCAATCGCCTCTATCCCTCGTCGGATGTGGTACAATATGTGAGCCCGTGAGACAAGTACGCCGCCTGATCTGGCGCCTAGGTCGACCCTGATCAGGTGGCTGTGGCTGTGGCTGTGGCTGTGGTTGTGGCTCTGGCTCTGCCTGTGGCTCTGGCTCTGCCTCTGGCTCTGGCTCTGGCTGTGGCTGTGGCTCTGGATGTGGTGGCGGTCCATGTAACACAGATGCAGGTGTACCAGACATAATATCAAACAATGCCTGGTTCAGGTCCAACTGAGCACCTCGTGCTGGGGTACTAACATCGCCATCGCTATGGAGCTGTCGACGAAGATATGCATCAAACATATCAAGATCATCATCAGTGATGGATATACCAATATCGTCCACTGACTCCATCGTCGGCCTATAACAATCACTGTCTCCCCCTGCTGCAGCCTGCGAGCTCGATCCAGGTGCATCGCGCGAGCTCGATCCAGGTGCATCGCGCGAGCTCTGCCCAGGACCACTCCTCCAATCTGACGATAATCCAGCAAAAAACATAGATCCTCCAGCAGCTACCCTAGACTCAAAGTGCATCTCTGTCTGCGTATCCGGTGCGACATGCGACTGCTGGGGCAACTGGGACTGTGGCGGTATCTGGGTACTAGTCTGAGACTGCGGCCAAGTCTGCGACTGCGTCTGAGTCTGGGTCTGGCGCGGAATAAAGTAGTCACCCACATCCGCAGTCCCAATAGGGTACTGGCGTCTGCTCTGACGTGTGCCCGTCCGTGCTCTCGTGCGTGCACGTCTCCTCTCAGGGGCTACTGGTGGATGTGGAATCTGATGACCTGCACCAAGGCCAACTCCATCAGGCAACCCTGGAGGGATCTCGTCTGGGCCAGGGGGACCTCCGCCTAGATATCTAAACGGACTTAAGGACCACCACTGAAGATACTCTGTTGAAGGACGATAATCATGTGTCATCATCCCAATGAACACACGATCGTATCGATCTCCCCATATATCATAATAATCTCTGTGCTCCCTCGGCCACCATCTCGAGGGACGTCCTCTCCCATCAATGCCATGAACGCGGCTGAGGTCAGCCGGAGGAGATGGGATATGCTGCATCATGTGGAACTGCCTCAACACACGATCAGGCTGATGATACTCTACTATCTCGAACGAAAGCAAGGGAATAACTGAACGAAACAGCACAGAGTGCTGCTGGACATGATCCGGAACAATCTGCATCACGTCCATGTCAGAATATGGTGTCCGTCGATACTGCACCAACCGTGCACTGTTATCTCCGCGAGATGACCGGAGACCGCCCCACCTAAGCAACTCAAACATATGTACACAATTAGATAGTTAGGACAATACTGAGTACTACATTAAATTAGATATAATATAATGAAACAAAGATTGTACCTCCCAGCGAGCGAAAAGAAAAGATCATCAAAATGTGCCGGTCGTAGTGAGGGGATGCGATAGTACGCCCAAGAAACAAGCAGTGACAAGCAAGAACCAGTGTCAGTCACTGTGTACTTCGTCGCTCGACACATAGTCCTATACAAACAGGCAAGAACAGCGCCTCCCCAACACATCTGACCACATCTCCTGAAATCCTCGAGCAAAGGTAGAAATTTCAGGTGAACACGAGCACTAGACTTATCGGGGAAAAGAAAGCCCCCGATAAGTCTCATAATGTAAGCTCTGGCATGCCGCTCGATCACCACCGGAGATGCTGAAGGAACTAACTGCGACTCTGGAAACTGTGCCTCGAACCAAGGAATACTAACAGAACTCCCGTCACGCTCCTCAACAGGGGGGATAACACCGAGTAGAGACTGACAATAATCCCAGATGTCGCGGCCCTGGTGGTGTTCCGGCCAATGACCGATGCAACCAGAAACTGGCTCCCCATCAATACGTAAACCCAGCTGCACTGCTACATCCTCAAGAGTGATGGTAGCCTCACCATATGGTAGGTGGAAGATATGAGTCTCTGGATGCCAACGCTCAACCAAAGTGCTAACCAGACCGTAGTCACAGTCGAATGTATGATGACATAACTGTGCTACCTCCCAAAAACCGGCTGTGCGTAAATGATACTCTAATAAAGGGTGTGGCCTAGGTGCGCCACAAGATCTAACTCGTAGTACACGTGGAGGCTAACGAATAAAATTAAAAAATTATAATTAATAAAATCTACAAAACATTAGAAAATTAAAATATAATTGAAAATCTAACTAATCTTAAAAGAACTAAAATTTATGCTTTATTTATTATTAACAATTAAATTCAATTAATAATAACTAAAGCATATTATTAACAGCTAAATTAAATTTATAAAAACTAAAGAATTATTTTATTAATAGTTCATATAACTAAAACATAATATTACTATTAACAGTTAAATTAAATTTATAATCACTAAAAATAAATTATTAATAGTTAAATTAAATTAATAATAACTAAAGCATAAATTATTAATAGTTAAATTATAATAATAATAACTAAAGCATAAATTATTAATAGTTAAATTATATTAATAATAACTAAAGCAATTCATTATTAACAATTGTATTATATTAATAATAACTAAAACATAAATTATTAAAAGTTAAATTAAATTAATAATTACTAAACCATATTATATATTATTAACAATTAAATTCAATTAATAATAACTAAAGTATATTATTAACAGCTAAACCCTAAACCCTAAACTAAATTTATAAAAACTAAAGAATTATTTTATTAACAGTTAATATAACTAAAACATAATATTACTATTAACAGTTAAATTAAATTAATAATCACTAAAAATAAATTATTAATAGTTAAATTAAATTAATAATAACTAAAGCATAAATTATTAATAGTTAAATTATATTAAAACTAAAGCAATTCATTATTAACAATTGTATTATATTAATAATAACTAAAGCATAAATTATTAAAAGTTAAATTAAATTAATAATTACTAAACCATATTATATATTATTAACAATTAAATTCAATTAATAATAACTAAAGCATATTATTAACAGCTAAACCCTAAACCCTAAACCCTAAACTAAATTTATAAAAGCTAAAGAATTATTTTATTAACAGTTAATATAACTAAAACATAATATTACTATTAACAGTTGAATTAAATTAATAATCACTAAAAATAAATTATTAATACTTAAATTAAATTAATAATAACTAAAGCATAAATTATTAATAGTTAAATTATATTAAAACTAAAGCAATTCATTATTAACAATTGTATTATATTAATAATAACTAAAGCATAAATTATTAAAAGTTAAATTAAATTAATAATTACTAAACCATATTATATATTATTAACAATTAAATTCAATTAATAATAACTAAAACATATTATTAACAGCTAAACCCTAAACCCTAAACTAAATTTATAAAATCTAAAGAATTATTTTATTAGCAGTTAATATAACTAAAACATAATATTACTATTAACAGTTAAATTAATAATCACTAAAACATATTATTATTAACATATAAATTAAAAATAACTAACCACAGCCGCTAATTTCCGTGCAATATGAAACGGTGACGTAACTCCGAAATTTTCTTGTGCCATCGGGAACTACTAGTATCAACTCAAATTAAATTTCTCAAAGAAATTAGAGAGAGAGAGGCGGAAGTTGAAGAGAGAGAAGCAGAAGAATTGAAGAGAGAGAAGGGGAAATGCGAGTGAAATCGTAGGGATGGGGGCCTTATATAGCACTTTGAAATCGTAGGATCCCTACGATTTCAATGGAAATGATTTGAGCTGAAATCGTAGGATCCCTACGATTTCTAGAGACGTTTTGCAATGTGCTGAAATCGTAGGATCCCTACGATTTCTACAGACAAAACGAGTTGAACTGAAATCGTAGGATCCTTACGATTTTCCCTAAGAAACCCAAAAACAGGACAAAGTTGGAATTATTGTTTCTCTTTGCTTGTTTGTAGAATTAATGCATTTTATGTATTTATTGGGGAAAAAAATCCTGTCATATAACCTACTTGCCACTTAACCGGCCACATCATCACTGTTATAACGGTATCTTAACGGAAACCGTCTCGGGGACTAAATTGACTCACGATTTGCTAAGTAAGGGACTAATTTGTTAATTATGAAAAGAGAAGGATGAATTTGACTCGCGATTGTAAAGTGGAGGACCAATTTGGCATTTCACTCTAAAATAAAATTAAAATTAGCAGGTTTTTAAAAAATTTAAATTTAAATTTGATTTAAAGTTAAAATAAAAATAACTATTATATTTTACAAATATAAAATTCAATCTAACTTTGAAAATTAGAAAAAGCAAATAGACATGTCAAACATATTTTCTATGTTTTCTCAATTTGAAAACAAAATTTATTTTCACAAATCAAACACATTTTCTAAAAGTTGAATAATTGAAAATGAAAATCATTTTCAGAAAATGAAAACAAAAAATAAAAATAAAAAATGTTTTCACAAACTGTCAGCACCTTATTATTGTAACCAAAACGCTAAAATGCTCCAAATGCCCATAATTGATGTCTACAAGCAGGATACTAAAACAAGAAAATTCCCATTCCACAAAGAACAGTTAAGGCAAATCGGGAGGTAAAACATTAAAGTCAGTAATAATATTGTTCATATCAACACATCTTTAAAATAACATTATTGCATAATCGTTATCAATAAATTCGAGGAAGACATCCAAAAATTACTATACTAAAAAAGTGTTAGAAAATTTAATTTTCTTTATTCTAATTTATGGGCTATAAATTATATTAATAATCATTATAGCTATTTAGTTGTGACATTTGTAACGGTCTCATTATTGGTTATAAATAATATTTAGGTCACACTTAATTATTTGTCGGTTTGGAGAAATTATGAGTAAAAACCGTTACTCTATCTTGGTCTTTATGGGGTTTAATGGGAACCAATGGACCAAGCATAAATAGAGACAAAAGGGTTTGGTCCCCAATATATCAAAATCATATTTTGCAAATTCTTAACCCATCTGAGAATTACTCTCAAGCCTGAAAAGGACTCTAGAGATTTTGGTTGAGGAAGGCCAGGAACCACCTTCACACAAGCAGCTCGAGAACCTTTGGAGTCATCAATCACTCACTATGGATTCAGGTTAACTTCCGCTTTTGGTTATTACTTCTCGATGAATCAATATGAACGACATTAAAGTATTATGGTTTCTATTAAAATTTCTAACAAGTGGTATCAGAGTCATTTCATAGTTGAATCATTGAGAAATATAATATTATGATATTGGTGTTTGAAATTTCTTTTTCTCCTCAGCTCTTTCTCGATCTTAATTTGGTCAATATATTGTTTTGGCTTTATTCAGAATTATTGATATATATATGTTGTTCGAGAAAGTTCTGATTTCTTGAATATATGATATCACCGTATATTATAATGAGTTTGAATTTCATGTTGTGTATACATGATTTCTTGGTTTCACTTGCGGTGATGTGCATGTTTTGATTTTATTTTCTTTTCTATATATATATATATATATATATAGCTTACACGAGGATACATGTATGACATTGAAGAAAAATTTTGTTTGTTTTGAATATAACAAATGCAATGTCTTTTGCTATCTATGGAATAATTGATTTACGACATTCATTTACAGCATTATTTTCTTTGAAATTTTATAATTCATGTTGTGCATGAATTTGAAATTATGTTGCTGCTATTGTTATGTTTTGATAAGGATTTGATGAGTTTTAGGATGTGTGCTCTTCTATTTGGTTTGACATTGTGTTAATCTGCCATTCGGTTAGACATGTTGGTTCTCATGTCTCTCTTTTGAGATGCCAATAAGGATTTAACTCTAACATATGTGATTCCCTATTTTGAAAATATCTTATTTGGATTAAAAAAAAAATTTATATATATATATATATATATTTGAGGTATTTGATTTTGACACGGTACTCCTGAGGACTATTGGGAACACATGATAGAGTAACTATGGTGATTGTTGCATTCGGATTTGTAAATAATTTCAGATTTTGGAGTAAATTGGCTAAACAATATGCTGCCAAAGTAGCCTCTGTTGTGTAAGTTAATTTATTCTAAAACATAAGGATAATTGTTGGCATGTAATTCGTTAAGTATTGATCAACCCAAAGGAAAGTCAATACATTTGGTGGCGAATTTCATGCTCACTTGTGTAATGAATAAAAAATTCATAACAATGTTACATAAGGATTTTGGCAACAATCGTATGAGTTCTGTGATAGATTGATTGAAGCGATATGCTGCCAAAGTAGCCTCTATTGCTTAGGTTGATTTATTTTAGAACATAAGGATAATTAGGAGTAAGTAATTCTTGCGAATATTGGTCGGCCCAAAGGAAGGTCAATATTTGGTTGAATTACATGCACACACTTGTAGTGATAAATTAAATATGTGATAATTGTTAGGTTCCATGTGAATGATAAGTCGATCCAAAGATAGACTTATTGTTTGACAGGACTTATTATCAATATTTAACTACTATTCAGAATTCATACGGGTATTGATCGGCCCAAAGGAAGGTCTATACCTGGCTGAATTATGCTTATAACTGTGGCAATGAGTATGTGGTGGTTATTAGGCTCCATGTGAGCAACATGTTTGTCCAAAGATGAACTTGTTGTTTGACAGGAATTACTATCAATACTTCATTACTACATTGAGAGTACCACTTACAAGTTAATATTTCTGTCCAAAGACTAAATATTAATGTTGTGCTAGGTATCTTGTGATGGGCCCACCATTATTTGAATTTATAAAATTTGTTTGAGTATATTTTTTTGTTCTAATTATATTTTTATTTTTATATATGCTTGTGTTATCTGTCATTATTGGTCTATTCATGCGTTGAATTACACTAGTACTAAGGAATAGGAATATAATTAATTATTGTTCCTATTATGGTTGTTTGATCTTGGATTGTGCACTAAGGTTTGAATAAGTTCATTTCTCTTATGGATAAAGGTTCTCATAAGGAAATTAAAAAAATAAATAAAATAAAATAAAATAAAATTTGGAGGACTTTGAGAAGTGAGACTATTCGATTGCATAAATCTTATGATCTTGAAGCATGAAGATATATAAATATTCATGGGCTATTTGTCCGAAAAAGGTATTAGGTGTCAAGATAATTATTATTTTCAAAGGGATTTATAAAAAGCAATAAGGTAAAACAAGTGCGATTTTATTGAACTTGTTTTCAATAAAGTGTTAAGAAAAATAAAATCTAAGGGAATACATCATGGATATGTCTTATCTTGTTTTGAAACTAAATGAATTAAAGTTAGAGTTATCTAATGATGTGTTTGTGAATTTAGTTTTAACTTCTCTTCAAGCAGAATTTATTTGGTTTAATGTCAGTTATTGTAACTGGTAAAAGGAAAGATAGATAAGTTTTTTTTTTTTTTTGAAAGGAAGAGAAGTGTGTTAAAACTAAAATAAAAGTACTCATTTGGCAAACACCTTTAAGGACAAAATATAAAGAAAGGAATAAAGTTGCTATTATTAGTCCACTTTGAAAGAAATAGCGCAGGAAACAAAATTTATATGTATATATAAATTTTGGCTATCACTTCTAATAATATTGGGACACATTAAGAATGAATTGTCGAATGTCATATTTGACATATGAGGAATACTATACTTCTCTTTTCGGTATGGTATTGGCTATTTAAGTCGCAATGTCTGTTTAGAAAAAATAAATAATCAGGAAGAGATTAGGTGTCAATAAATTCTTTTTATTTTTGGAGCTCTTTTATTTATTTTATTTTATTTATGTGAAAACATGATTCATTTAAGTTTATGACACCTTTATCTCTTATGAGAAGTCTTAGTTGTAAATATATTTAAGGAATAAAATATTGCAGCTTATATTCTAAATAAAATTTCAACTAAGGTAGTGACCAAAACTCCTTATGAACTTTCAGACTGAAAATATTTTTTCAGTATAAGGCTTTTATACATTTGGAGTTGTCTGATTAAGATGTATTTTGTCGGTCAAATAAAGAAAAATTGGACATAAAGATGGTCAACAACTGCTTAGTTGGATAATCTTCTGGTATATGAGGTATAAAGTTATTATGGTCTCACTGCATCATTGAGGATATTTAGTTCATTGAGGATATTGAGTTTGAGGGGAGAGATAAGGTTAAAAAGAATGTTGATAGCTTTCCCAATCAAGATAAAGAAAATATACTTAAAAACAAACTCAATAAAATCAAGAACTTACGTCATTAAGGCAATCCAATAGAGAAAGAAAAAAATTATGTTATTATGTTCCTCTAGGAATATAAGAAAGAAATGGATTGGTGAAAGAAAAATGTTTAATCAACTTTCATCAAGACATGAAAAGTATATTCATTTCTCGAATGTGGATTGATTGTCAAGAGTGAAGAAGTGAACAATCACTTTTAGGTACTTATCTCATTACCTGAAGGTATGAATCTCATTAGTTACAGATTAATATTTAAATCTGGAGGTTCAAAAGGTAATGTGGAGAAAGATAAAACATGTCTTGTTCTTAAAAGGTTTTACTCTGACATATGTTGCATATCAATATCATAAGTTTCATTAGATGAATATAAAGAATATGGTTTAACCATCAATGAGCTTATGACATATCCCAAATTATAGTAAAGGATATTATAAATATCATTAATTATTATCTCATTTGGCTCTGAGATAAATGAGGACATGATTTTGTAATTCATAAGTTCAGTGGGAGAACATATATTTTGACATTACATGTTGATAATATATTGTTTGCTAATTATAATAAAGTTTTGGTTCACAATATCAAAAGGAGTCTATCAAAGATATTTGATACGAAAGATCTTGGAAGTCTCTTTTGCATTAGGAATTCAGATGTATCGAGATTATCTCGAGCTATTTTTGAATTGACGCAAAAGAGCTACCATTTTAAGGGACTCGTGATGTTTGACATTCAGAATTGCAGAACGCATAATACCCATATTGCTAAGGGAGACAAGTTTAGTCTCAATGAGTGCCCTAAGAATGATTGTTTAAATTAAAGAAATACAAAAGACTTCTTATACTCTAGAAGTTGGAAGTCTGAGGCATGTTCAATTTTGTATACGTTTGGATATTGTGTACATTATTGAGTGTTAGGCAGATACTTGAGTAATGTGAGAATAAATTATTGGTTAACAACCAACTAAGGCTTATGGTTTCATTAAAGAACAAAAAATCACATGCTCACATTCAAGAAGTCGGGTGAAGTTAGAGATCATCAAGAATCTAGATGCCGATTTTTCAAATGCCAAGAGAATCATAGATTCATTTTTGGTTATATTTCTATGTTTGTTGGAGGATCAATATTTTGGTAAAGTGTCAATCAGACACTCATTGCTCTTTTTACCAAGGCAGTTGAGCTTATTGCTCATTTTTATCAAGTTAATATGATTATGTAATTTTGTCACATAATTGCAAATTCTTGAATAAAGTTGAAAGACCACTTAAGTTATTTTGTGACAAATTGTTTATAATCATATTATTTAAGGAAATACAGAGTGATTAAGGTGTCTTTAGAGCATATTAACAAAAACTTCATAATTGCGGATCCGCTTACTAAGGAAATCAAACCTATGGTCTTTCATGAGTTCAGTACTCATTTGGGTGTAATATCATTTTATATGATATATTGTTTCAGTGGGAGTATGTATTTGGATGCTCATGTGTTTCACAGACACACCTTAAGTTTATGGATATTTTCTGCAGAAATAAAGTATTTGGTTTTATTTATCACTCTGGATTATTTAATTTGATCTCATAAAGAATAAAGTTTGAATCATTGGAAATAGACATGTGCGAGATCATTTTCATGTTATTTCCATATTACTCATCCAAATTTGATCTATGTCATTGATTCTATCAATGTTGTGATCATCGTGGTTTAATCGCGACTCTAATGCGGGAAAAGCTGCGGTAGTTCCTTCACTGATATAAGAGATGGACCAGATTGTTAAAATAATTAAGATTAAATAGCATTTAGATGTGCACATAAAGTTTTGATATGATTATTTCTCAGTATATATAATATTATAGCCCAAGTGGGAGAATGTTAGAAAATTTAATTTTCTTTATTCTAATTTATGGGCTATAAATTATATTAATAATCATTATAGCTATTTAGTTGTGACATTTGTAACGGTCTTATTATTGGTTATAAATAATATTTAGGTCACACTTAATTATTTGTCGGTTTGGAGAAATTATGAGTAAAAACCGTTACTCTATCTTGGTCTTTACGGGGTTTAATGGGAACCAATGGACCAAGCATAAATAGAGACAAAAGGGTTTGGTCCCCAATATATCAAAATCATATTTTGCAAATTCTTAACCCATCTGAGAATTGCTCTCAAGCCTGAAAAGGACTCTAGAGATTTTGGTTGAGGAAGGCCAGGAACCACCTTTACACAAGCAGCTCGAGAACCTTTGGAGTCATCAATCACTCACTATGGATCCAGGTTAGCTTCCGCTTTTGGTTATTACTTCTCAATGAATCAATATGAACGACACTAAAGTATTATGGTTTCTATTAAAATTTCTAACAAAAAGTATTCTACAATTAGAAAGAAACAAGATTTTTTTCATGAACTGACTAAAGAACTTCTCTTAAACGTATCAGCATCATATATCATAACTACCAAGCAAATAAGTGTTGTGTCACCTGAAAGTCTGAAACAGCTTCAACAAGCGAACATAAAAACAGTTATTTAGAAACCAAAATTGCATGCCTGGACGAAATCTAACTCATAGTCAACATACTTCGCCCAAAGTGGCTTGAATTGAGTCATTGCAATGTCAAGCCACGGCTTCATGTTGCCGTTGAAGTGTACAACTGCTGCATTATTAATCTCATCCATGCTGATACTTGGGTTATAGCAAAGTCCCAGAACATGCCATGACTTATCCAATGGCTTTGTAGTTGAGTAATATGTGATTAGACCTGGTGGCAATGTTCCTAATTTCCAGAGTGTCCGGCTCTCATTCTGCAGCAGCATAAGTATATCCAATTGAATATGATATAGGTTCAAAGATAAGAAATTAAAAAAAGATTGGCAATGAAATCAATTGATGATGAGACATATATCCTAGTTTATGAAAATAAAGCCTTCGGCAAAACTGATAGGCATCCAGTGATGCTTTGATTAACATCACACCGAATCTAAACGGTATCAATAGGGTATCAATCACGTAGACATAGTATCAAATGGTTTTAATGACAATCTAAAACTTTAGCTTTGTATGGTCTAATGCTTAATGTTTTATGAGAATGCAGAAAATAAGCAACATAAAAGCTATGCTAAAATAATACAGCAAGAATGAACAGATCAGCCTCAAAGTTTTACCAGATTCTGCTAGTAATGATACTCTTCTGTGCATTTTTCCCTTCTCCAAGCATCCAAATCAAAGAAATTCATTCCATACGCCCATGCACAAGCCTTAGGATTAAATTTTGCTTTAATCAAAGGATGCGAGAAATTCATGTACTGTGCATATCTATGGAATGACCCAAAACATGTTTCCACGGCTCCATTCACCTTTCCATCCATATCAATCTTCCATAACCCAGTTAGGTCCTTCTGAACTACTATATCATCATCCAAAAACAAAATTCTATGCAGCTTTGGATACATTTCTGGCAAGTAAAATCTCAAATGATTAAATATTGACAAATATTCGGGATTCCTAAACTTCATATTAGTTGTGTCCTTTGTAGCATTCTCGAGCTTGTTCTCAAAGTAAAATCTTTGCAGGTTAGCGGACTCCAATTGCCGAAGGACTGACACGTATGAAGAATTCAGGAATTTGTAATCCTCAACTGCCTTAACCTCAATATGTGCACCATTATAATCCTTCAGCTTAAACATCACTTGCATTGCTCCAAGATTCATCTTATCAGTCACAACATGAAACACATGTTTCCATGGTTCCTTTGCATTCTTCGTTGCCGAATTGACCACGACAGATGCTGCTATAACATTATCTGAGAAGATAGCATAGTGGTACAGCTTAGGATCTTCAACTTTTGGAGGAGTAGGCTTCCCCTCATACGAATACTTATCCGGATGAGCAATCCGCTCTTCCATCAACCTCATCGTGAGACAATGCAAGCTCTTTGGAATTGACTTGGCAGCAATCAAGCTGGAAAAAGCGCCCTGCTTCTTCGCCTTGGTTAATTGATCATTAACGGCAAAAATCGTATCCTTCAATTTCTGTATCTTGAGCTGGTTATCAAAGGACTCCTTGGCTTCGCTGATAACCCGACGTGTAGTTTTAATGCGCTGCTTCACTTCCTTTTCCAATTGGCGAACAACTGATTCATCAATAGGGGCAGCATCATTTCTGAAAAGAGACTTATACTGAGGTTTGCTCATTAGATCTGAGAAGTTTCGCGACAATTCTGCAAAAATCCTTACGAGCTTTGAGCTCTCAAGCTTGAGCTTTCGTGCATAAGATGCATACATAAGAGCCAGAGAGAGATGATCATCAGCTTGCTTACGGATCTGGTCCAAGCGAGGCTTGAGGGGATCACTTTTAAGAGCGAGGATGGATCTTCTTATTGACTCAGATCCTTGTGCGACTCCACCATCAGATCTCTATTTTGAAAGACACAATAGATTAATCTAGCTTCAACATATCTTATTCCTATTCCAGATAATTTTAATTAAATCAAAATACATTACATTACATTAAATTAAACAAAAATTTTTTTTTCCTTCATTGTAAAATTTCCATTGAAAATCTCCCAGGGTAGATAAAAGGGAAAAACACTTTTTTTTATAGATGAGAAGATCAAACTACAAGAGTAGAAAGTAAAAGAGGAGTACAAAACATATACAACAAGACCAAAAAGCGACTTGATGAACTACAGGAAGAAAAAAACACACATGGAGCAAAGACAGAACATAAAACACCAACAGATTAATAGAAAACACATTATATCGACCAGTAGCACAACAAACAAAACCCATGAGAAAATCCAAAGACACACTACTTTTGTGCTATCGCTGCATAGAGATCTAGTGCTTTCGGTTGTCCTATTCCAACCAATCCACATGCGTCCCTCCTATATCAGTTACCTCTCAACACTTCTTTCCAACATATGTTCCACCACCATCAATTCCATCCCTCTTTTCCCTTCCATCCATTCTTGGGAAGGATCATTTAAGTACAAATTATCAAGATGTCAAGATACAAAACTAACCTATAAAAATAAAATTTTTCTTTGAATCACACTTGGGCAGGAGTAAAGGATTGGAAACTCTTACCAAGTGTTGGTTTTGTCCAGATGGATAAGTATCGACGTTGAATAGAAGAGAGATAGCCAGTAGAGTGCATATGAGGATGGAGGTAACGGAGACCAAGACTGTGAAGGTGTGGATCCAACAGTGTCTGAGGAGTGGGTTCACGATTGTGGGGTTGTGACTGAATAATTATTTCATTTGATTATGACAATCTAAGATTTAGCATGAGCTACATGGCTTAACCACTCACCCATGCTAGCAAATCATCAGGCAGATCTTATTTCTCTCACAGACTGAAGAAGACAGGGAATAAGGGTAAGGTATGTGATTAATATACAGTTAGTTTTAATTTTTTTTAATCATTAATGTAGTATTTATAGATGACTTTAGTTGTTATAGGAATTGTTGTAATTTCAATTATTGACAGTAATTACATTTTTTATTTAAATAATGTAGAAAGACTACTTTTATCAAATTAAATATGAGTATATAAAAAAATGAATATGAGTATTTTTCACTCATATTATTATATATCTCATTTAGAGAATGACTATTTTTACTTCTAATGCACTTTATGTAACACCCCTTGACAACTTGAAAGCGTTGACGACTGTCCTTTGACCAACACGAGACTTTCCAGTGTGCTTTGTCCTCACTCGCACACTTTCTGAGAAAACTTCCCAGAAGGTCACCCATCCCAGAATTGCTCCAGGTCAAGCACGCTTAACCTTGGAGTTCTTAAGGGATAGGCTACCGAAAAGTAGATGCATCTTGTTGGTATGAGTAGTGCAAATCAATTCCTTTAAGTTATCCTCAACTGTATTGTCCCATACCTATACAGCCTTCGGATACCTCTCATTCCGATGTAAATTCGATTCGTTCATGTGCCCCTCCCACTTAGAAGCCTGCCAGGAGCCGCTCCTTGTCCGTGCCTCTCTTGCACCGGCGATCACTCCCCGCCCTCATCAGTGCCCGGGATGTCACATGCCCACCAGCTTCCGCTTGGTTCGTCGTCGAACCACACCGTACTGGGAGAGGTCAGGCTCTGATACCATCTGTAACACCCCTTGACAACTTGAAAGCGTTGACGACTGTCCTCTGACCAACACGAGACTTTCCAGTGTGATTTGTCCTCACTCGCACACTTTCTGAGAAAACTTCCCAGAAGGTCACCCATCCCAGAATTGCTCCAGGTCAAGCACGCTTAACCTTGGAGTTCTTAAGGGATAGGCTACCGAAAAGTAGATGCATCTTGTTGGTATGAGTAGTGCAAATCAATTCCTTTAAGCTATCCTCAACTGTATTGTCCCATACCTATACAGCCTTCGGATCCCTCTCATTCCGGTGTAAATTCGATTCGTTCATGTGCCCCTCCCACTTAGAAGCCTGCCAGGAGCCGCTCCTTGTCCGTGTCTCTCTTGCACCGGCGATCACTCCCCGCCCTCATCAGTGCCCGGGATGTCACACTTTATTTATTGTTCACTAAATTTTCTCGTCTAATTTTAATTACAACTAGTATAGTACCCGTGCGATGCACGGGTTATTAACTCGTTGGTAAATTTTATTCTTACACAATTAACATAAAGATTTAAATGATATGAAATTTTAAATTGTACATATTACCCAATACGTATGGTTTGTTAGACCAAAAAAATATAGAGGTATCTGTCAACTACAATATTGTAAGGCTAAAACATCATAAGTTGTAGAATTTAGTGCATTCAAATGACATTACATGAACCACCTGCAAAAAGAAGTGAAAATTTATCATAAAGTAGGTCATTTCGTGGAAAACAATATATGTTGTATTCTTCCATACCTATCAAATATTCATTAGTTCCTTATGCATTAGAGAGATCCCTTCATCCCTACATTTTTAATTTAAACTGTTAGAGAAGAAAGAAGTAGTATATATATATAAGACAATAATATGTGGTTATGATTGCATACCTTATTTTAATATAATATGAAAACTTGTTTCTTGCAAAAGTAGTAACTGATATAATCTTTGTATTTTATATTCATATATGTATCATTAGATTGAAGCAAAAGTAATTGTTCCCCGTATCAACACACTTGTTAGGATATTATTTCCTTTTATATTAAAAAGCATGGGAGGAAATAAATGAGTTCTTATTATTAATTAACATTATTAGATTGTCGAATTCAATATTTCTTAGTGCTTCGATATTTTTCACAATCTCTAACCACTATTTAGACAACATGAAAATAAGACGTAAAAATAGAAATTATATACGTATTCATAGCAACAAATAAAAAATTTATGTAGTAGATATGATCTAAAAAAAGATATTAAAAAAAAGAGATATTATAATAATATCGTTATACAACATTGTAATCTCTAATAATTTGTAGTATATTTTGTGGTTACCAAACAATATAATAAAAGAATAAATCTATGAAGTATGGATTGATAAACCATAGTTAGCTTTAATTTTTTATAAAAAAAGAATAGACCAAATTAAACTTGTATAACATCTATTATAGAAAAGGAGATACCATTTATATTAAAGGAGATATCATCTATATTAAAATATTATATATCAATTCACGTCAATTTAATTGCATAGGATAATATAAATATTTAAGTATTTTTATTTAAATAATTGAAAACATTTTGAAACTAATATAATAAGAAGCATGACCAAGTGTGTATTGACAATCACCCAAATTATTAAGGATTCTACTAAGTATTATTTACCAAGTACTTCCGTTGTTTGTTTTTTAATTGTCAATTTAAAAAAAAAAGAACATTTCTTTCCCTTTATGGTCCATTGTAAGTCGTTAATAACAATTTCCTTTAAAGTATAACACTAACGAATAGAAGAGTGAGAAAAATGAAGATAAGGAATAATTAAGGATAGAGGTAATTGATAAAGATTTGTTTATGTATAATAATTAAGCCGATATATATAATATATAAATATAGATCATAATCAATATAATACATATAAAGTTATAATAAACCTAAAAAATATTTAGAAAATATAATCACGACCACCCAAGCTAAGGTAAATGCAAAATAAGGAAAACATGCAGTAAATCATAATTTGAAATAAACTAAGAAAAATCTCATTCAAGGCTTATACATCACGTTTCTCAACTTTGTGGCATATTCATTGGCAATCATCAGTATGGCTTTCATCAAGCCTTGCAATCAAGGTCCCATCTCGTTTCTTAGTTGTAGGAGTATTTGAAGGTGAGGATCCAAGAAACTCAACGTTATCACATGACTCAGATGTTATGTCCTGAAAATATTTGTTATTCTTAGAATATTATTGCACTATGATAACAATGGTATACAATATAATAGGCAAAAAAAATGCGTTGTTCCAATAATAAAAGTAGATTACTCACTTTACAATTTTCAGAAGGCTCACTTGGACAACTTATATTATATGAACTCTTAATCATAGGTGGTACCTAAAAAGAGTGCATCACAATATAAAATAAGTACATGAGATAGTAGCATCAAATAAGTACAATAAGTACATGAGATAGTAGCATCAATTACACTCAAAGGGGAATAGTCACTGACAGAATCTAAAATGAATTTGCGTTCAAAAGCTGCAATTAAAGTATCATCACAACAAAGCTTGATGAGCAAATTCCTCCCATAAAGTGCATTTGAGCTTGGAACCCCTACACAATGTTAGAAAACATGAAATTCCAAGATACTAAAAAAATACAGTTCGTATCATAATAAAAATAAAAACACACTCTAAATTATCCAGTTCTAGCTCTACAAAGTCCAAAGTTTTGTCATTCTTTGGTGGCAAAGTTATCAGTGGATCTATTGCAGTAATCAAACGTATCACATTTGGAAATTTAACAAATAAAACATGTTAGCATTTAATCAATGCAATATTTATGATTATATTATCAAATTAGAAATATTAGACATTTACATACCAAGTAAATAAGCATCTTCTTTGGGTTCTGCTAATGTAATACCTCGGGTATTTTGAGTTAGTTTGAGTAGGAGATCACGATACATCCCAGGGGAGACAGGACACCTAGTGGGCCCCACCTCCCCTTTTTCCCTTTTCTTTTTCCCCTTTTTCTTCTTCTTCCCGTGGCCTTCTCCCCCCCCCCCCCCCATTTTCCCCAATTTCATTTTCTTCTTCCTCACCCTTTCTCTCAAACCTCTCTTTCTCAAATCTTCACCAATCTTCAAAAATCAATTTATCAATCATCATCTAGTATATTGGGGGTAAGTGTAGTGTATTACTTTTTTTATCTTGGTGTATTTTCTCTTTGATTTTCGGATTTGGGGGTTAGGGTTTACTATTTGGGGTTTTTTATTTTGTTGTGAGATTGAGATTTGTGATGTGTTCTCTAGGGTCTCAACCAACTAGAGAAGCTCAGGGTACCTCATCCTAGCTCCGGGTGGTGTCTTGGAGCTCATTGGAGTAATTTGTGAGTAATGGGTTATTTATGGTTTATGTTTGATTTTGATTGATATTGTGAATTTCTTGCTATGGTAGTTGATAGGGACTTAGATTGGTTGATATATGATTGCTATTGTATGTTGGATGTGTTCGATTTGGATTGGTTGTGGTGAAAATGGGGATTTGGAGATGAATTTCGTAAGGTTTTCTGCAGAATTTCGCTTCTGACCCAGGCTGTAATCGATTACAGCGAATTGGTAATCGATTACTGTAATCGATTACCAATACCCTGTAATCGATTACTGTAATCGATTACTGCGGGATTGTAATCGATTACAGACTGCCAATTTTTACACAAATTTTCTTCAGAACGAAATTTGAAGCAGGTAATCGATTATAGATGTCTGTAATCGATTACAACTGCACTTAAATCCCATTTTTAAGACTTTAACTCAAGATCTTTATACATTTAAGTTATGTTTTCAAATCCCTTTGTTCACCACTACCCCGAACTCGACACTGGGTTGTTTATGATGTTATTATGACGATGATGCGAATGTGATGCGATGTTCGATTACGAAATGATATTAATTAAAGAATGATTAATGTTGGTTTACTCGGCCTGAGAAGGGGCATAGCTCCCGGGGTCGAGTTTGATAAAGTCTGAGGAGGGGCTGGGCTCCCGGGACTAAAGATCTGAGGAGGGGCTAGGCTCCCGGGATCTCTAATAATGAATACACTTGTAATAACAATGAATAAGACGTATTGCGGAATGTATGGTATGGTGATTATGTGATGGATTGCTTTGACTGTATATGTGAGTATGATATTGTTGCATAAACTGTTTTTAATCTATTATTCACTGAGCGTATGACTCACCCATTCATACAAACCATTTTCAGATTCAGGTGCAGATCAGGAGGCGAGTCCTTCCGTTCCTCCAAGCTCTTAGCTTTGGTGAGCCTCGATGTTTAGAGGCGTTATGTTATTTTCCATTATGTCAGTAGTATGCTCCATAGGTTTACAAACAGGATTGTCTAAGTTATGTATGTGTTGTAAGTCTAATTAAGACTTGATTGAATTTCTATTGAATCATGTTAGTTTATGGATGAAGCAGGAGGTGATGACCATATTATATGTATTATGGATTTATGGGTGACACTTTGAGAACCCTATTATATGTATGGATTTTATGAACACATGAATGTTAAGGTAGTTGTGGCTGTTGTTGTTTAGCTAGATTATTGTATGGATTACCGGTCAAGGCTGACATGGGACTCGGTGTCCCATGTGCCGGTCACGATCCGAGTTGGGTCGTGACAAAGTTGGTATCAGAGCCTAGGTTGATTTTTGTAACTTATGGAGCAATTGTTCTTCAATAGGATGACAATAGTGTAAATGGTTGCCGGCCCATTTTCACAAATTGTGATTCTAGTGAAGACATTTTAGGGTGTTGTTGTTTAAGTTAATTCCTTGATTGCTAATCCCTTTTTGATTCGAGGATGTTTCATCTGTTATGTCTTTAAACGATTGGTTGTTTGTGTAGCTGCTCTTGGTTGACCATGCCGCCTAAGCAGGGTACCCGAAGACGGGGAAGGCCTCGTACCACTAGGGACCCCCCTCCTGTGCAGGGGGATGATGAGCCCGTTGGAGGTGGTGCAGAGCCTAATTATGGTGAGGAGATGCAAGGGGTTCGCCAAGCCCTTAACATCTTGATTTAGATGATGCAAAATCAGAATCAAAAACCAAAACCAGAATCAGAATCAGATTCCGGATCAGAACTAGAGGAGGGAGGAGGTTCCTCCGAACATGGATTACGAACCACCTAGGTCGGGACCTCAGGTTTTTGGTACTCATGAGGTGACGCTGGAGGCTTATCTGAGGCTGAACCCACCGACTTTTTCGGGGGAGTCCATGGAGGAAGACCCGGAGGATTTCTTGGATCGGGCTACTAGAGCTCTACGTGCCCTTCGATGCCATGATGTGAGGGTCGTGGATCTGGTGACCTACACCCTTCAGGGGACCGCTGTTCACTAGTATGAGACCTGGTTGATGGAAAGGGCTCATATGAGGAGGCCGCCACCAGTATGGGAGGAGTTCACGGAAGCCTTCAGGGCAAGATTCTTTTCTGAGAACCGAAAGGAACTCTTGGTGGAGCAATTTCTCAAGCTGAAGCAGACTCCGGGCATGTCTGTAGTCGAGTATGCTACACAATTTACTCGATTATGTCGATATGCGCCGCATGAGATTATCACTGAGGATAGGAAGGTGAGAAGGTTTGTGAAGGAGCTCAGGGAACCGATGCGTTCCATTCTACATAATGAGATAGGGAGAAAGTCTTTCTCTCAGGTCATGGATACTGCTGTGGGCATTGAAAGCTCAAGGGAAGAAGACAAGCTGAATAGGGGATTTGAGAAGAAAAAGAAGACTACAGGGCAGTTCTCCGGAGGATCCAGTTCTGGTGGGTCCCAAGGTTATCAGCAGCAGAGGTTTGCTCTGGGGAGTGGTTCCAACTCCTCAGGATCCACCCCTAGGGCCATGTCTGGGATGAGGCCCCAAGCAAGCAGTGCTTCTTAGTCGAACACACAGTGGTCAGGACCCCAAGGTCCTCAGCGTCCTCATTGCAAGCATTGTGGAAGATACCATCATGGGGCGTGTCGCCCGAATCAGAATGTATGCTATGGTTGCAGACAGGCAGGGCATTTTATCAGGGAGTGTCCTCGCCTTGCTGGGGGAGCTACTGGGCATCAGGCACCCGCCTTTCCTGCACCATCTCATTCAGCTATGTCTCCGGGTAGTTCTTCATGGCAAGGAGGTTGGGGTGCAGTTAGAGGAAACAGAGGCAGAGGTCAAGGTGGAGGAGGGAGAGCTCAGCCGAGGGTTTTTGCTTTGACTCGTTAGGATGCTCAGGCGTCGAACACCGTTGTGGCAGGTATATTGGAAGTTGGCTCTTCTGAAGCTTATGTATTGTTTGATCCAGGCTCTACACATTCATATGTGTCCCCGTTCTTTGCTTCTTGTTTTGGCGAGTGATCACTCTCGAAGGTGTCGTTAAATTCCTCCAAAAGCGAGCAATTTAGAAAAAGAGTTTTTCAAGAAGTTTAAACTGAATGGTTTCTTGTACTAACTTAGTAGCAAGTAGCAAGAACGACTCAGGTCGTCTCTCAAGGAATCTATGCAGCAAATTAAAAATCTTATCATAGAAAAATGGGGGGTTTTTGATTTGATTTTCTAAACGAACGAAGTAATTAAACAAATAAATTCAAGAACAATGCTACAAGATATTTAAGTGAAACGGGAATCATAGGCACTATGAATTATAATTGTTTGGTCTGAATTAGCCAATTTTGACTAACTCGGGCGGTTCGCAAGGCAATTGCCTAGAATCTGCTATGGATAGAGTAAAGGGAATGATTTTTCAATCCATTGAGCAAACTCCACAGTTATGCACCAACCTCGCCAATACAACCACTTTTCAACCTCTTGGAAATTTTCCCAAAAGATTAAATAGTGTAAAAATTCATAAACACAAAATCGAGCCTCATCACCTTAAAACACTTTAAATCACTTGCAGCACTAAAAGAAAACTAGCCAAGCATTTTTAGTAAATAAATTAACAAGTGAATTATGGATATGAACAGAATAAGAAATGACAGAAAATAAGAAGGAAAGACAAAGCTTTGGAAAAAGAAAATAACTTCAATTAATAAAAACTGAAATATAAGCAAAAGACCAATCTAACAAGTGCAAAAACTATGAAAAGAGAGTGAGAAGTTCAGTAAGAACTCTCACAATCAGAACCAAAATGCTAAAAAATAACAACAAGAAAGAAAGGAATATTCAAGAGATAGAAAACACCAAAAGGAATTGTTGTCCACTCTATGGAGCTAAGGTGGGTTTATATAGGGAGCCAAGGAGTGAATGATTCATTGATTTTTGTCTCTCCAATTCCCTCTTGAACTCTAACCTCCCTTCTCTTCATTGATCCACTTATTACAATTAAAAACAAAATTAAACAGAGTTGAGGTGGCAGAGCATCTTGCGGTGTGACTCTTTGATTTCTTCTGTACATGACCGCTTGGGCGGTCTACTCGTTGCTGAATGTACAAATTTTTTTTTCTCCAACTTAGCTTCCAATGTAGCTCCAATGCAATACTCAATTATCTTTCCCTGAATTAATAAAAACACTGAAACAAACACGTCAAAAGCACCAGTGGCATCAAAGGAAGTAATTAGTATGCAATTTGCCAATAATACTCTAAGAGATAATACAATCAAAATTCTGCCTTAGAAGCTAAGTTATGTACAATAAGATCATGAAATTGCTCAAATTATGGGAGGAAAAATGTATGAAAATGTGGTTTATCAGCGAGCAACCCACAACGCTGGAGGATCCTTTTTGGGTTAGTACTCCGGTGGGAGAACCCCTCATGGTTCGGTTGGTCTGTAAGTCGTGTGTAGTGTCGGTGAGCGGGATGGACACTTTGGCTGATTTAGTGATCTTGGATATGGTGGATTTTGATGTGATCCTAGGCATGGATTGGTTGGCTTCCTGTCATGCCTCCGTAGATTGCTACGCTAAGTTGGTCCGATTTGTCCTCCCTGATGGCTCAACCTTCGAGTTCCAAGGGGATCGATGTGTGACCCTCGCTTCTTTGATATCGGCCTTAAGTGCCATGAAGTTTATGGATCATGGGAACCAAGGTTTTCTTGCATCAGTTGTGGATGTGGAGGCTATAGTGCCGGATTTGGGTCAAGTTCCGATTGTGAGCGAGTTTCCGGATGTCTTTCCAGAGGACTTACCAGGGATGCCGCCGGATAGGGAGATAGAGTTCGGGATTGACTTAAACCCTGAAGCTCAACCTGTTTCTATTCCCCCTTACCGTATGGCTCCGAAAGAGTTGAATGAGCTGAAGGATCAGTTGAGGGACCTCTTGGATAAGGGGTTTATCCGTCCGAGCACTTCACCTTGGGGTGCTCCGGTTCTCTTTGTTAAGAAGAAGAATGGGTTTATGAGGCTTTGCGTGGATTATCGGCAGCTCAATAAGATGACAGTCCGTACCAAGTACCCTCTTCCCAGGATCGATGATTTGTTTGATCAGCTTCAAGGTGCTTGTTGCTTCTCGAAGATTGATTTGAGGTCTGGTTACCACCAGTTGAAGATTAAGGAAGGAGACGTTCCGAAGACAGCTTTTCGCACCTGGTATGGACATTTTGAGTTTCTGGTGATGTCCTTCGGGTTGACCAATGCCCCGGCAGCTTTCATGGATCTTATGAATCGGGTGTTTAAGCCGTTCTTGGACCGCTTCGTTATCGTCTTCATTGACGACATCTTGGTTTACTCCAAGAATGCGGCGGAGCATGAGCACCATCTCAGAGTTGTGTTGCAGACGCTGAGGGATCATAGCCTTTATGCCAAGTTTTCCAAGTGTGAGTTTTGGCTTGACCGGGTGACCTTTCTTGGACACGTGGTATCTAGGGACGGGATCATGGTAGATCCGAAGAAAGTTGAGGCAGTGCAGAAATGGCCAAGGCCTACGACGGTGACCGAGATCCGTAGCTTCTTGGGTCTTGCTAGTTACTATCGGAGGTTTGTTAAGGACTTCTCAAGGATAGCAGCCCCTCTCACCCAGTTAACCCAGAAGAGTGTGCCTTTCCAGTGGTCAGAGGCTTGTGAGGAAAGTTTTCAGAGGTTGAAGGAGTCCTTGACCACCGCTCCGGTTTTGGTTTTGCCTTCGGGATCAGGAGGGTATTCTGTGTATTGCGATGCCTCCCGAATTGGGCTTGGTTGTGTTTTGATGCAGCATGGGAGAGTTATCGCTTATGCATCAAGGAAGTTGAAGACTCACGAGCAGAACTACCCTACTCATGATCTGGAGATGGCCGCGGTTGTTTTTGCTCTTAAGATTTGGAGACACTACCTCTATGAGGAAACATGTGAGATTTACACCGACCACAAGAGCTTGAAGTATATCTTTCAGCAGCGGGATCTTAATCTGAGGTAGAGGAGATGGATGGAGTTGCTCAAGGACTATGATTACACTATTCTGTACCACCCAGGGAAGGCGAATGTTGTTGCAAATGCACTAAGTAGGAAGTCTATGGGTAGTTTGGCCCATATTGCTCCTATAAAGAGGCCGTTGGTGGAAGAGATTCACCGTTTGGAGGTTGAGGGTATGCATTTTGAGATGGGAAGATCGGGAGTGCTTTTGGCTCATGTGCGCGCTCAGTCCACCTTAGTGGATCAGGTCAAGTCTGTGCAGCGGGAAGATCCGAGGCTAGTGGAGCTGGTGACGGAGGTTAGCGAAGGGAAGAATTCGGCGCTTTCTTTGGATTCAGAGGGAGTGTTACGTTGTGGGCAACGTTTATGTGTTCCGAATGTTGGTAAGTTAAGGAGGCTTATTCTGGAGGAAGCCCATAACTCCAAGTATTCCGTCCACCTCGGCAGCACGAAGATGTACCAAGATCTGAAGCAGTTGTTTTGGTGGGACGGTATGAAACGGGATGTAGCAGACTTTGTTTCTCGTTGTCTGGTGTGTCAGCAAGTGAAGGCAGAACATCAGAGGCTTGCAGGGTTGTTGCAACCGATAGAGATACCGACATGGAAGTGGGAGAGGATCACCATGGACTTTGTGACGGGGCTACCTCGCAGTTTTCGAGGCTTTGACTCCATATGAGTGATTGTGGATCGACTGACCAAGTCGGCCCACTTCATTCCAGTTAAGACATCCTACGGGGCGCCTCGTTATGCTCAGTTGTTCATCATGGTGTTCCGACCTCCATTATCTCCGACAGAGGGACTCAGTTCACCTCCCGGTTTTGGCGATCCTTTCAAGAAGCCTTGGGGACTCGCCTTAACTTCAGCACAGCTTTTCACTCTCAGACCGATGGCCAGTCAGAGAGGACCATTCAGATTTTGGAGGATATGCTCCGAGCTTGTGTTATGGATTTTGGAGATGGTTGGGAGTCGTACCTTCCGTTGGTGGAGTTTTCTTATAATAATAGTTATCAAGCCAGTATTGGTATGGCACCGTTTGAGGCTCTTTATGGTAGGAGGTGTCGGTCTCCCATAGGTTGGTTTGAGAGTGGTGAAGCTGCTCTGTTGGGACCCGATCTGGTACAAGATGCTATGGACAAGGTGAAGTTGATTAGGGAGAGGCTCCAAGCGGCTTAGAGTAGGCAGAAAGGCCTATGCTAACAACCGGAGGGGCGATTTGGAGTTTTCGGTCGGAGACCATGTGTTCCTCCGCATATCTCCGATAAAGGGAGTTATGAGGTTCGGTAAGAGAGGAAAGCTGAGTCCTCGGTATGTTGGACCTTTTGAGATCTTGGATCGGATTGGGGCAGTGGCCTATCATTTGGCACTTCCACCTGAGATGTCCTCAATCCATCCCGTCTTTCATGTGTCTATGCTGAGGAAGTACTTATCGGACCCATCTCATGTGATCGAGCATCAAGTGTTACCTTTGGATGAGAATTTGGTATACGAGGAGGAACCGGTGGCTATTGTTGATCGGCAAGTGAGGAAACTCCGTTTTAAGGAAGTGGCTACAGTGAAGGTGGTTTGGCGAAACCACTCTGGTCAAGAGGCTACGTGGGAGCCTGAGGAAGCCATGCGGGAAAAGTATCCCCATCTCTTTCATGATTCAGGTAACCTCTTTTTCCTTCTGTGCTTGAATTCGGGGTCTGAATTCTTTAAGGGGGAAGATTGTAATACCTCGGGTATTTTGAGTTAATTTGAGTAAGAGATCACGATACATCCCAGGGGAGACAGGACACCTAGTGGGCCCTACCTCCCCTTTTTCCCTTTTCTTTTTCCCCTTTTTTTCTTCTTCCTGTGGCCTTCTCCCCCCCCCCCCCCCCATTTTCCCAATTTCATTTTCTTCTTCCTCACCCTTTCTCTCAAACCTCTCTTTCTCAAATCTTCACCAATCTTCAAAAATCAATTTATCAATCTTCATCTAGTATATTGGGGGTAAGTGTAGTGTATTACTTTTTTTATCTTGGTGTATTTTCTCTTCGATTTTCGGATTTGGGGGTTAGGGTTTACTATTGGGGGTTTTTTATTTTGTTGTGAGATTGAGGTTTGTGATGTGTTCTCTAGGGTCTCAACCAACTAGAGAAGCTCAGGGTACCTCATCCTAGCTTCGGATGGTGTCTTGGAGTTCATTGGAGTAATTTATTAGTAATGGGTTATTTATGGTTTATGTTTGATTTTGATTGATATTGTGAATTTCTTGCTATGGTAGTTGATAGGGACTTAGATTGGTTGATATATGATTGCTATTGTATGTTGGATGTGTTCGATTTGGATGGGTTGTGGTGAAAATGGGGATTTGGAGATGAATTTCGTAAGGTTTTCTGCAGAATTTCGCTTCTGACCCAGGCTGTAATCGATTACAGCGAATTGGTAATCGATTACTGTAATCGATTACCAATACCCTGTAATCGATTACTGCGGGATTGTAATCGATTACAGACTGCCAATTTTTACACAAATTTTCTTCAGAACGAAATTTGAAGCAGGTAATCGATTATAGATGTCTGTAATCGATTACAACTGCACTAAAATCCCATTTTTAAGACTTTAACTCAAGATCTTTATACATTTAAGTTATGTTTTCAAATCCCTTTGTTCACCACTACCCCGAACTCGACACTGGGATGTTTATGATGTTATTATGACGATGATGCGAATGTGATGCGATGTTCGATTACGAAATGATATTAATTAAAGAATGATTAATGTTGGTTAAATCGGCCTGAGGAGGGGCATAGCTCCCGGGGTCGAGTTTGATAAAGTCTGAGGAGGGGCTGGGCTCCCGGGACTAAAGATCTGAGGAGGGGCTGGGCTCCCGGGATCTCTAATAATGAATACACTTGTAATAACAATGAATAAGACGTATTGCGGAATGTATGGTGTGGTGATTATGTGATGGATTGCTTTGACTGTATATGTGAGTATGATATTGTTGCATAAACTGTTTTTAATCTATTATTCACTGAGCGTATGACTCACCCATTCATACAAACCATTTTCAGATTCAGGTGCAGATCAGGAGGCGAGTCCTTCCGTTCCTCCAAGCTCTTAGCTTTGGTGAGCCTCGTTGTTAGAGGCGTTATGTTATTTTCCATTATGTCAGTAGTATGCTCCATAGGTTTACAAACAAGATTGTCTAAGTTATGTATGTGTTGTAAGTCTAATTAAGACTTGATTGAATTTCTGTTGAATCATGTTAGTTTATGGATGAAGCAGGAGGTGATGACCATATTATATGTATTATGGATTTATGGGTGACACTTTGAGAACCCTATTATATGTATGGATTTTATGAACATATGCATGTTAAGGTAGTTGTGGTTGTTTTTGTTTAGCTGGATTATTGTATGGATTACAGGTCAAGGCTGACATGGGACTCGGTGTCCCATGTGCCGGTCACGATCCGAGTTGAGTGAACGGAACGATCTTAAAGGCATTCATTTTTATATTCTTGGACCTTAGTGTCCCGCCTGAAGTTGAGCTTGAACTCGTGCGTGGTGGCTTTGTACTTACGTTCATTCAGTGCCACAGACAAATTTGATAGGACATAAACTCGTCCTTCTTCAATTTTTTTTGATAAAGATGTACATGAAAGCTTATAATTGAACAATGTACCCCTGTTAATAAAAAAAAATACAATCATGAAATATTCCTAATAGCTCATAAAATACAACCATAGATTACAACAATTCTATCATGGAGTATCAAAACTAAGTAATTTTTTTTTTATAAAGCACGAATAAAAGCTGATAGAAGGCGTAGATGATTATTATACGAAAATATGTTAAACAATTATATCAAAGAATGGAAAATGTGCTTTAGAAAGCGTAGATTTTTATAATCCTGTCCGTGGAGAGTGTGCTTTATTATACAAAAATAAATAACGAATAAACATTAGTATAATATAGAAATAACATTACATGATTATCAAGAAAAATCATCTCAATAGAAGGCTCCTCCGATCGATCCATGAAGTTAGGGAGTCTCCAATATCTTACAACTCGAATTTTTATTTTCCATTCCTTTCCGGTAGTCATAGCGTTGATATCTTTGATGAGATCATAATTGACCGACATTGTGTGTGGTTTTTTGAGTACAACTCTATTGTGTGAAAACTATAATAGAGATGAGGGTGGTAGTATGAATCCTAATTTATAGAATATATATAATTAGTTATTGTCCATAAAATTCTCATGCAAAACAATTTTTGAAAAAAAAAATATGTATATATGTAGATTATATATAATGATTTGACCATAATTTAACATCAAATGTTGTAAACAAAGAAAATAATCCGAAAGAAGATTTTTTATAATGTGAATGTGAATAGAAAATTTATATAAAGAAGATTTTATCATATATAATTTGAAATAAGATTTTCCACATTTATATTACGAAATGTGAATAGACATTTCCAAATCAAATATTATCATTTCCAAATATTTTATGCATAAAATCAATTATTCTAAATAAAATAAAAGATACATATTAGATATTAATTTTTAAAAGATACATTAAAGATTTGTAAATATCTTGAAAGAATAAAAATAAAGAATACCTAAAAGTGCATACGTGTCACATTTATAGAGACTCAATTAATGGACGAATTGGTAATCAATCATAACCTCTCTTTTACAATATTATATAGATATAGATATAGATATAGATTATAGCATGAAATTACTTATATGTTATTTATCATAATTTTTAATTTAATTTAATATTATCAGCTTAATTAAAGTTAAACTTAAATGATAAATTTTTTAAATATTTATCCAACTTTTCAATTATCGTATAATCAATATATGAACGTAGTAACTTCAATTTTCTGAGTTTGCTTCGTTCAATTTTTCGTGGTTTTTTTACGTAAATAGGTAGTTTAAAATAGTTAAATATATATATATAGGTAGTTGTAGAGAAAGTTACATAAATAAGTAGTTCGTTTTACTGAATAAAAGTCGATCTAGATCGATTATGTAAATTTTCAAATTTTTTTAATGTATAGTCGATCTAGATCGACTATACATAAAAATTTTTTTGATACATTTAAAAAATTTAAAAATTTACATAGTCGATCTAGATCGAGTTATGCAAAAAAAATCTATAAATGTGCACGTTCAATTCAGTTTTCATACATCAAATATTCATTACACACTTCAGAAGCTTTCTCCCCCCCCCCCTCCTGGAGAACCCCAACTCGACCAGCCCTTGGAGCCCAAGAGAAACCACCATCAATACCCTCTTCTTTGTGATTTTCTTTAAGAATCTTGGTGAGTTACTCATACCCTAACACTCCTACATTGATTTTTGCCCTTACATGTGATGTTTGATGGCTGTGTTGTGAGATATCCCAACTCCATTTTTGTTGCTTGCTGAGCTCTCACAGCCATGGTTAATGGTGGTGAGAAGGATGATGTTGCATGTTGAATATTGCAAGTGTGTGTGTGTATGTGATTGAATTTGAGTTCTGGTGGTAGTTGCATGTGGGTGTGGATGAGTATTTCGCGTATTTCTGATGTGTTAAATGGAAAGAGTGAGGTTGGGAATGGTTGAACAGAGCTTGAGCTCGATTTCTGCAGATTCTGCAGTATCGGGCCGCCAAGGCGGTGGCGCGACCGCCCCAGCGGTCTGCTCCTCGCACTGGGCAAGAAGACTCTGCTGAGACCGCTCAGGCGGTGTTGGGACCGCCCAGGTGATCATGACAGCCCCAGCGGTGGCAGGACCGCCCAGGCAGTTAGCTTTGTGACAGGGACAGTTTTTGTAACCTTGTGTTTTCCCGTTTTTCCGAAATTAATTTCTACTATATATACGTGTTGAATCTTGAGAAAATATGGTATATGAGGTTTAAATATTTTCCTAGTCTTGAGAATATATATATATATATATATATATATATATATGTAATTGTATGATTTTGATTTGTTAAAGAATGAGAATTCTTTGGAAAATGACATATACACTTGAAAATGCTTGTGTGAAAGGATCATATGTCTTGTGAATAAAGTGTTTGCCAAGTTTAAGTTATTTATAATGAGCCTTAGAAAAAGTATTTCATATACTCTAATTCAAAAGACTAAGATTTCGGAAAATGGTGAGTTGTAACCTCTAGATCAATGAAAGGCATGAACGAATAGCAAAGGGAAGTTTTATTATGTTAAGTGCTCACACTTATGTGCTAAATTCTGATTTTGTGCAATTTTGATGCTTAAGCAGAATGTAACACATAACTATGATAGTAGTAAGGATATGCTAAGTTATATGGGAAATTGTGAGGCAAATGAAACTATGGAATCAACGTACATGTTTGAGACTTTAGAAATGCGAAATTTAGAGTCCTTGAACTATGGTTTATAATGTGATTGATGAGAATAGTTGTAGATATGGTGAAGTTGTGCATAATGAGTTGTGAATTTTGAAAGTATGTGTAATAATGTGTGATGGTCATAATGCATATGATAAATTGATTATTAAGCTGAATATGTAGAGACTCGTACATTTTGCGTATGGTTATATTGAGTATGAAGATTAAAGTGTTTAATGTCTACTCAAGAGTTGGGTGGATTCGAGTATGCCGTTCTCGGCTACTTAGGAGTTGGGTGGATTCGAGTATGCCGTTCTCGGTTACTTAGGAGTTGGGTGGATTCGATTATGTCGTTCTCAGTTATTCAGGAGTTGGGTGTATTCGAATACGCCACTAGAGGGCATCTAGGAGCTGGGTGTATTCGGATCCGCCTCAAGGTTGTAATGCATATCCGGGGAGTTGGGTGAGATCGGATATGCCAATTTGAAGTGTCTTTGTGTATGTTTTACTGGAATGAATGATGTAGAGAAATTATGACATGTTGCGTAATAATATATTGCTGCCAGATTTCTAATTTTGTGATTACTATAAGTATGAGATTGACATGGTCGACTGTGATGATATACGAGAGGGGTGAGCATTATTGTCATTAAGTTGTTTGGTCTAGTCAAAGTAAGCACTTGAGTTTTTGAGAAAATTAAAGTTCTGGTTAGTGCAAGTATTACTTTGTCTGGCTAGAATCGATAACATCGAGCACGTAGATCCGTGTGCTCAAAGTAACTCACTAAGACATCCCTGTCTTACGCTCTCTTTACGATGATTCGATTCTAGATGGAGCACCCGACCCCGCCCCCGCCGCGCCACGAGACATATGATTTCGCTTGGGCCAGCTACACGTCGGCCACCGGTGCGGCGACAGTCGCGTCCACCATCTCGGGGGTACATCCTTTCTTCATCCCACAGTTAGTTGCGAGGTACCCTACTCCTGCTCCTGCCCCTGCTCTCGTCCTAGCTCCAGCTCCGGCACCCGTGCTTGCCTCTCCACCACCACCTCCACCACCTTCTCCCGCTTCGGAGTCGGTCGAGTCGGACCCAGAGGATGAGGGCTACTAGAGCGACGATTCGGCAGATTCCAGGCCAGATGTCGACTACATCCTAGTGGAGTCTGAGGCGCCTTCCCCTGCCGTGGGCTCAGACATGAGCAAGGATGCCGGGAGTGCTAGTAGATGATGCGTTGTCCGTGACCCCCTGACTGATGTGGAGCTGACCCTTATTTTCTTTCCCTTTTGTTTATAAGTTATGTTTTGGAGCTTTTGTACCCCTGCGTGGGATTTGAATCTTATTGACATGTATATATGTATTGACAACACTACAGTTTTACCCGAGTCCTCTTTTGTATATTCGGACCAGGATTTCAGACTTGTCTATTTTGATTATGTCAGCCCCTTTATTTTCTCAGTATGTATTAAACAGGATTCTGATACACTTGAACCTTTTACATTTCTTTGTGATGCGTATGTTATATGGTAATATCATGACCATAGTTGTATGGGCCTTTATTATATTGTTGGCATTTCCATTATTATTCTAGACGCTTATCCAGGATATCTTTTCGTGCTACTGAATCTGATTGGTCATGACTTTTGAGTCTCGAGATCGATTTATCTGTTACACCGGGTTGCGAAAATATATTTCACTTATACGTTTCAAAAAAAAAACTTGGGGTTTTTGGGATGAAAATAGTTAATTATGTCCATGGCATAGTTAATAAATTGGGATGCTACACAAATGAAAATACAGTATATATATAATATAATATAATATATGAAAATATTTTTTTTAAATGATTTTTAATTTCTTCTATTATTAAAAAAAAGTTTGCTATTAAAAAATTAAGATTAGTTTACAATTGATAGAAAAAAAATTAAATTTCATTTATTTAGTTTATATACTTAAACAATAATAATTTTTAACAAAGTTTATAAATATGTTTTTAAAAGTAAATAAATTTTAAATAACAAATACAATTTTTAAATGATATGAAAATAGTTGTCTTCTTACCAGCCATTGAAGCTTACGATAAAAGAAGCATACGGTTATTGGTATGTTTATTTTTCTCTTTAAAACTCTATACTACAATTTTATATTAGAGACTTAATATTTCTAGGATAGAGTTGTAGGATGAGAGATTGCATGTCTGGGGGAAGGCTTAGTGTTCCTTCGCATTGTTTGCTATTGGTTGTTGATGAGATAATTTGTATTTGTCATTGTTTGCGGAGATTGAAGATTAATTTGCATGATGTGGAGTTTGGGGATGTGCAGTAGAACGCTAGTAGCATCATTGTATTCTTTGTATGGTTTGTATCATTTAAATGTATTTGTGTTTAAGTATGTAAGATAACTGTGCAGTAATTATGGATATAATATTTAAGAGAAATATTGTTGGTGGTGGTGCAGAATATGATTTCTCAAGTCTCAAGCTCCACAACCCAAGAGGAGGGTGAATTGGTTGTGTCAAATTTCTTCCAATTTTCAAAAATCTTGATGCAATGATACTTTCCGAAATTATAAAATCAATCAAGTCTTTTGAACTTGTTGAAAAGTTAAATTCAAAACAATTATATCAAGACTATATCTGTGATATCAGAATATGTATCAGAAATTAATAATCTCAAATACTCAATAAGCTGCGGATTAAAGAATCACAAACACTTAATATAAAGCATAAAAAACATGTATTATTATCATAAACTTTCTGAACACCAAAACAATGTTATTTCAGAATGTTCTTTTCAGAAATATCTTCATAAATTCCTTTCTGAACTTCCTAAAGAAATTGCTTCAGATCACCTTCAGAATCTATTTTGATTTTTGAACTTACTTTCTGATGCAACACAATTCTGAAGCTGTAAGCTTCTGAATGCGAAAATGAAACTTATATATATTGATGATGTCAAATACAAAATATAAGATATCACTTCATCAGAAATAGTACAAACAATGTCTTAGAATATTTCTTCAGAATATCAACCTTCAGAAACTATCAATAAGAATGTTTCAACACAGATTTTCTAAAACCTTTCAAGAATCATTCAAGATAGTTTTCTTTCAATCTTTTTCAATGTTGTTGTTCAAGTGGCCTCTAATAATTCAAGAGGAGGATTGAATAGAGTGCAAATAGTGCTATGGACAATAAAAAATATTCCGTTTGTACTACTATATGCATGCACTAAGAGAGTGTGAGTAGATGAGAGTGGTGTATGACGTATATCAAAGTAAATAACTTGAAGGGAAAGAGATCAAGGGAGAAGAAAGCTAACACAGAAAGATTATACTAGTTCAGTCCCAACCATACTTGCCCTCTATTCCATTGATTAACACAGAAAGTTCCAAGACCCCCGCTTGGTAATCCACTATACTTGCACTCTTTACAAATTACACCACCTTGTTGCCTATGGGATCCCTCACCCTTACAACCAAGTTGTGTTTACAAACCAAGTTGTGTTTACAACCTTTGTGATTTTCCCCAATCACTCAACAACAAGGGATTTAAACACCCTTACAATCTGAAGTGTATATTACAAAGAATTACACACAAAAATCTCTCCCAAAGAGTGTATATACAAATTGATGGCTCTATGAATATATCTCAAGAATAAGAACAAATGTAAGACCATAATGATTATGGAAACTTGAGATAGATAAGAGAAAATAAGAATGGAAAACTTGTAAGTTCGTTCTCTTGCATCAATGGCCGGATTACAATGGTATTTATAGAGTATGAAAAGATGTATGCATGAACCATTGTGACTTTTCATGAAAATAGACATTTTTCTGCACTGTGTAATCGATTACATGATCTTGTAATCGATTACTGTAATCGATTACAGGGTTGCTGTAATCGATTACATCTAGCTGTTTGATGTAAATTTGAAATTCTTTTAACTGTAATCGATTACATAATCGTTGTAATCGATTACACCTTCGTAAAAACCATTTTTAAGAATATAAAAACATTTCTAAACATGCTAAAATGGTTTTCATGTAAATCAAAACTTATATGATAAGTTTTTCATGAAACATAAGTATAAGTTTTGAATCTCTATACTTTAATAAAATACTTTTTAAAATATGTTTTAAAACAAGTATCATAATGAATGTGGTCTCTAAAAATACTTATTTTTGAGATTTACAATAAAGATCCTAATACCTTTAGAGACACTCAAAAGTATTCTTCAATATGTTCTTCAACTTGTTTACTTTATTCTTCATCAATCTTCAAGTTAATTTGACATAATCAAAACCTGTAATATAATACGCATACAAACACAAATGTGCACAAGTTAATCAATACTCATAAAATCAAATACAAACAATCTTTATTACAAAAGATTAATTTTCACAAGAATCTTTAAAACTCAAAACACACTCTATTATTTACCTTTTCTTTCTTAACACTGATTGTGATTAGTTCAATTCAATTCAATATTGACAAAAATCACCAAATCATATAAGCAATAAAAGGATGAAGGTGAGAGAACAAAACCACAATTTTTATACTGGTTCGGCAAATAATGCCTTCATCCAGTTCTTCAACCTCAATTGGCTGAGTTCCACTATTCAGAAATTCTACAATTCATATTACAATCCAGATATACTTTTTAAACCTTCCTAGGTTTCTTCTACTACAAGAATGTCCCATTCTCATAGATTTCCACTCCAGAAAACTCCACCTTCCTGAAGATTTTCACTTCTTGGATGTCCCCTCCAAGAAGATTTTCACTTTGGAAAACTACACTTTCCTAGGGACGAATCTAGATGGGGGGCAGCAAGGTCCTTGGCCCCCCATGATTTTTTTTAAAAATTATTTATATATATTAGTATTTGATAATATATTATAGAAGACCTAATAATAATGCTTTGTTTTGTTAGACATAGGGTCATGTAGTGTTTAATTCTTTTGATAGACATTTCATTTAAAATTTTGTCTTTTTTTTACTTGCATTAGCAATTAATCATTTTGTATATCATTATTAAATGTCAACTTGCATTAAATACAAACATGAAGATGTGAAAAATTGAATATAGTATTATAATTAATCTATTGATATGAATACTTTATTATTATTTACTTGTCTATATTATTTTTGGTAAATTTATTTGTCTACATTTAAATCAATAGATAAAATATTTTATTATTTTACTTTTCTTTTTTTTATATTTCTAACAATAAAATTTTATACATTTATATACTAATTGAAAAAATAATAGACGTAAAATTGATGTCAAAAGTATATTTAAGTTAAAAATATTTGAACCTTAAATAGAAATAAATGGTTAGTATTTTTAGTCTAATAAATTATTAAATATATTATTTTTTATTTTATCAGTTGATTTATTTTAAAATTATATAACATTATTTTTACAATATTCATCTAATAATAATTTGTATCATATTTTTTATATTAATAAAAAATATTATGACTGAAAAAGATAAATTTAAAATTTAATATAAATTTAAAGAGTATTTTATTCGAATTTAATAAAAATATAATATAATTATTTTTAAAAAAAATATTTAGTTGATATTTCAATCTATCATTTTCAGCCCCCCTTTGTTCTATTTCTGGATCCGTCCCTGCACCTTTCCAAAGATTTCTCCTGCCTCGATCTCAACCAAGGACTTTTTTAGCAATGTGAATCTAAAATTTCTTCAAGTGATTGATTGATATTATTTTGCAAATCTCTGAAATTACATCAGAAATATAATCTCTCAAACTTTTTCACATCAGCACTTTTTCTCTTTTGTTTGAGATTAAATCTTCCTTTTTCTTTTCTTTCTTTTCAGAGCATATTTTCTTCTCTTTTTTTTCTGTCTGAAATTTTTCTTTTCTCACAGCTCGAGTATTTTTCTCTTGAGTGTATGAATGAATTCTCTTTTTTAAAATACACAAGAGCATCTCTTTGTATAGAGATGAAAATGATAAGTTTCCAACTGTAATTTACAACTAGAATAACTAATCGTATCCAAAAAGAACACTTCAACAATTTATCACGTGCTCTTTTTCAAAATAATCAAAGTAATAAAAATGTTGAATTAGTTGTGAATCATAAAGCACGATTCTGAACTTAATATGTGTTCACTTTCTAAACACTTAATTTCTGAACATCTTCCTTGCACTTTTTGAAACACAATTCCGAACTCCTTCAGAATTCGCTTTCTGATGCAGCCTTCTGAATCTGCATCCCCATTTCTGAACAATGTTTAATTGTTTATAATAGTTCTAAATGTATTAAAAATTCAAATTACCTAATACATTTACTAGGAAAATAGAATATAGCTTTTACAACTTTTATTTAAGTTATTTACAAAGTTTCCTCTAACCATTACAAACAAACACTTTCTGAACAATAAGAAGCTTCTATACAATTGCAATATTGAAGTATAACTTCTGAACCTATTGTTACATTAGTTTTGTTATTATCAAAATCAAAAGAGGATTTACATCAACAATCTTCCCCTTTTTGATGATGACAAAACTTATGTACTCTTTCAATGCTTCTCTTAGATTTTAAAACAAAAAAAAATTGAGAAATGTTCTCAGAAAATAGTTTTCATAAATATATTTTTTAGAAATGTATATAAGATAGTATCAGAAATATAGTTCTTATAAATCATATAATTTTCTGAATATATCTCAGAATATAATAACAATCAGAAATACATATATCGAAATTACATGTATCACAATGTAATGTATGAATCTTTCAGAATATATGATATGCCAAATATTGTTATCAGGTATAACACAATAAAATCTCATGCATAACTCCATAAGAAATTCTATAACTCCCCCTAAATGTAATATCCATACAACATCATAAATCCATATCAGAATCAAAACTGAATGTTCTAAACCTTCAAAAATACTATCAGAAACTATAACTTTCTGAAAAATTACTTTTCAGAAACTAACAGCAGAAACTATACGAATAGATAAGTAAAGATTACATATCCATTCTCCCAAAACTAAGGTAGGAAGACATAAGTAAAGATTACATATGCACTTCTCCCCTTTTTGTCTTAATAAAAAAGTTTAAACAAGTTTCATGTTAAGTCTATTTCTAAGAGAAATAAACCTATCTTCTGATAAAGGTTTGGTAAAAATATCAGTTAATTGATTTTCAATTTCAATGAACTTTTATTCTATATCTCCTGTAATCACATGATCTCTAATAAAATGATGTTTGATATCTATATGCTTAGTTCTAGAATGCAAAACAGGATTTTTTGCAATGCAAATAGCACTAGTACTGTCACAATATAAAGGGAAAGAATTGTACCTCAATTGATAATTTTCCAATTGGTTTTTGATCTATAAGAGTTTTTTGCAATTTCTAGAAGTTGCTACATATTCAGGCTCAGCTGTTGACATTGCTACAGTTTCTTGTTTGTTACTTGACCATGTCACCAATTTATTACCAAGAAAGCAACAACCTCCATTGGTACTCTTTCTGTCTTGCTTATCACCAGCATAATCAGAATCTGTAAATCCTACAACCTCAACAGAATCTCATTTCTCGTAAAATAAACCAAGATTAGTAGTACCTTTAAGATATCTAAAAATCCTTTTTACTAATGCAAGATGAGAAACTTTAGGTTTAGATTGAAATTTAGCACATAGTCCTACACTAAACTTAATATCAGGTCTACTAGATGTTAAGTAAAGCAAAGAACCTATCATGCCTCTATAATCAGATTCATTAACATTTTCTCCATTTTCATAAATTTCTATAGATTGTGAAGGATGTATGGGGGTAGACATAGGTTTACAATCTAGCATATTATATTTCTTTAACAATTCATTACAATATTTAGTTTGATGAATGAAGATACCATCTACCAATTATTGGATTTGAAGTCCTAAGAAGAATCTTAGTTCTCCCATCATACTCATCTCAAACTCCTGCTTCATTAAATCAGAGAAATACTCACATAAAACCATGTTAGTTGATCCAAATATAATATCATCAACATATATTTGAACAATTAACAAATGTTTATCTTTTTTTAAAGTAAACAAGGTGTTGTCCACAAGTCCTCTTCTGAATCCACTTTTCATCAGAAACGAACTTAGTCTTTAATACCAAGGTCTTGGAGCTTGTTTAAGACCATATAAAGCTTTTGTTAGTTTGAAAACATGATTAGTGTAATACCCTAATAATTACCTCTTTATGCTTAAGTCATAATGAGTTAATTACCGGAATTATCATTTTGTTTCAGAGTTAATTTTTCAAAAATATGGATACGTGGAAAATAGGGCCGTAAAATTTTCAAAGTAAAAAGCGCGAGTTCTAAATCGTAGCTTGTACGTGATGAGACATAATCTAATATATCAAACTATGAAACTGTGAATACTCATAACCATAATACAATAATACATGAAAGTGGCCCATTACATACATATAGATCCAAGTACACATGTAACGTAAAATCTAAAATAATATTACAATAGTAGGGTATTAGAGATTCTAAGAATACCATAAGCGTGTACAGTCACTTATGATTTCCTTATAATCTCAACTAAACGTCAGATAATACATAACATGATTATACAAAATATCAAGGAAATGAGACTCTAAAGTGTAAGTCTCTCAAAGTGTCCGAGTCTTCAATCCTCTGATAGTCTCAGCCTGCTCACCTAGTAGTGGTGCCTATGTCTTGATCTGAATCTAAAACAAATAGTGGTGGAATTGAGGTGAGCTCCACGGACTCAATAGAGGGATCACTCTGGTTTATTTTAAAAGCAGTGATACATGCATAATTTAATTAATATCATTTTCAAAGAACGCAATTATATAGATCTCCGGAGTGTCACACCTATATGCATCTTTAATAATTATATTAATGCATACATCTGTTATGGAAACAATGTTCAATACATAATTATGATGCAATATAATACAAATAAAATATCAATTATGTCATGTGTCATGATTTTTTACTATAAATGGCACAACCCTCTTGCTTTCTACCTCCGCATCACCATCCCCTAGGCTATGAGCTCATACCTCTCTAGTATCTACTAGGAATTTATGGGGAAGAGGGGTTTATTCACTTTCTTTTACAAAATGGTATTGGGGACCGAGGGTGCCAACCTCCCTTGCCAATACCGTTTGTAGAGAAAGCTACTCATAAACTCATTTCTCACTTCACATGACATTTTATCATAATCCTTATCATTCAGCATATACATATAGCACATATATTTACACATCTATCTCAGATTATTCACATCAAACTACAATCATAAATACCTAAAAATATTCATTTGAAATTCCTTGCATAAGTTATTTAAGAAATCTTTTTGATAACTTAGTACTGATATATAAGTACATACTTATTATGCTGACATGTAGAAGATATACCCATGAAATTCAAATTATTAGAAATGCCAAAATATCAGAAAAATGGAATTCTGCAGAAAATCCTGCGATTTGGCCGCTAGCGCGCTCCACGTGGCCGCTAGCGCCCAAAGCTGTATAGCAACTCGCTAACGTCCGTAATATGAACGCTAGTGCGTGTACTCTCGCTAGCGGCTGTAGCTTGGCCGCTAGCGCGTGCTTCGAGCCTGTTCTCAGCACTGGTTCATCTCAGTTGTCATTTTAATGCATAAAACCATTTCAACCCGAAACTAATGCATGAAAAACATAAGAATACATTGTCTAACATAAACCTAACCCCTACCTCTTGTAGTTTTGCCTCCTAGAGCTTAGAACTCCCAAAACCTTCTTTAAGCTACTTGCTTCTTAAGTTTTCCTTATTCTTGAAGATGGTAGATGAAGTTCTGAAGCTTCCTAATGATCTTTGTTCGGTAGAGATGAAAAGAAATGATGTAAAGATCCTAAGGGTGGATTTAGATTCAGATTTGAGTAAGTCTTGGTAGAGTTTGTGAAGGTTTGTGTGTTTGGTGGATATGGAGGTTGTATAGTTTAAGTGTAGAGAGTTTGAAGTGTTTGAAGGGAGTTTTCTGAGTGAATGAATTTTCTTCAGGGTGAGGGAAGGTCTTAAGGACGGAGGGACTTATTAGTAAATATGAAAAGTAAAGGGCTAAAATAAAAATGTGAAAATGCAGAAATATTGTTCTGTCATCGAGCTGGTCGCTAGCGAGCTGACTGCGGCCGCTAGCGACCGTTTTCACCGCCTCCCACCGCTAGCGCTTGATTATGGTCGGTAGCGATGAGCCTTACCATATTCCTCGCTAGCGAGATGGAGCTAGCCGCTAGCGACGGAATGCTGATACATGACAGCAACAGCAGCAGAAACTGTCTTTCATGCTCTAAAACTTCAATTATTCTCTAAAGCTTCCTAAACCATCACCAATCACCTAAACAACCCTAATATACTTATATAAACTTATACATGGTCCTAATTGCTTAAAACCTTTCATTATTCCTAATTAGATTGTTTCTCTATACTCATTTTCCTATTTCAATTTTACATTTTTACTCATAATGCAATATAAATGTCATTTTATTATACACATAACACATATTTAATCATGCAAACATATCAAAACACGTTCCAAATGCACCTACATCCTAATTATACCTTAAGTAATGCGATTATTTCTCAAATCACCTTAATTAAGGTATGATTAAGCTCTCGGGGTCTTACAATTAGGGTATTTTTTATTTTCAAAACCAGGGGGTTGTTTTATGTAACACCCTACTAGATAGCCCTTAACGCTTAAGTAATTTTAGGCTATTTTATAAGGGTTACCTCCTGTTATCATGTTTTATCTTTATATTTAAAATATCATACGCGGAAAATACGTGGGAGTAAATCTTTCGTAAATGTTTTGCGGAATAGAAAATAAGGGCCTTGCGCATAAGTACAACGATAATAATAATAATCATGAGTTAATACTGAATAATACTTAGAATATAATTCAAACCATAAATAATCTCTGATACACAGTCAAACATAAAGAAATAGATACTATGTGTCATCCCATAGCCCGATAATGAGACTTATGAGACTCCACGATAAATACAGATAAATAAATAGTTGCCAGCTAACAATGGTCCGGACTCAGAAAACATAAATAAATAAAACATGTCTCTGGTATCTAAGGAACTACATCATAAACTAAGTCTGCACGGGCTCCTCGGGTGCTCTGACATCCTGCTCTGTCTGCTCCTCTAAAAGGTGGGAAAAACATAGGGTGAGCACTGGGAAGTGACTCAGTAGAGGAAGCCGCCCCGGGTTTAATTATAAATTACGTGAAGCATGAATGGGTTTAATTCGGATATAAGTTGAAATCAATCTTTTCCCGGAACGTCTTACCTAAGTGCATCTTGTTCATTTTATTAATTACATGTAAGATTGCATATAAATGTAAGCATCTTGGTGTAGTGTACTAGTGCTCCTATCACAATCATGGAAGATATAACATAACAGAATATATATAAGAGCTTTCTTTAAGAGTATCTTGTCATTAACTTTTACTTTCAATCTGTCAGACATGGCAAAGCCTCCCTCCCATCCTTACTCCTACAATCCAGCCCCTATGCATGAGCTCATCCTAAAACATACGGGGAAGAGGGGGTACAGTTCACCGTCCTCAAGTGAAGGAGTTGCAGCCGAGGATGCCACCCCTCCCCACAACACTCATCACAAGCTGAAGGCTACATGGTATTTTAATCTTTCAGAATATCAGAGTTCTTTCAGAACGTCTTTTAATCATCACAAATCTTTCAGAGTTAATAGAGATTTTTCAGAGCATCAGAGTATCTTTCAGAACATCTTTTAACCTTTACCGGGTGACAGAGTTAATTCACTCAGAGCATTTCATCATAATATATATCATATAGTCACATAAACAACTTAACTCATCATAAAAGCAATACATATACTCAGTATAACATATATATCTCATACAATAATTATATATTTCAATATACAAGTCGTATAACGCATTAGGGAACATAAAAGGGTCAAAACATGTCAATTTTCGTAAAAGGGGGTGAGAGACAGCGCGAAAACGCGTCGGGGCGGTCTTCTACCGCTGGGGCGGTAAGTGCCACCGCTGGGGCGGTAAGTTCCACTGCTAGGGCGGTAAGTGCCACCGCAGGGGCGGCCCTACGTCGTCCTGTAGCTGAGTTTCGCGACTCAGCAGGTTTCTTCCTCAAAAAACCCATTTTTAAACATCTAATTGATGAAAAACCTTTCTCAAAAACACCTCTAACTCATAGGAACACTTTCCCAACACTTTTAATCTGTAAAAATGTTTTCTCTTTGAAATAATTTCACAAAAAATGTAACCCTTTCATGAACTCTAATGGGAAAAACAACCATAACATCAATATCATAACATCATCATCAATATGCACGAAAGTTCAAGAAAATAGAATGCCTAAACCCCTACCTCTTGAAGACAATCACGAAATATCCAAAGAGAAACCCTTTCCCGACGTTGCTCTCGTTGGAAACCTCCCTCTCTAGCCCCACGAACGGTTCCAGTGACGCCAAAGACTCTTAACGGAAAAACGGAATCGGTAGAAAGTTCCGGCTTGATGAGAGGATTATGAATATGAGTTTATTTTCTGGATTGGGTAAGGTTTGATTGGTGTTTTGTGGTTTGGAGTATCAATGGCTTAGGGAGCTCTTAAGAGAAAAATGGCTATGGCGGCTCAGAAGAAGGAGAAGAGTGTTTTTCTGAAGTGGAGAGGGTTACTAGTGTTTATATATGGAGTGGCTAGGTCAAGAGTACCGTGGGGCCCACCGTTACATAAAAATTACTAAAACACTCTAAAACGTCCCAAATAATACTATAACGCTCATATAACTTTTCTAATATTTAAACATAAATAGAAAATACACATATAGGCACATAAAGAAAATAAAATAAAATAAATAACATATAGCACTTAATTCACATAACATAAAATGAATACACATATTCATACACATAAATCATATAGCACATGATGAACACACATAAATCATATAACACACATACATACACTTAGATCACATAACACGTAATGGTTTGCTAGAAGAAACGTATCCACCCAAACTTAATTAAATTCTAACCAAGGTCAATTACCCTTAATTTCCCTTGATTAGGACTTAATGAAAATCGAGGTGTTACGTAACACAACAACACAAAACATAATAGCTCCTACCCGTGCGGAGACTCGAGGGAAGGTCCACACGCAAGCAGCTAACCCGAATGAACAGGTCGTGCAGAAAACAAGTTCAAGAAACAAAAAGATCTGTTGCAAATACATAAAGACAACCGAAATACATTTTTCCATGATAAAGGCATGAATCCATAATCTTACAAGGCAAGTTGATCCTTATGTTCCTAGGGTCCATGATTCAACATCAATGTTCTCCTCAAAAAGCTTCATCTCTATTTTCAAAACATCATCTTAGGAATTTTCGAAAATCCAAGTTAATTCCCAATTCCTAGTAGATCAAAACACGTTTACTTAATTTTCAAAAACTAAACAAAATCTCAAAACCTTCTTGTTTGCGATTAAGGGCAATTCTATGCTCTCAAAATAGATTTCAGATTTCTCACATCCACTCTAATGGAAACATATTGTCTATACTCCTACGAATTTTAATCACATACGTTTTCACATGACATAAAAGAAAATCACTTTCGAAAACTTCTTTCAACTTATATTATATCGTTACTTTAGAAATCATCTACCCATGCCCAAAACACATAATCTTAATAACCACAAAACTAGGAAAACACATTGGACCCTACGACTCATAATTACAACTGGCACAATAAGAAATCCCCAAGGTATTTTCAAACAACATGAAAACGATTTTCAAGTTCGCAACTAAACGATTTGTAAAAAGAGCCTTAAGGAACTACGTACCTTAAGGTGGACGAGGTATGGAATCATTTTCTAAAACCAAAGTTGAAAGCAAAACGTCATTTTAAAAAACCTTCGTAATCACTTGAAAACAAAAACAAAAGAAGAGGTGTAAACATCTTCGACGTACACCCAAAGCCACTAGGAGGAATGTGCTCACGATGATCATCCCATCGAAGCTGTGGAATAGATCGAAGAAAAAACACTTTTGTTTATTGAAATCGATTCGCAAAACATCCTTTCATAAAGATGAACTGAAAACAAGTTTGAAAACATGTCTTTTAGTTCACATATAAAACCCCTTTCGAAAACACTTTCCATTTTATTTTTCTAAACAAAACAAGGGTGTGATTAACACACGAGAAAACACATGGAGGCCAAGATTAACCAGGGAAGAGTAATCATCCATGGTTAACTAGCCAAGGCAGCCAACTCTTAATCAGGGTCAACAATCCTTAACAAACCTTGACTAGACCTTAACAAAACTACAGGTAGTTTGGCTTCAGGCCTAGACATGTATCACACAATTCCCACCGTACTCACGTACTAAATGGGTCCCAAACAATGATGATTAAGGCTAGTCATCACCATAACAAATCAAACAAGCAAAACATAAACGCTTACCCCTGATGAGATCGCCTGATCGCTCCGCGTTCTCTGCACAGACTGTGAACACACGCCCCTGATGCTGTGGCCTAAAGGAAGAAGATGGTTGTGGACCTACAACCTTGCAATCCTTGACATAATGGCCTGCCTTCCCGCAGCGAAAAGGCACATTAAGAAGAATATCGAAGAACTCTCAACTGAAGGTTGAGGACTGGAGTAGGTTGATTATAACCGAACCAGTATAAAACTCCTTGTGTTAAGCTTTTCTCCCTTACTCTTTAATTGCATAAAGCTTTGAGAAAAACTCAACCACGGTTTTAATTAAGAAGTCTTGTGAAAATATTACTGATTAAAATCAGAAAGCGTTTAAAAGATTATAACTCAAAGTCATTTTCTTAAGACTTCTCAGATAGGAACTTTCTCAGAAAGACTAAGTTCTCAGAAACTTAATCTTCTCAGAAAGCTATTTCCGCTGCAAGCTCTTAAATCCACCTTCTGAGTAAAAACAGCTTTCTAAGTAAAAGTTTTAAAAGGTAATTTTCAAAACTTGCACGATTCAACCCCCCCCTTCTCGTGCACACATACACTTTCAATTGGTATCAGAGCTCGGTCCTTAAGGGGTTGAGCACTTAGCAGTGTCAAGGAAAAAGATCCACGAAAGGAAATATGAATTCACCAGCTGCATCATATCAGATGGGGCTTCAATAAACAGACCTCCGATGTTTCTTGGAGACAGCTTCGACTACTGGTGACAGGATGACGCTGTTCATCAAAGCACCAGTCTGGACTTATGGGATAGGATCGAGAATGGAGACTATCAGCCTCTGCAGACAATTACAGAGGATGTTGTAGTTGCAACAGACGCTGAGCCAGGAGTGGCACCTCCAGCACTCAGAACCTATACAAGACGGGTCCCTAAGGACGAATGGACTCAAGAGATGAAGGAGAAAATACAACTCAACTTCAAAGCCAAGTATATTCTCCTCTGTGCTTTACCCAAAGTAGAATATGACAAAATTGTGTCATGTGATACTGCACAAGAGATTTGGGAAAGACTTCATATGCTGCACGAAGGTAATGACGAAGTCAAGGAAACAAAAATCTCAATGCTCGTACACAAATACGAGTCCTTTAGCATGCAGCCTGAGGAAACTATTGACAGCATGTCAATAAGATTTCTCCATATCATCAATCAGCTGAAAGTCTTGGGAAAGACTTATTCAAACGCTGAGATGGTAAGAAAAATCCTCAGAAGTCTTTCTGCAAAATGGCGTCCTAAGGTCACAGCAATCCAGGAAGCCAAGGATCTAAACCAGCTAGGTTTGGATGTACTATTTGGTTCGCTCAGAACGCATGAGATCGAACTGGAAGGGTTGCTCGGAGGACCATCCGCTTCCTCCAGACCTCAGAAGGGATTGGCTCTGAACAGTCAAGTCAGAAAGTCTTCCAAAGCTTTCAAAGCTGAAGAAGCTTCTGAGTCTGACAATGATGAAGGCTCAGAATCCGACGAAGACGACATCTCTCTCCTAGTAAAGAAAATGAAGAAAGCCTGGAGAAAGAGGCCAAACAAAAGCAAGGAATTCACTCCTAAGAAAGGAAAGTCAAAGTCTTCAGATGCCACATGCTTTGGATGTGGAGAAAAAGGCCACTTCAAGACGGAGTGTCCACAAAACAAAGGGAAGAAGAAATTCATTCCCAGAAAGAAAAAGAAGGCAATGGCTGCAACCTGGAGTGATTCAAAAGACGAAGCTTCTGAAGCAGCAAGTGAGGAAGAAGAAGCTAATGTGTGCTTCATGGCAGGAACTGACTACATTCTGGAAACAGAATCTGAGTCAGAAGAGGTACAAAATTCCCCTCCTCTTTCATACTCATACGATGAGCTCTCAGAACTCTATTATGATTTTCTGAAAGACTCAAACGAGTTAGCTAACAGTTTCAGCGACCTCAAAAAATCTTTTAAAAACACAGAAGCTGAAAATGCAAGACTAACTCAAGAAGTTCAGAACCTAAGGCTAGAAAGAGACGACTTCAAAGGTAGATACCTTGAAAGTCATGACCTATCAAGCATTAGAAAGTTTGTCTTCAATACAGTAGAAAAGGCTGAAAAGGCTGAAAAGGCCATGATCGAACTGCAAAAGACAAACGAACTTCTAATCTCTGACTTAGTTAAGATGGTCAAGGGTGAAAAATGATGACACTCTTGCTTGGTGGTCAAAGACTTACAAGGATAAGAGTGGACTTGGTTATGAAGAAATCTTCGAACCAAATGATATGGATCCATCCTTAACTAATCACCTCGCATGTGCATCGCATGTTTTAAGAGTGGCCATGGTTCTGAAAAATGTCCTATGTTGGAAAAGAAAATCTCTAAGCCTCAGAAGGCTAAAAAGAAAACTCAGAGCAAAGCCTTCTAAGAAGACTAACCCCTCTCAGAAGGGAAAACTTCTCAGAAAGCAAGTGCTTCTGAAAAGGGCAAACAAAAGGTCTCTGACTCTCAAAACCATGACCTCTAAGAAAGAAGGAACAAGTCCAAGAAGCTAACAAGCAAGGACCAACAAAGAATGGGTACCTAAATCTGTTAACTTTGTGACTGCAGGTGCATCATCAAGCGCTGCTCCCACACCACGATGAGCAGTGGTACCTTGACAGTGGCTGCTCAAGGCACATGACTGGAAGCAAGCACTGGTTCAGAAGTCTCAAGCCAAGAAAGGCGGAACAGTGCGATTCGGTGATGGGGCTAAGGGAAGAGTCACTGCAATCGGGAGATGTTGGTAAGGATTCTTCTCACCAATCTCAGATGTACTCTGGTCGAATGGCTTAACTCACAATCTATTAAGCATTAGTCAATTTTGTGACAAAGGCTTAAAGGTTGAGTTTTATGCAAGTACTGTCATGTGATTAATCTCACAATGACAAGATCGTTCTGGAAGGAAAAACGTGTTGGTAAACATCTATGTGTATCCATCTGGATGATCTAAAGGATCAAAACGTTGAGTGCCTTGTCTCTGTCCAAGAAGACAAATGGCTATGGCATAAGAAACTTGGTCATGCTCATATGAGACTTCTTTCTGAACTCTCTCAAAAAGGACTCGTAAAGGGCCTTCCCAGAATTAAGTATCAGAAGGATGCAACCTGCGACTTCTGTGAAAAAGGGAAACAGACCAAAGCTTCCTTTCCCAGTAAAAGTGGTATTTCTACTCAGAAACCACTGGAACTGCTCCACATGGATCTCTTTGGACCAACCAGAACAGCTTCCCTTTCTGGAAAACGCTATGGTCTTGTCATAGTGGATGATTACTCCAGATTCACTTGGGTTTTCTTTCTAGCCGCTAAGGAAGAAACTTTTGAGAAGTTCAAAGCATTTGCGAAAAGAGTTTCAACTGAAAAGGATTCGCACATTCATGCCATTAGATCAGATCATGGTGGTGAATTTGAGAATCATGCTTTCGAAAAGCTTTGTGAAAATCTGGGCATTGCTCACGAATTCTCATCTCCCAGAACTCCTCAACAAAATGGAGTAACTGAGAGAAAGAATCGAAGCCTTCAAGAGATGGCAAGAACAATGCTCTTAGAAAGTGGACTTTCAAAAGGTTTCTGGGCTGAAGCAGTAAATACTTCATGCTACATTCAGAATCGAGTCTTTCTAAGACCAATTCTGAAAAGGACACCTTACGAGCTATGGAAGAATAAAATACCAAACATTTCTTATTTCCATGTATTGGTTCTTCTTGTTTATTCTCAACACAAAGGACAAACTCTCCAAGTTTGATCCTAAGTTCGATGATGGATACTTCCTAGGATACTCCTCAGCCTCTAAAGCTTACAGAGTATAAACAAAAGGAGTAAATGTGTTGAAGAGACAATCCATATAAGTTCAAAGAGCTTAGTAAGGACCTGTCTCAGAAAGAAAGATGCTAACTTAGAAGATGAGTTTTGAGAAACTCAACATCTCTTCTGAGAAAGCCAAAGGAAAATCCTATAGATGATGAGACTGACTTCCAACCCATGGATCAATCATCTTCATCTAAAGAAAAATCTAGTAACATCATCGAAGCTCCAGAACCTAGAGAACTTACTTCTCCAAATACAATGGAACCTAGATTCTCAGAAGGACAAGCTTCTGATAACTCAGAAAGAGAACCTTCTGTGTCTCGTTCTCAGAACCCTACTCCTAAAGGGATCAGAGGTTCAAAGACTTGAAGAACATCTCTCAGAATGAAGTCTTGGTAAATCCAGAAAGTGGCATAAGAACCAGAAGGAACTATACAAATCTTGCTATGGTTTCTGAACTTGAACCAGATCCATAGAAGAGCGTTAGATGATCCTAGCTGGGTAAATGCCATGCAGGATGAACTTGACCAATTCGAGAGAAATCAAGTTTGGAAACTGACTCAGAAAACCCAAAGGCAAGAGTGTCCATTGGACTAAATGGGTGTTTCGAAACAAACTTGATGAAAACGGTCAAGTCGTGAGAAACAAGGCCAGATTGGTTGCACAAGGTACAACCAACAAGAAGGGATAGACTATGATGAACATTCGCTCCAGTCGCAAGATTGGAAGCTATCAGAATGTTGCTAGCTTTGCTGCTCACAAAGGTTTCAAACTCTATCAGATGGACGTTAAGTCTGCCTTCTTGAATGGATACCTTCTGAGGAAGTCTATGTAAAACAACCTCCTGGTTTTGTGAATGATGCATTCCC
>RYYW01000031.1:165230-191593 GCA_013621005.1 Aeschynomene evenia | reverse complement strand
TGACTTGGATGAAGATGGTGAGAAAGTCTCAGAAAGCAACTATCGAGGGATAATTGGCTCACTTCTCTACTTAACTGCTCCAGACCAGATATCCAACTCAGTGTTGGGATCTGCGCTAGATTCCAGTCTAAACCCAAACAATCACACTTGACTGCAGTTAAGCGAATTTTACGATATTTAAGTGGAACTACTAATCTTGGTCTTTGGTACGAGAAAGGTTGTTCTTCTGATGTTGTAGGTTACTGCGATGCCGACTACGCTGGAGATAGGATAGATCGCAAAAGCACAAGTGGTTGTTGCTGCTTCTTTGGAAAATGCTTGATCACTTGGTCTTGCAAGAAGCAAAATACGATCGCCCTATCAACTGCTGATGCTGAATATGTATCTGCTGCGAACTGCTGTTCTCAGATGCTCTGGATTAAGAATCAGCTACTTGATTATCAAATAAGGTACACCAAAATCCCTATCCTCTGTGATAATACAAGTGCTATCAACTTAGCTAAGAATCCTATTCAGCATTCTCGATCCAAGCACATTGATATAAAACATCATTTTATTCGGGATCATGTGCAAAAAGGCGACATTGAACTCAAATTTGTAAATACTGAGGATCAAATCTCAGATATATTTACAAAGCCTTTACCCGAGGATCGTTTCAATGTTCTGAAAGGATTTCTCAATCTAAGATGTTTCTAAGTGCTTTGAAATTTAAAAACTCTCTTAGAAACCCCCCCTTAGTCCCAGTTTAGACTCTGAGACGAACAATAGAACTAAGCTTCTGAGCTAGAAATAGGAAAACTCTATCTGAGAAAATTTGTTTCTCAGAAGACTCATCTCTCAGAAAGGAGATCTTCTGAAACATCTCTCAGAAGGAGGATTTCTCAGAAGGACCACCTCTCTCAGAAAGGTACCTTCCGAGAAACTAGTTACCAACGGTAACTTTTGGATAAGTGGCAGGAAACGGCTAGTTATCAGCCATGTCTATAAATACTTATAGCATTGTTTCATTTGAGCACTTTACGCTCAAAAGCTTACCAAAACTCTGCCAAAACCTCTCCTTGCTTTCCAATCTTCATCTGCCCTTTCTCTCTCTCTCTCTCTTGTTCTTCTCTATCTCTTCTCAAACCTCAAACCTTTCTTTCAAATGGCCGTCCCTGGAGAAATCAAAGGCTTAATGAGAAACAACCTCAATGAGATATCCGAAGATATTCTCTATGACAATGAGGAAATGCAGTCCCTGTTCCACAAGACTTATCTCCCACGGAATCTTGCCATGGGAAGGGTATTGCCTCTCAATGTCTACAATCAGGTGGACGAAATCCAATTTCACCTTCCTCAAGCAACCTGGATGGCCAGCCATGATGAGCTCCGAGGATGTGTGCTACCCAAATGTGGTAAGAGCTTTCTATTCGCAAATAGAAAGGTTCACCAACAAAGGGTCAAAAGCAAGATTGGTGACCAACAGATCCGCTTCTCCTCCTCTGACATCAACAAAGTCTTCAAGACCTTGAATGGTGGCGCTGTCATCGCGACGACCCAGAATGGGTCAAGGAGGTAGATGACTCGGAAGAAGAAGTCGTGACACTTCTGACTGGTAGCAACAGCCTACCACTCAAGGGAGTAAAGGTGCCTCATCTCACGCAAGAGGCTCGGATCATCTTCTCCGTTGTGCAACACACCCTTCTCCCTCGGATTGGAGACATGGGGAACGTTACCACCATGGATGCCTGCCTGCTGTACCACCTGCTGAAGAAGGAAAGAGTAGATTTGGGAGGATGGTGCTCAACTACATGATGCACCAGGCTCATCCGAAGAGGGCTCTCACAAGTCTACCTTACGGAAGCCTTCTGACCAGAATCCTCGACCATTTCTCCTTCCCACTTGAAGACTATGAATATGTCTTCAACCACAGCAAAATTTTCCATGGTCACCTTCAACAACATCAAGAAGAAGAAGGTACCAGAGACGGGGGCACCTAAGAAGAAAGGAGGAAGCAAAGCCTTCTAAGGGAGCTGCTGGTTCAAACCAGCCCTCTAAGGCTGAGAAAGGAAAGGAAAAGGTTTCCGATCCTTCAGAAAAGAAGAAGAAGAAGCAAAAGGTGACTCATCCTTCTCCAACAAGGGTGACAAGGAGTATGGCTTCTGAGGGAGCTCAGAAGACTCCTCAGAAGGAACCTACAGTTGTTGAGGCTGCTGAAGACTCAGAAGAAACAACATTTGAGCAACCCATGACCAGAAAAAGGAAAGCACCTCCCACTCTCCAAGTCCCAGACGTGCCACCAGAAGGGAAAAAGAAACGTGGTCGTTTGGTAAAAGCTAACTCTAAAACTCCACCTTCATTTCTTCACTCTTCTTCTACTTCAATTCCTATTTCTGGTTCTGTTGATGGTTTTAAACCCACCAAATTTAAAACTAAACTCCTACATTCCTTGAAATATCAGGGAAAAACTCACAAAGGAGTGGGGATAAAAACCACCAAGGAACAGAGCCCGCCGAAGACGACGGGTAAAGAAATTGTAGCAGTTACTGCTGCTGCTGCCACCACCGCTGCTGCTACTACTGCTGCTGTTGAAGAAGAAGCAGAAGCTTCTCAGCACTCCTCTCCATCTGGAAATGTCTCCCCCACCAGAGAAGACATTCAGGGGCATGGAGGAAATGTCGCTGATTCCTCTTCCGGGGAAGAAGATGCGGCACGTTTTCGCATTGAGCATCGCACTCCAGATGCTGGAAGCTCCAAGAAAGAGCCCCAGAAGAAGCCATCTGAGGTTTCTTTGGTGGACCTTTCTGAGGCAACCACAACTGAAGTTGCTACTGTCAATGCGGAGTCATTGGCTCAGACGATGCGTGACGTCCAGAAGGCTCTAGATCAACCTTCTGAGACTCCAGAAGCTGCTCAGACGCAACAACAACAACAACAACTACAGCATGAGGAAGCCTTAATTGAACCAACTTCTGAGGTTGGTCTCCTCTCTTCTGAGATCCCTTTGGAACATGAGGAAACTCATGTCTCAACACATGATGTAGTGCCAGGGACCACCAGCACTGGGCTCAGCTCAGAGGTGGGCGCTGACGCTACCATGGCTGCAGGAGTTGCAGCAGTTGAGGCATTTGTTGCCCACAGTTCCTTAGAAGGAACTCTATCTGAGAAGGACTCTCAGAAGGAACCAGAGGTTCCTCCTCAAGATATAACAGAGGTTCCTCCTACATCCTTTGATCAACAAGGTCCCAGCTTCTCAATAACGGACTCAATGATTGGTTCCGGCTTTCAGCTGGGAAGGATGGTAGTCACTCCACCCTCTGTGCAATTTCGGCCTTTCTTTGGTCGAACTGAGAAGTTGAAGTGCATTGAAGCCATGCATAGCCAAATATCAACCTTCAACCTCCCCGACGAGGCTCCGACTTCTGGTGCTATGGAGCAACCATCAGCTAGGCAACCCTCTGATCTAGACCTTGCTCTAGTTGCTGAGGATACTCAAAGGCAGCCTTCGATTGACCTTGCTGCTATTGAAGGTAAAGCTGTCCAAGAAGAAGACCCTCCTGAATATCAAACAAGGGATATAATCGATGAAGTACTTGAGGCTGAAGTCTCTCGTCCTCCTTCATCTCAACCCTCAGAATGCGACTCAGAGCGAGATTCTCATGGAGATATGCCAGCTGCTACGCTACATTGCCAGAAAGCAGTAGTTCTAAGTCGATGATGGCGTTTATGTCTTAGCCACCCTTTTTGATGTAACAAAGGGGGGGTAGATGAAATGATAAAATTTTTGTACATTGGCTATCGTAAACACTAGGCTAGAACTCAGGGGGAGCAACAACTTAGGGGGAGCCAAACATTTTGTATCTTTACAAAACCATAAATGAAAAATCATTATTTTTGGCATCTCATGTTTTACCTATCTTATGCTTATCTTCTATTATTTATTTTTTGGCATCTCTTGATTTACTTAGCTTGATATTTCTGAATCTCATACATACATTATCATGAAATACATGCTATGTAATAGATAATCTCAAACAGTAATCATACATTGCATACTTGAACTGTTGATTATCTCAGCCTTCTAAGAAAATAACGAAGCCTTCTCTCAGAAAGCTAAATTAGTTTCTAAGAAAGCAAAAGTGAATTCTGAATAAGTTATGAACTTACTCAGAAACACTTCTAAACTTAAGCAAAATTATTATCTTAAGACTTAAGTTGTTATCATCAAAAAGGGGGAGATTGTAAGCTCCAGAACCCTTCTGAGAGAATTAAGCATAATTCTCTTAGAGTCATGAAAGTTTTAATGATAACAAGGTAAGCCATAAGTATAAAATTTTACTTAAGGTTTTGCTAATATGTGCGCTAAGTGTCTCAAAAAGCTATAAATTATTGCAATGCCATGAGCATAGACCAAGACAAAACATCAAGTAACCTCGAGATCAATTGATAAAAGCATAGCGCCAAAGATATCAGAAAGGATATCTCAGAAGCGCAGAAGGTGAAAACATGTTTCTGAGGAAAGAACACTGTCGCCTCAGAAGGGTCTCAGAAGACCTCGCGACTAGGAGTTCTCAGAAGGGTCTTCCCTCAGAAGGTTAGCCTCAGAAGTCCGTACAACTCTTAGAAGGTTGGACTCAGAAGCAACCAAGTGTCTGGACTCAAGGAAGTGCAAACAGACTCAGAAAGCTCGCTACAACTAGCCAAGGAAGTAGGAACACGCGCACTGTGCAGTTCTGAAAAGTTCCTCATTTTGCGCTGACTGTAGCAGGGAGCCGTTCTGAAAAGGACACAGCCACATAAGCAAAGTGAAAGCCTCTAATTTCGCGGCTCTTTGATGCCTATATATATGAGTTCAATTCCAGAGCAATGTGACGAAACTCTTGCGCAAAAACTCTTGATTAAACGTGCCAAAACTCTGTTGAATTGAAAATCATTTTGCGAAAACTTAGAACTTTCTCAGAAAGACAATTTTTACGAAATTGTTTTTCTAACTTTGCAAAATCTTCTAGTTCTGAATTGGTGTAAATTCTTACATTTATAAGTTAATCCTAGAAGTCTACTAAGTGTAAAACTAGGTTTGTAACTTAGTCTTGGTAGTTGTTTTCGATCAAAACAAACTTTCTGAAAAATGCTAAGTCCTTCGTTGTTTGAAGGCAGTTGTAAAGTCCTCTAGTGTTTGAGGCAAGGAAGTCCTCTAGTGTGAGGCAAGGAAGCCCTTAATTGTTTAAGGCAAGGAAGTCCTCTAGTGTGAGGCAAGGAAATCCACTTCGGGTTGTGAAGTGGTGGAAGTCCTTTACTTGGTAAAGGCAGAGTTGTCTGGGAAGGCACATTAAGAAGAATATCTAAGAACTCTCAACTGAAGGTTGAGGACTGGAGTAGGTTGGTTATAACCGAACCAGTATAAAATCCCTTGTGTTAAGCTTTTCTCCCTAACTCATTACGTGTCCAAATCTTTGAGAAAAACTCTATCACAACTTTAATTAAGAGGTCTCATGAAAACCTTATTGATCAAAATCAGAAAGCTTTTAAGAAACTCAAACCTTAAGTCGTTTTGTTAAATTCTCTCAGAAAGGAACTTTCTTAGAAAGACTAAGTTCTCAGAAACTTAATCTTCTCAGAAAGCATTTTCCGCTGCAAACTCTTAATCATACCTTCTGAGTAAAAACAGCTTTCTAAGTAAAAGTTTTAAAAGGTAATTTTCAAAACTTGCACGATTCAAACCCCCCCCCTTCTCGTGCACACATACACTTTCAAGGCTTGCATTAATTCTAAATTCTCCATTGGTCCTCTAATTGTACACAATCATCAGGAGGGCTTTAATATGGTTGTAACTGGGCTTGGGTGAAGGTAGGATAATGTGGAATATGTAAGCTCGATTACCGAACAAAGAAAAGTTAATGCATACTGAATTTACACAGAAATAAAGCCATCTGATGTAACACTTTTATCAATGTCTAAAACTACCCTGAATCACCGAAATTATGTATGTGTACCCCGTACTAACTATACAATATATATAGAAATATTATTTTTTTTCTTCTTCTTTTTTTTTATTTTTTTTATTTATTTATTTATTTTTTTTCATCATTCTTTTTTTTTGTATTTACTATACATAATCTAAAAAAAAGAATAATCTACAATAAAAATTTTGTACATAACTGTGAAAAAACAAAAATAAAGAATTAAAATAAAACAAACTATTACTATTATGATGTAACCATACACAAAACCAATGAAAATTAGTCCCCTCCCCCACACTTAAATTAATGCATGTCCTCATGCATAATTGTGTGAATGAACCTTTCGTAATGTAGCAATAACTTTCCTAAGTCCATAAATGGTTAAATTTAATTGTTTTTCGCTTAGGGTTGTATTTTGCTTAACAAATAAAGGGTAAAAGGCTCAAGGGGGGTTAATCAATGGATAATATGAACATGGTTGTCTGTATGGCTAGTAACTAAAATAACAACAAAAATGCCTCCATCATATTAACTGTGTACTCAAAGCAACCTGTTTCGAAACAGAATAAATGCAAGTTCTAGAAAACAATCACTAATTCACACAAGAAAGAATGGGTGATTCAAGAAAACGTTCACCCTATTGTGGCTCAAAAGCTCACAATGGTAATTCCTGTAAAACCTGTACACCTGTGGTCCTGTCTATACATGTATCAATATATTTACAAAGTAAAGTAAAGAGATCAATGGTGCAAATCATTGTGACTCAATCCAAACACCTTATGATTCAACGAAAAGAGTTCAAAGCAAAACAAGCAAAATATATTAAGGAAACGGAACCAGTAGTAATAATACTAGAAATAGTAGTAGAGTAGTAAAGTAACAACATAATAAACAATCTAACTACAATCGCAAATATAAAAAGTTCGACAGTATAAACAGAGTACTGGAAGTAACATAATAATCATAAATAAGAAAGTAGTCTGGTGATGGCGACATAGAGTACTAATCGTCGTCAGTCTCGGTCTCCTCGTCGTCACCGTCATCATCCTCATCCTCCTCCTCATCATCATCATCCTCGTCATCACCCTCCTCCTGTGGTGCTGGCTCAAGGGCCTGCGGCTGACTCGAGCTCTTGAAATATTGCGCAATCTTCCTCAACATCCGCTCCTCGGACTCTCGGATCATCAACGCAGTGTACGCCTTCAGCGACTGAATCATCTTCTTCCTGGCTCTCCGTTGTGCCACGCGATCATCAGCAATCTCCTTGCGGAGAGTCTCTATATCCTGGCGGGTAGCTGGAGTATCCATCCCTCCCTGCGATGAGGCTGTGCTCGGTCGTGTGCTGATGTCCGGAGCGTCAATAGGTGCCTCTGAGACTCTTTTCTTCTTGTTGCTGCTCCCCGCCTTGAGGTTGTTGATCTTAGTGAGATCAACTTTGTCAATAGATATCTGGCGGTCGTCTTCAGGAAGCTCTGGCACATGAACAGCTCTTGCCAACCGTGTGTTCATGCCAGGATAGGGCAATCCCGGTGTTTTTGGCGGCTGCCCTCATCTCTCCGAACATGTGGTGGATGTAACACCCCGATCTTTATTAGGTCCTAATTAAAGGAAATTAAGGGTAATGGACTTTAATTGGAACTTAATTGGGTTGAGTGAACATGTTTCCCCTGGCTTAAAGTATCTATGCTACGAGTTTTTATGAGTATTTATGTGTAATTATGTGTGCTTTGATGTTATATTAAATCATAATGGGTGTATGGATGTTAGTATATGAGTTGAGACACTTTAGGAGTGTTTTGGGGCGTTTTTCGCGCCCAGTAATCGATTACAGCCCCTTGGTAATCGATTACAGCAGGTCAAGTTTCAGAATTGGGCTTTTTCGAAGGCCTGTAATCGATTACAAACTCGATGTAATCGATTACACAGCGCGCAGAATGGGTTTTTAGTACGTTTTAAGTGACGGGTGGGCCCCACGATGACTCTTAAACCCTAGTAGCTCAGAATATAAAAGATAAACCCTATTTTTCCAGCTCATTTGGTCAGAAACACTCTCCCTCTCCATCCCAGAGCCTCCATTATTTCTCTCTCAAGAACCCTCATAGCCATAGGCATTCCACGTCAAGAAACACCCACAAATACTCACCCAACCTCAAAGATAATCACATATTATTGATCCTCTCACCAAGCCGGGCGTTTCTACTGGTTGATTTTCTCCGAAAAGGGTCATCGTTGGAGTCGGGCCGTTCGTGAAACTAGGATTCCGTCTAGAGCAAGAGTTGTCTTCAAGAGGTAGGGGTTATGCATTCCAAATGTCATGAAATTTTATGTAAATTGATGAATTGATGATGTTTTAAATGTTGTTCGTTGTTTTTCCCATTAGGGTTCATGAAAGGGTTGATTTATGAAATTGATTTTGAAAGAGAAAAGGGTTTTATGAATTGAAAAGTGTTTTGAACATGTTTTTATGATTGATTTTCATATGGCTTTGTTTTCCATCGATTGGGATGTTTCTAGATCATTATTTTGGCCAATAGCTATTGAAAATCGTGTTTTTGGAACTCTAGAATCGTGTTTCACGACGTCGTAATCGATTACACGGATTCATAATCGATTACGATGTCTGAATTTGCAATCGCGAGAAAACGCTGCTCTCTGGTAATCGATTAGCAGCCCGTGTAATCGATTACAACAGTGCTGTTTAGGCGAAAATGAACTGTTTTGACCCTTTATGCACCCTAATGCGTTCTACAACTTATGTAACTGATATATATGAGTTAATTATGTATTCTATGCTTTAAATATGTTGTTTAATGAATGTTATGATGTTATGTGATGTCTATGTGAACTATATGACCTTATGCTTTATGATTATGCATGACTATGTGAATGAGTATGTGTTATAAGTAGCCTTCGACATGTGACGGTTGTGGCTGAAGGAGGTGAGTTAAACCTCGACATGCAACTCCATTACTGAGGGAAGGTGAAAAGGTTAAAGTTCAAGATTAAAGTAAAACACATGTAACCTTCGACATGTGGTAGTTGTTGCTGAGGGAGGTGTGGCAACCTCGACATGCAACTCTATCACTGAAGGAAGGTGAATACCCCCTCTCCCCAACATAGTTTAGGATGAGCTCATGCCTAGGGGTTGGTGATATGGAGGAAAAGGTTCAGAGGGTGGGCAGGCCAAAAGAGAAAAGTGTATAACAGAGTAAAGTAAAGTTAGAAGTTAAGTCTAAGTTTTAAAGGTTACTGTGACATAGAGTAATGATTGACTAAGTTCCCTTATATGACTAAATGGCACGTAGAGCACGCACAAGGATTATATAATGATATATATAATGTATGCATATGATATAAAATGAACAAGAGGCACTTAGGAAGGTCGTTCCGGGAAAGATGATTTTAGAACTTATAACTGAAAACTGAATGCACTCATACCACACCTATTTTATTAATAAACCCGGAGCGGCTCCCTTACTGAGTTACTTCCCAGTATTCACCCCTCGTTTTTCCCCCATTTTAGATGATGAGATTCCACAGGACACAGGAGCAGATGAGGAGCCCGCGCAGCTCTAGTTCTTTACAGTTTTTCATCTTTAGACTTATTAGTTCCCATTTATACGTTATGGATTATGTTTACTTCACATGTTAGCATTTATTCGTATTTATTTTGAGTCCGGACATATGTTAGCCGGCGTTTATTTTTCAGTTATGGCTTGTATTGGTGGAGTCTCATGGGTCTCAGTTTTAGGCTAATGGGATAACACCTATTATTATTATTATTTACCTTCTTGATTGTATGTTTGGGGAGACTATGTTTGTTATTTCTATTTATTTTATGAGGTATTATTCAGACTATACCAGATGTCATATATTATCGTTATATTATACGCAATGCCCTTATGTTTATATTCCGCAAACGATTTTCGAAAAAATTCTCCCATGTATTTTCCGCGTACAAGTATTTTAAAAACAAGTAAAAGTATGATAACATGAGGTAACCCTTATGAAATGGCCCTAAATGACTATAGCACTAAGGGCTATCTAGTAGGGTGTTACAGTGGATGTAGGAGGCTAGGCAGAGGGGCCTACCCGTGACACAGGCAAAGATGAGAATGATCTGGTCGATGGTCACGTCCGAGTGGTGGCCAGTAGGGCGGACATAGGAGTTTAGGGCAAACATCCATGCCCTCGCCTCTGTAGTAAGGTATCCAGAGAGAATGCGGCGAGGGCGCCCATCAGTCTCATAGGCCCAAGGAGTATCTGGATAGAATGCGGCGAGAGCGCCCATCAGCAGTGACTGCCTTCATCATATCCAATTGCTCTAGGCTCTGATTTGCCATCAACTCAGCAAAGTCTGTCACTGCATCTTCGATCACAGGGATATGGAGGGTCGTCGCAATCGAACGGATATCCATCGGCACTTGGATTCCCCTCACGTAGACAACTGGATCATTGCGGTTTCTGATATTTGCGTAGAATTCACGCACAATGCTACAATTGGCCAACGTGGGGTTTTCTAGCATGAATCCCCATTGTCAGCTCAGCATAGCACCGACTACCCCATCAAGTACCCCCTTTGGGGAGTTCCTGTATCTGAGTTGGGACTCCTGGATGCACGACCTTCCACGGAAGCGTTCCTCATATATTTTCTCGCATCCGAGGGTCTAAAAGCGTTGGTCATTGGCTGGACCCTCGAGTTGTTCATCAGTAAACGCCGGAGCTGTCCCTTTCGAACTCTTCTTCGGTGCCATCTGTTTATACAGTTTGAAACTCTAAGATATGAGAACCACTTACTAAATAAGAAAATCAACTAGGTTCAAACTTTATTTATAACATTACCAAACAATTACACAATTATATCACAACTACTCTATACTTCTATGAAAATAACACGTAATTAAATACAACAACAACATGCTACTATATACATACTTTAACACATCATAGTCTAAACCTTCAGTGCACATATAACTTAAATAAACACATTTATATACAAGTTAACATAATAACATGTTTTCTTTCTCTTAGACACATAGTTAAATCAACATAATCATAGAGAAATATATAAGCACATTTCAATATATATATTATACAATTCAAAGTATAAACTACTGTGTAACTAGATTCAACATGTCTCTAACTAGTAATACACTATAAACTACTGTGTAACCAGACTCCCTGGTCGCTAGCGGCGACCGCGTTCCTGGACAGAATATTTTCTAAGTGTTCTTTACTTCCATGCTTATGCTTCTACCAAATTGGTCCCTGAAATTAAAAACACAACAACTTTTATTTAATATTTTACAAAATCAAAATTAACACTTATTTCAAGCATTATATACAATTTATTTACAATGTGTTCAAAGTGAAAATATAATTAAAATTATCTAATGCATGGATATTGAAGCAAGAACATGAACAAATATATCAAGTACAGAGGTAAAAAATGTACAGAATTTCACACTTATCAGTTTCCTATGCATGAAAACTACATCTCACCGCATAGGCCTCCCTATCTCGTGAGTATGCACAATGCACCACCATTTGCCTTTCTGAACGGCTGGATCTAGGCTAATCGAAAGATCCACTTGACGGCAATGTTCAAACAAGCACTTCTATTCTTCATATTACAACCTCGTTCCTCCATACTTCATCTCCATACGCATCACAATAGTAATGCAAGAACATATACATCTCATTATCATTTCTCATTAATAATCATCATATCATGTCATCATCAATCAATCCATAGCAAGGATGTTACTCATCGACCCACAATCATTCATACCATCACAACCATTCAATATAAATGCACATTCCCATTATTTAAAGATCAATTAAGCATCTATAACATTATCCACATCAATCACACATGAGGCCTAACAATTTCTTCTTCACTTGTACCTTACACGTCTTATGAAATAGTTCCATCATGAGATCTTACCTAAAGTCTTATGAGCATTTTGAGGTAATATCACTATTATTATTATTATATAATTAATTGTTTCTTTTCTAGTTATCTTTTATATCATTAAACAAGTTATTAGGGAATCATATATCTTTATTTTGATAAAATAAATCTTATAAAATATTCTTACTTTTAAATGTTACATTATATGATACTTTAAATTATCTTAGAAATATTCTTACTTCATTATTTTATTCTTTCATGCAAATCTTAATTCTTTTATACATAATCATAACTTCTAATAATCTTATAATTATTTCAAAAATATTTTTAATATTAATAAATAGATCATAGACCATTCGGCCATTATAGTTTAGGTTAGAAAAAATTACCCAAAAATTCCTATATTAATTACTACTCATTTTAATTTACTTTTATCATTTGAAATCAAGTTTTAAAATATTTTTAAATTAATTTTTAAATTTGGACAGAATTGAAATAAATCTTAAATAATACTTTTAAGTCGTGTAAAAAGCTTCTAAATATCTAAAAATACATATTAATATATTAGAAACTATTTTAGCTATCATTTTTCATAAAACTATGCACTTTCAAGGCTTTTCTTGTCAAATAAATATAAAAAATGAATATAAATCTGAAACTTTATTTTTACTTTATTGAAAATCATTTTTTATATAAATATTTTTATTTTATTTATTTTTAGATCATAAAAATATTTTTATTGAAACAAAAGATTAGTTTTACTACATCACCTTCTAAAAATTTCTATATTAATTACTACTCATTTTAAACTAGTTTTATCATTAGAAATCAAGTTATAAAATATTTTTAAGTTAATTTTTAATTCTGGGCAGAATTGAAATAAATCTTAAATAATACTTTTAAGTCATTTAAAAAGCTTCTAAATATTTAAAACTTTATTTAATTACTTTAGAAAGCATCTTAGTGGTCATTTTCACAAAACTAGGCACTTTAAAAGTTTTTTCTTGTCAAATAATCATCAAAATAATTATAAATCTGAAACTTTATTTTTACTTTATTGAAAATTATTTATTTATCTAAATATTTCTATTTTATTTATTTCTATATCATAAAACAATTTTATTGCAACAAAAGATTAGTTTTTCTACATCACCTTCTATGTCACTAGTCTTGATATTACTAGGTAATATAATACAACACTTTTATACATCAAGATCTCATTTTTATCATTGGTCTTAGAGTTTGAGAAGTATATTAAATCTTTATTAGTTTGAATATTCATGAACCTTTATCTTTTATTTCATAATTTTTAAAGATTTATGCTCTTGAGTACACTTTATTCAATATTATCAATGAAACTCTAATAACTCACTTCTTACTCCTCTAGGCCGCGGGTATATAGCTATATAGGTACCAAATATGAGTTGTTATTTATTTCATCATCCACATTCATAATATGAATTTTAACAACACAAGATTCAAACATTCATCAAGCACAACACAACACATGAGCATTCAAACACACATATCAATCGGTTATCTCCATGGAAAAAATGAGAGCATTTCAAAAACATTATTTCAGGTTGAAAGAAAGTTTTCTCAAGATATTTCTCATACAAAAATATTTTCATTCAAAACTTGAACTTTAGAATAGATGACTCATCACCAAATGAGAGACTAAATTTGATGGCTTTGGTGATGAAGGTGTGAGAGCTTGCTCCTATCTCCCTATGACAGAGATATGGATCTAGGATGCCTAGGATTTCTTTGCTCAAAGTGTTGATGGAGATTGAGTGACAAAAATGGAAGCTTTTGAAAATGAAATGATGGAGGTTAAAGGTGATGGGGTGGCCGCGAGTTTGAGGAGTTTAGGGAGTGAGGTTGGATTCTTAAATGTATAAGAAAAATGAGACTGAGTGTGTGTGTGTGTATGTATGGCCGAATATATTGGGGGAATGTTGGAGAGATTTGAGAGAAATTTCTAGAGAGAATCTGGCATTATCTTGGCATAGCCTTGAGGGAGAGTTTGTATATGAAACGTTGGGGTTGAGGGCTCTATTTATAGAAAATTAGGAGCCCTAACCGTGGCACACAAGGGGAGGGAGGGGATTAAGTGATCTTGGCCATTGGATGCTGATCCATGTGATGAAAAATTGACCAATTCACGGAGGTCTAGCATCATGAGTATTTAGAGTTAATAAGGACTTGCTTTATTGACACTTTTCATGCATGTCTCATAAAGCTTGTAACCTAGAATTTATGAAGCTTGGATTGCCTTACTTGGTCTCCAAGTTGGTCGTGGCTTTAATGGCCTTGTCTAGGGTTGTTTTGTTCAAAGTTTTCTTCTAGGTTAAGTCATTTGGTTCATGTAAGAGTGAGGTGCCACTTGATATCTCATTTGTAGAAAGAATCTTGGTGATTGGTGGAATATTCTAGGATAATTTTGGAATAAATTTTGGTAGATAATTTTTATCCTAGGTGGAGTAAGATGATTAATGGATAATAGAAAGACGAGTCCTGAATATTAATTCTATTCTATTTTTGCATGAGAATAAAATCTTGCATGGTTGCATGGAGGGTGTGTGTTGTGGCGCCATGTGTCATGCATGCATACGTGGAAAGATGAAAATTTGCATGGAGAATTAAATGATAATGTATCTCATATAAATTCAAGCAAATAATCCTAGCATTCATCAATTATTTAAATATCATCAAGAAAGAATAATATAATTAAATTAAATTATTAATTAACTAGTTATTTTATTAATTAGGGTTTGAAAATAGATGGTATTACACTTAGGTAAGATGTTTCGGAGAAAGATTATTTTCAAACTTATATCTGAAATGAATTCATACATGATTCACATTTTTCATAATTAAACCCGGGGCAGCTTCCTCTACTGAGTTACTTCTAGTACTCATCCTATGTTTTTCCTACCTATTAGAGGATCAAACTGAGCAGGACGTTGGAGCGAGCGAGGAGCCCGCATAACTTTAGTTTTAAGTAATAGTCTTTTATGTTACAGACATGTTTATTTCCTTATTCATACATTATGGATTTTATGCGTTTATCTATTTATGTTTTCTGAGTCCGGACCATTGTTAGCCGGCAGTTATTTATTGACTTATATTTATTTTGGAGTATAATGTTATTCATGACTTATATGATATGATTGATGCGTATTTATACAGTATATGACTGTGTTGTTCTTATTATCACGATCTATGTATGCATAAAGCCCTTATTTTTTATATCGTAACGATTTGTGAAAATTTTACTCCCGCCTATTTTCTGCGTATGTTATTTTAAAAAGAAACAAGCTATGAAATCAGAATGTGACCCTTAATAATTGGCCTAAGGTGATTTAGACATTACTTGGCGATTACATTTTGGTATCAGAGCAGGTATATCCTACAGGGCTTCGGGCAATGGACCTTTATGCTTTTGTTTCATGTACGGTAGTTATGTCACGCATGTAGCCTCGTATGTATGTTAGTTTAGCGTTGAGGTGTGCGATCGTTTTGCTTGACGGTCAGCGTAACTGTGCATACTTAAATTTTATGGGGAGCGTGATCAACTCAATATTTATTGTTTTGTGTGCACAGGGACATCGCACCCAGTAGACGTAATAGGGACGATCCTGGCGATCTCAAGGATGCAGGACAGGGCAACAATGTTTCTTCTGGGGCTTTCATGGAGATGGCTAGGGCCATGCATCACATGGTGGATCATATGACACAACAACATTCACAACCACAGTGCAGCCCGCGGGTATGGATGCTGACAATGTCGGTTTTGCTGAGTTCAAGAGGGCTAACCTCTCTCCATTTCTCAGTACCACAAACCCTTCTGAGGTCGATGATTGGTTGAGGGGCATGGATGATATCTTTTTGGTGGTGTGATGTTTTGAGGAGCAGAAGACTAGGTTTGCAACCTTCATGCTTCCAATGGAGGCTTGTTCATGGTGGACAAATGGTCGTCGTACTCATGAAGCGGCGGATATTCCTATCTTGTAGGGCATGTTCAAGGGCATGTTCTATGAGAAGTACTTCCATCAGTCTGTACGTCACGAGAAGGAACTTGAGTTCCTCAACCTTCATCGGGGGAACATGACCATTCCGGAGTACATGGAAAAGTTCGAGGAGCTCATCCGATTCTCAGAGATCTATCAGGAGAACCCAAGGAATCATGGAAATGCATGAAGTACTGTGTCAGGATGATACTGTTGGTATATGCCCTAGAGGGCCAATCATAGTTGCATTTTTATTATGATATTGTGACATTTTAGTTTATATATATATATATATATATATATATATATATATATATATATATATGAGGCATTGTTTTCATTAATTGTTTATTTATTTTAATAAACATTATGATGTCCTTAGAATGGAATAAAGATTAGGTACATAACCTAATAGTGAGACTCCTTTCTTAAATGTCCCTAGTCAAGTATTACTGTAAGCAACAGGACAACAGTATTACGTTGAGACTAGTATGTGTAGAGACTAGTATGTGTATGGACTAATAACCTTTTCTCACAGGTTATGGATATGTGATATCAAGTCTGCACATAGGTATATATGGTGATATATATTGGACTGACCCACCATGAGAACACCACATGAATAGTAATGTGAATGTCATAAGTGATTCTCATAGTGATGATGGTACATGTAGTCCTTTGACTTGAAGTTACTGCGATCCGTTGCATGAGGAGTTATGTGCTTTGATATCGTCAAACGTTATCCGTAACAGGGTAATTATAAAGTCGGTCATTAGGCATATCACGAATAATGTGGGCGGTGCGAGTAACGTAGATAGAATTTGTCCCTCTCACATTACGAGAGATATATCTGTGGGCCCCTTGATGAGTAGGACTGGATAAATGCATGGCCATCTTGAAATGAATTAATGTGTGACATTAATATCATTTATTTTATCAGTCTACGCGGAGATCAAGAAACTATACAAGATGACTAATTTCATGCTTGTGTTAAATCTGGATATTTGGACAAAGGGATTGAAATGTACGGTAACGTCAATCACGGAAAGGTTATGTCAAACCGTTGACTTTCTTATATCTTGGGTAGGAGTGATGTGTTGCTAGATACCGCTCAGTGTTTATATTATTTAATGAGATTTAATAGTATTCTCAACGTTGTAAGAACCTATAGGGTCGCACACTAAAGCAGTTTTTATATTAATGCTAAATTAGAATAAATTAGTGTGACTAATTTAATTGGGCTTCATGAAATGGGCCTAATAAAGAATAAGATTAAATTAGTGTGACTAATTTAATTGGGCCTCCATGAGATGGACCAAATAAGGATTAGGGTAAAAATTAGTGTGACTAATTTAAATGGGCTTCGATAAGATGGGCCTAACAAGGCTTAGGTTTATGTTGAGTGTTGGCTATAAATAGCAACACCCATGGAGCCTTTTAGCAAACCCTTTTTCGCATACACATAGCCTTCCTCTAGAATCCTTATTTCTCCGCTTCTCGCTACTAGCATAGTGAGTTCCGGAAAAGCATCAAGGTGGGTGTTTGACATCCACAACTGCTATGTGGATATCTCTAGGTCGTCGCTACACTTGTGATAACGCGGTTTTTACCAATATTTTATGCCCTTAATTTGGATGATTGTATGCAATTCTTTGCTCTATTTTGGCCTTTTATTGTATTTAATATAACATGGGACTAATCTGAGCTTAATAGAAATAAAGGCTAAAATAACAAGTTTTATGATGTTTTTACAATTCAAGGATGACCTTTGCACTTGATCTTGGATATTTCATATTTTTAGTACAGGTCACAGGTATTATTGGAGCTGTAGACATCAGGAACTGAGCAAGAAGCGGAGCAGTGGATTTCAGAACAGGCATCGAGCGCTCCAGCGCCCGTAGCGCGCCCCAGCGCGCGTGGCTCACTTAAACCTGTCACGTGCACAGCGTTGGCGCTCCAGCGAGCTATTCGCGCCCCAGCGCCGCGCCGCAACTCTGTCACACCAGAAACCCTATCTGCACGAGTTTGGGGCCCAAATTGACTAGGGTTTGGAGGCTGCTCATCTTATTTAAAGGGAGCTAATGCATCAGAAACAACACCACTCAACACCTCCACTTTTACATTTTTTCTTTTCCTAGTTAGAGTTATTTTTGCTTCCCATTAGGATTTCCATCTTTCCTAGTTTAGCTCTAGCTCCGTCTTTTACATTTCAAACGTTATTCGTCCAGCCCTTTTGGATTTTGTAAGTACTCTTTTATCATTAATTCAGTTATTCGTTCTTCAATTCTTTCCAACTTGCATTTAATTTCTTACTTTGTTCTTTATTATTAATTGCTTTCTTTATTCCAATTTATTTCTTGCCTTTTAACTTCTTGCCATGAGTAGCTAAGTCTTTTGGTGGTTTGTGAGGGTGTGAACATCATTGGGGTAAATTGAGGCTTTGTTCTTAATCTTGCATAAATTGGGCGGCTCACTCTTAATTAGCACACCATACTAAGATACAGGGACTGACCACCGGCCATAGTGTCTGACGTATACTAATCAGGGCGGTGCGATTACTCAAGACAGTCAGCAAGTAGTACAATCAACATAAATCATAACATAAGACTATATCTATAGTTTAGTTACATTCCTTATCTTATTTAATCACATGTTATCATGACATATACAACAGTACATAAACAACCAGCATTCATCACACAATCAACATATAACATAACTTAGAAAATAAATCTCTATCATCATCTATACATAAGTTCCTAAATACCTAGCATATCACTATCTCTAACCACCTAGCATATCACTATCTCTAACCACCTAGCATGTTACTAACTACTACTACTTCTACTACTACAAACACATGCAATATTACTTAACTTATTAATATACCTAATTATCTAGTGATCTAACAAATATATATGCTGTAAATGTTGAGCTACATGCAAGATCTCCACTCACCTGGATAAACGTGAGGCTGAAGAGCACCGAAAGATCCGTCCCCAGCTACTGGAATCGCGTTTGCACCTGGGTTCAAAAGACATATTAGAACCTCAAGAAAAAAGAAAACAACACTTGAACTATGGCTGCGAGACACGCCGTCGCTAGCGAACTACTGCCTCTCGCTAGCGAAGGGCTGGTCGCTGGCGAGCTCCTCCTGCTCGCTGGTGACCATTGCTCGCCAGCGACCATCACGCAGAAAAAGGGCATAAAAGACTTTTTACACCCACCGTCTGGAATTCGCTCTAGCAGAGTATCCCCAAGACGTCAAACTCACACTATCCTCAACAATGAAGATGCCCAAAGAACTGCTTTGAAAAAGGCGGAGTGTGAGATGTGAGGTGTGAGGTGTGAGGCTAACATAACCTCTCATATATATAGGGTGAGGGGGGAAAGACTGAACAAGCAGCAACCAATGTGGGACTTCGGTCCGGTCGCTAGCGACTAACATACGGTCGCTAGCGACTAGCTGCTCGCTGGCGACAAAGGACTGCTCGCTAGCGAGCTCCCTCCGACAGCAACAAGGTGACGTGTTTCTGACGCGTCCTAAGAAAGTCCTTCCTAAGGGACACTATGATACGGGGTATCACCGTTTTATTTTGTTTAGGATTTTATTTCAGTTTAAGTTGTAATGTTTCAGACAGTTTTGTTTATGTTTAGTGTAAGCTCCAAAACCCTTCTGAGAGAATTAAGCATAAATTCTCTTAGAGTCATGAAAGTTTTAATGATAACAAGGTAAGCCATAAGTATAAAATTTTACTTAAGGTTTTGCTAATATGTGCGCTAAGTGTCTTAGAAAGCTATAAATTATTGCAATGCCATGAGCAAAGACAAAGACAAAACATCAAGTAACCTCGAGATCAATTGATAAAATCATAGCGCCAAAGATATCAGAAAGGATATCTCAGAAGCGCAGAAGGTGAAAACATGTTTCTGAGGAAAGAACACTGTCGCCTCAGAAGGGTCTCAGAAGACCTCGCGACTAGGAGTTCTCAGAAGGGTCTTCCCTCAGAAGGTTAGCCTCAGAAGTCCGTACAACTCTTAGAAGGTTGGACTCAGAAGCAACCAAGTGTCTGGACTCAAGGAAGTGCAAACAGACTCAGAAAGCTCGCTACAACTAGCCAAGGAAGTGGGAACACGCGCACTGTGCAGTTCTGAAAAGTTCCTCATTTTGCGCTTACTGTAGCAGGGAGCCGTTCTGAAAAGGACACAGCCACATAAGCAAAGTGAAAGCCTCTAATTTCGCGGCTCTTTGATGCCTATATATATGAGTTCAATTCCAGAGCAATGTGACGAAAACTCTTGCACTAAAACTCTTGATTAAACATGCCAAAACTCTGTTGAATTGAAAATCATTTTGCGAAAACTTAGAACTTTCTCAGAAAGACAATTTTTACGAAATTGTTTTTCTGTCTTTGCAAAATCTTCTAGTTCTGAATTGGTGTAAATTCTTACATTTGTAAGTTAATCCTAGAAGTCTACTAAGTGTAAAACTAGGTTTGTAACTTAGTCTTGGTAGTTGTTTTCGATCAAAACAAACTTTCTGAAAAAACGCTAAGTCCTTCGTTGTTTGAAGGCAGTTTTAAGTCCTCTAGTGTTGTGAGGCAAGGAAGTCCTCTGTTGTGAGGCAAGGAAGTCCTCTGTTGTGAGGCAAGGAAGTCCTTAATTGTTTGAGGCAACGAAGTCCTCTGTTGTGAGGCAAGGAAGTCCTCTGTTGTGAGGCAGGAAGTCCTTAATTGTTTAAGGCAAGGAAGTCCTCTATTGCGAGGCAAGGAAATCCACTTCGGGTTGTGAAGTGGTGGAAGTCCTTTACGTGGTAAAGGCGTGTTGTCTGGGAAGGCACATTAAGAAGAATATCTAAGAACTCTCAACAAGGTTGAGGACTGGAGTAGGTTGGTTATAACCGAACCAGTATAAAATCCCTTGTGTTAAGCTTTTCTCCCTAACTCATTACGTGTCCAAATCTTTGAGAAAAACTCTATCACAACTTTAATCAAGAGGTCTTTTGAAAAACATATTGATCAAAATCAGAAAGCTTTTAAGAAACTCAAATCTTAAGTCGTTTTCTTAAAAATCTCTCAGAAAGGAACTTTCTTAGAAAGACTAAGTTCTCAGAAACTTAATCTTCTCAGAAAGCATTTTCCGCTGCAAACTCTTAATCATACCTTCTGAGTAAAAACAACTTTCTAAGTAAAAGTTTTAACAAGCAATTTTTAAAACTTGCACGATTCAACCCCCCCCCCTTCTCGTGCACACATACACTTTCAATTGGCATCAGAGCTCGGTCCTTAAGGGGTTGAGCACTTCGCAGTGTCAAGGAAAAAGATCCACGAAGGGAAATATGAACTCACCAGCTGCATTCATATCAGATGGGGCCTCAATAAACAGACCTCCGATGTTTCTCGGAGACAGCTTCGACTACTGGCGTGACAGGATGACGCTGTTCATCAAGCACACCAGTTTGGACTTATGGGATAGGATCGAGAATGGAGACTATCAGCCTCTGCAGACAATTACAGAGGATGCTGTAATTGCAACAGACGCTGAGCCAGGAGTGGCACCTCCAACACTCAGAACCTTACAAGACGAGTCCCTAAGGATGAATGGACTCAAGAGATGAAAGAGAAGATACAACTCAACTTCAAAGCTAAATACATTCTTCTCTGCGCCTTGCCCAAGGTAGAATACGACAAGATTGTGTCGTGTGATACCGCTCAAGAAATTTGGGAGAGATTACACATGCTGCACGAAGGAAATGATGAAGTCAAGGAAACTAAGGTATCAATGCTCGTACATAAGTACGAGTCCTTCTGCATGCAACCTGAGGAAACTATTGACAACATGTCAATAAGATTTCTCCACATCATAAATCAGCTAAAGGTCTTGGGAAGACCTACTCCAACGCTGAGATGGTGAGGAAAATTCTCAGAAGCCTCTCTGCCAAGTGGCGCCCAAAGGTGACAGCAATCCAAGAAGCAAAGGATCTAAATCAGCTGGGTTTAGATGTATTGTTTGGCTCACTCAAAACTCACGAGATTGAGCTTGAAGGACTACTTGGAGGACTATCTTCATCCTCAAGACCTCAGAAAGCTCTGGCTCTGAAAAGTCAGATCAAAAAGACTTCAAAGCCTTAAAGGCTGAAGAAATATCTGAGTCTGAAAACGATCAAAACTCAGATTCCGATGAAGATGACATCTCTCTTCTAGTAAGGAAAATGAAGAAAGCTTGGAAGAGAAGACCAAGCAAAGACAAGAGATCACACCTAGAAAAGGAAGTCAAAGTCTTCTGATGCCACATGTTTGGCTGTGGAGAAAAGGCCACTTCAGAACGGAGTGTCCCTCAGAACAAGGGAAAGAAGAAGTTCATTCCCAAGAAGAAGAAGAGGCAATGGCTGCTACATGGAGTGACTCAGAAGAGGAAGACTCTGAGTCAGAAGTGAAGAGGAAGCTAATGTCTGCTTCATGGCCGGTACTGACTATATTCTGGAACAGAATCTGAGTCAGAAGAGGTACCAAACACTCCTCCTCTCTCATACTCATACAATGAGATCTCAGAACTCTATGAAGAGCTTCTGAGAGAGTCAAACGAATTAGCTAACAACTTCATCAAACTAAGAAAGTCTTTTAAATCCTTAGAAGCTGAAAATGCTAGACTAATCAAGAAGTGAGAACCTAAGGCTTGAAAGAGATGACTTTAAAAATAGATATCTTGAAAGTCACAACCTCTATCAGCTTTAGAACAATGTCCTCTGTAACTATTGAAAAAGCCGAACTGGCTTTGATAGAATTACAAAAGACAAATGAGCTTCTCACTTCTGACCTGGTTAAGATGGTCAAGGGTGAAAAATGATGACACTCTTGCTTGGTGGTCAAAGACCTACAAGGATAAGAGTGGACTTGGTTATGAAGAAATCTTCGAACCAAATGACATTGATCCATCCTTAACTAAATCACCTCGCACGTGCATAGCATGTTTTAAGAGTGGCCATGGTTCTGAAAAATGTCCTATGTTGAAAAAAGGAAAATCTCTAAGCCTCATAAGGCTCAAAAGAAAACTCAGAAGGCTAAACTTTCTAAGAAGAGTAACCCTCTCAGAAGGGAAAAACTTCTCAGAAAGCAAGTGCTTCTGAAAAAGGGCAAACAAAAAGTCTCTGACTCTCAAACCATGACCCCTCTAGAAAAGAAGGCAAAAGTCCAAGAAAGCTAACAAGCAAGGACCCAACAAAGAATGGGTACCTAAATCTGTTAATTTTGTGATTGCAGGTGCATCATCAAGCGCTGCTTCACCACCACGATGAGCAGTGGTACCTTGACAGTGGCTGCTCAAGGCACATGACTGGAAGCAAGCACTGGTTCAGAAGTCTCAAGCCCAAGAAAGGCGAACAGTGCGATTCGGTGATGGCGCTAAAGGGAGAGTCACTGCAATCGGAGATGTTGGTAAGGATTCCTCTCACCAAATCTCTGATGTACTTTTGGTCGATGGCTTAACTCACAATCTATTAAGCATTAGTCAATTTTGTGACAAAGACTTAAAAGTTGAGTTTTATGCCAAGTATTGTCATGTGATTAATCTCACAAATGACAAGATCGTTATGGAAGGAAAACGTGTTGGTAACATTTATGTTATCCATCTGGATGATCTAAAGGATCAAAATGTGGAATGCCTTGTCTCTGTCCAAGAAGACAAATGGCTATGGCATAAGAAACTTGGTCATGCCCATATGAGACTTCTTTCTGAAACTCTCTCAGAAAGGACTTGTAAAGGGCCTTCCCAGAATTAAGTATCAGAAGGATGCAACCTGCGACTTCTGTGAAAAAGGGAAACAGACCAAGGCTTCCTTTCCCAGTAAAAGTGGTATTTCTACTCAGAAACCACTGGAACTGCTCCACATGGATCTCTTCGGACCAACCAGAACAGCTTCCCTTTCTGGAAAACGCTATGGTCTTGTCATAGTGGATGATTACTCCAGATTCACTTGGGTTTTCTTTCTAGCTTCTAAGGAAGAAACTTTTGAGAAGTTCAAAGCATTGCGAAAAGAGTCTCAACTGAAAAAGATTCGCACATTCATGCCATTAGATCAGATCATGGTGGTGAATTTGAGAATCATGCTTTTGAAAAGCTTTGTGAAAATCTGGGCATAGCTCACGAATTCTCATCTCCCAGAACTCCTCAACAAAATGGAGTAGCTGAGAGAAAGAATCGAAGCCTTCAAGAGATGGCTAGAACAATGCTCTTAGAAAGTGGACTTTCAAAAGGTTTCTGGGCTGAAGCAGTAAATACTTCATGCTACATTCAGAATCGAGTCTTTCTAAGACCAATTCTGAAAAAGACACCTTACGAGCTATGGAAAATAAAATACCAAACATCTCTTATTTCCATATATTTGGTTCTTCTTGTTTTATTCTCAACACCAAGGACAAACTCTCTAAGTTTGATCCTAAATCGATGATGGATACTTCCTAGGATACTCCTCAGTCTCTAAAGCTTACAGAGTATATAACAAAAGGAGTAAATGTGTTGAAGAGACAATTCATATTAAATTCAAAGAACTTAGTAAGGACCTGTCTCAGAAAGATGCTAACTTAGAAGATGAATTTGAGAAACTCAACATCACTTCTGAGAAAGCCAAAAAGAAAATTCTTATAGATGATGAGACTGACTTCCAACCCATGGAACAATCATCTTCATCTAAAGAAAAATCCAGTAACATCATCAAAGCTCCAGAACCTAGAGAATCTACTTCTCCAAATTCAATGGAACCTAGATTCTCAGAAGGACAAGCTTCTGATGACTCAGAAAGAAACCTTCTGTGTCTCATTCTCAGAACCCTACCCCTAAAGGGATCAGAGGTTCAAGAGACTTGAAGAACATCTCTCAGAATGAAGTCTTGGGTAATCCAGAAAGTGGCGTGAGAACCAGAAGGAACTATACAAATCGTGCTATGGTCTCTAATCTGGAACCAGATTCCATAGAAGAGGCGTTGGATGATCCTAGCTGGGTAAATGCCATGCAGGATGAACTTGACCAATTTGAGAGAAATCAAGTTTGGAAACTGACTCAGAAACCCAAAGGCAAGAGTGTCATTGGACTAAATGGGTGTTTCGAAACAAACTTGATGAAAACGGTCAAGTCGTGAGAAACAAGGCAAGATTGGTTGCTCAAGGGTACAACCAACAAGAAGGGATAGATTATGATGAAACTTTTGCCCCAGTCGCAAGATTGGAAGCTATCAGAATGTTGCTAGCTTTTGCTGCACATAAAGGTTTCAAACTCTATCAGATGGACGTTAAGTCCGCCTTCTTGAATGGATACCTTTCTGAGGAAGTTTATGTAAAACAACCTCCTGGTTTTGTGAATGATGCATTCCCGAATCATGTATTCAAGCTTACAAAGGCTCTCTATGGTTTGAAACAAGCTCCAAGAGCTTGGTACGATAGATTGAGCTCTTTCTTGCTTAAAAACGGATTCTCAAGAGGGAAAGTGGACACAACTCTTTTTACGCTCTCAGAAGACTCTGGCTTCTTGATTGTCCAGATTTATGTTGATGACATAATATTTGGCGCAACCAATGAATGCCTTTGCAAAGAATTCTCCAAGCTTATGCAAGGTGAATTCGAGATGAGCATGATGGGAGAATTAAAATTCTTCCTAGGATTGCAAATCAAGCAAGAGTCGGAAGGGACAGTCATTCATCAAGAAAAAATATACCAAGGAACTTCTGAGGAAGTTTCTGATGGATAAGGCCAAACCCATGAGCACCCCCATGCATCCCTCTCAAGTAATTGACTTGGATGAAGATGGTGAGAAAGTCTCAGAAAGTAACTATCGAGGGATAATTGGTCACTTCTCTACTTAACTGCCTCCAGACCAGATATCCAACTCAGCGTTGGTATCTGTGCTAGATTCCAGTCTAAGCCCAAGCAATCACACTTGACTGCAGTTAAACGAATTTACGATATTTAAGTGGAACTACTAATCTTGGTCTTGGTACGAGAAAGGTTGTTCTTCTGATGTTGTAGGTTACTGCGATGCCGACTACGCTGGAGATAGGATAGATCGCAAAAGCACAAGTGGGTGCTGCTGCTTCTTTGGAAAATGCTTGATCACTTGGTCTTGCAAGAAGCAAAATACGATCGCCCTATCAACTGCTGAAGCTGAATATGTGTCTGCTGCAAACTGCTGTTCTCAGATGCTCTGGATTAAGAATCAGCTACTTGATTATCAATTAAGGTACACCAAAATTCCTATCCTCTGTGATAATACAAGTGCTATCAACTTAGCTAAGAATCCTATTCAGCATTCTCGATCCAAGCACATCGATATAAAACATCATTTTATTAGGGATCATGTGCAAAAAGGCGACATTGAACTCAAATTTGTAAATACTGAGGATCAAATCTCAGATATATTTTACAAAGCCTTTACCGAGGATCGTTCAATGTTCTGAAAGGATTTCTCAATTTAAGATGTTTAAGTGCTTTGAAATTTAAAAACTCTCTT
>RYYW01000031.1:0-163779 GCA_013621005.1 Aeschynomene evenia | reverse complement strand
GCTTACTCGATTGAGTTGGCTAATTCATTGGCATATGTTTATGTGTTAATTGATTAATTGATGCATGGCATATTAGGAATTGGTAATGAGTAATTAATTGGCTGATTAGTCTCTTTGATTAGATTAATGTGATTGGCTTTAATAATTGTTGAAAGTGGAACTAAAGGTGAGATCTCACTAATTAATCTCATTCTAGGCAATTAATCATTAGAATCACAACAAAGGAGTTAGGTGTAATTAATCAACTCATGCATTCTTTTGTAGCCAATGATAACACCCTAATGAATGTTCCACCCCCATAAACTGCTGTTTTTATTATTTTCATTTTATTCCAACTTAATTATCTTGCACACAAAAACCCCCCAATTGTGACAAACCGTCATACAACTAGTCCTGTGCATTACTCTCTTAGTCATTCCTTGTGAGAGACGACCCTAGTTTCTGAAAGTGTATGTGTGCACGAGAAGGGGGGGTTGAATCGTGCAAGTTTTGAAAATTACCTTTTAAAAACTTTTACTTAGAAAGCTGTTTTTACTAAGAAGGTGGATTTAAGAGCTTGCAGCGGAAATAGCTTTCTGAGAAGATTAAGTTTCTGAGAACTTAGTCTTTCTGAGAAAGTTCCTATCTGAGAAGTCTTAAGAAAATGACTTTGAGTTATAATCTTTTAAACGCTATCTGATTTTAATCAGTAATGTTTTCACAAGACCTCTTAATTAAAACCGTGGTTGAGTTTTTCTCAAAGCTTTATGCAATTAAAGAGTAAGAGAGAAAAGCTTAACACAAAGAGTTTTATACTGGTTCGGTTATAACCAACCTACTCCAGTCCTCAACCTTCAGTTGAGAGTTCTTAGATATTCTTTTTAATGTGCCTTCTCAGACAACATTGCCTTTACCAAGTAAAGGACTTCCACCACTTCACAACCCGAAGTGGATTTACTTGCCTCACACGAGAGGACTTCCTTGCCTTAAACACTTAAGGACTTCCTTGCCTCACAACAGAGGACTTCCTTGCCTCACAACAGAGGACTTCCTTGCCTTAATCAATTAAGGACTTTGAACGTTGCCTCAAACACCAGAGGACTTAAACTTGCCTTCACACAAAGAAGGACTTAGCGTTTTTCGAAGGTTTGATTTGATCGAAAATAACTACCAAGACTAAATTACAAACCTAGTTTTACACTTAGTAGACTTCTAGAATTAACTTACAAATGTAAGAATTTACACCAATTCAGAACTAGAAGATTTTGCAAAGTTAGAGAAACAATTTCGTAAAAATTGTCTTTCTGAGAAAGTTCTAAGTTTTCGCAAAATGATTTTCAATTCAACAGAGTTTTGGCACGTTTAATCAAGATTTTTAGCGCAAGAGTTTCGTCACATTGCTCTGGAATTGAACTCATATATATAGGCATCAAAGAGCCGCGAAATTAGAAGCTTTCACTTTGCTTATGTGGCTGTGTCTTTTTCAGAACGGCTCCCTGCTACAGTCAGCGCAAAATGAGGAACTTTTCAGAACTGCACTGTGCGCGTGTTCCCACTTCCTTGGCTAGTTGTAGCGATGTATGATTACTGTTTGAGATTATCAATTACATAGCATGTATTTCATGATAAATGTATGTATGAGATTCAGAACTACCAAGCTATGTAAATCAAGAGATGCCAAAAAAATAAATAATAAAAGATAAGCATAAAATAGGTAAAACATGAGATGCCAATATAATGATTTTTCATTTATGGTTTTGTAAAGATACAAAATATTTGGCTACCCCTAAGTTGTTGCTCCCCCTAAGTTCTAGCCTAGTGTTTACGATAGCCAATGTACAAAAATTTTATCATTTCATCTACTCCCCCTTTGTTACATCAAAAAGGGTGGCTAAGACATAAACGCCATCATTGACTTAGAACTACTGCTTTCTGGCAATGTAGCGTAGCAGCTGGCATATCTCCATGAGAATCTCGCTCTGAGTCGCATTCTGAGCGCATTCGGGAGGAGTTCAGAGGCAGTGGAAGGCTGTTGAGAAGATGAGGGTTGAGATGAAGGAGGACGAGAGACTTCAGCCTCAAGTACTTCATCGATTATATCCTTGTTTGATATTCAGGAGGTTCTTCATCTTGGACAGCTTTACCTTCAATAGCAGCAAGTTCATGGAAGGCTGCCTTTGAGTGTCCTCAGAAACTAGAGCAAGATCTAGATCAGAGGGTTGCCTAGCTGATGGTTGCTCCATAGCACCAGAAGTCTGAGCATCGTCGGAGAGGTTGAAGGTTGATATCTGGCTATGCATGGCTTCAATGCACTTCAACTTCTCAGTTCGACCAAGAAAGGCCGAAATTGCCAGAGGGTGGGGTGACTACCATCCTTCCCAGCTGAAAGCCGGGAACCAATCATTGAGTCGTTATCGAGAAAGTGGGACCTTGTTGATCAAAGGATGTAGGAGGAACCTCTGTTATATTCTTGAGAGGAACCTCTGGTTCCTTCTGAGAGTCTTCTCAGATTGAGGTTCCTTCTAAGGAACTGTGGGCAACAAATGCCTCAACTGCTGCAACTCCGGCAGCCATGGTAGCGTCAGCGCCCACCTCTGAGCTGAGCCCAGTGCTGGTGGTCCCTGGCACTACGTCATGTGTTGAGACATGAGTTTCCTGATGTTCCAAAGGGATCTCAGTAGAGAGGAGACCAACCTCAGAAGTTGGTTCAATTAAGGCTTCCTCATGCTGTAGTTGTTGTGTTGTTGCATCTGAGCAGATTCTGGAGTCTCAGAAGGTTGATCCAGTGCTTCTGGACGTCACGCATCGTCTGAGCCAATGACTCAGCATTCACAGTGGCACTTCAGTTGTGGTTGCCTCAGAAAGTTCCACATAGAAACCTCAGATGGCTTCTTCTGGGGCTCTTTCTTGAGCTTCCAGGATCTGGAGTGCGATGCTCAATGCGAAGCTTGCCGCATCTTCTTCCTCGAGAGGAATCAGCTACATTCCTCCATGCCCCTGAATGTCTCTCTGTGGGGGAGACATTTCCAGATGGGGAGGAGATGATGAGAGCTTCTGCTTCTTCTTCAACAGCAGCAGTAGTAGCAGCAACGGTGTGGCAGCAGTAGCAGTAACTGCTACATTTCTTTACCGTCAGCTTCGGCGGCTCTGTTTCTGAGTGGTTTTTATCCCCACTCCTTTGTGAGACTTTCCCTGATATTTCAAGGAATGCAGGAGTTTAGTTTTAATTTGGTGGGTTTAAAACCAGTAACAGAATCAGAAACAGGAATTGAAGTAGAAGAAGATTTAAGAAAGAGAGGTGGAGTTTTAGAGTAAGCTTTTACCAACGACCACGTTTCTTTTTCCCTTTTGGTGGCACGTCTAGGACTTGGAGAGTTGGAGGTGTTTCTTTTTCTGGTCATGGGTGCTCAGATGTTGTTTCTTCTGAGTCTTCAGCAGCCTCAACAACCGTAGGTTCCTCTGAGGAGTCTTCTGAGCCTCCTCAGAAGCCATGCTCCTTGTCACCCTTGTTGGAGAAGGATGAGTCACTTTTGCTTCTTCTGCTTCTTTTCTGAAGGATCGGAAACCTTTTCCTTTCCTTCTCAGCCTTAGAGGGCTGGATGGGACAGCAGCTCCCTTAGAAGGCTTTGCTTCCTCCTTCTTCTTAGGTGCCCCCGTCTCTGGTACCTCTTCTCTTATGTTGTTGAAGGTGACCATGGAGAACTTACTGTGGTTGAAGACGTATTCATAGTCTCAAGTGGGAAGGAGAATGTCGAGGATTCTGGTCAGAAGGCTTCCGTAAGGTAGACTTGTGAGAGCCTCTTCGGATGAGCCTGGTGCATCATGTAGTGAGCACCATCTCCAAAATACTCTTCCTTCTTCAGTAGGTGGTACAGCAAGCAGGCATCCATGGGTGGTAACGTTCCCCATGTCTCCATCGAGGGAGAGGGTGTGTTGCACAACGGAGAAGATGATCTAGCCTCTTGCGTGAGATGAGGCACCTTTACTCCCTTGAGTGGTAGGCTGTTGCTACCAGTCAGAAGTGTCACGACTTCTTCTTCTGAGTCATCTACTCCTTGAACCCATTATGGGTCGTCAGCGATGACAGCACCACATTCAAGGTCTTGAAGACTTTGTTGATGTCAGAGGAGGAGAAGCGGATCTGTGGTCACCAATCTTGCTCTTGACCCCTTTGTTGGTGAACATTTCTATTGCGAATAGAAAGCTCTTACCACATTTGGTAGCACACGTCCGGAACTCATCATGGCTGCCATCCAGGTCGCTTGAGGAAGGTGAATTGAATTTCGTCCACCTGATTGTAGACATTGAGAGCAATACCCTCCCCATGGCTAGATTCCGTGGGAGATAAGTCTTGTGGAATAGGGACTGCATTTCCTCATTGTCATAGAGAAATATCTTCGGATATCTCATTGAGATTGTTTCTCATTAAGCCCTTGATTTCTCCAGAGATGGCCATTGGAAGAAGAGTTTGAGTTTTGAGTAGAGATAGAGAAGAACAAGAGAGAGAGATATAACGAGAGAGCAGATGAAGATTGGAAAGCAAGGAGAGGTTTTGGAAGAAGTTTTGGTAAGTTTTGAGCGTAAAGTGCTCAAATGAACCATTCTATGAGTATTTATAGACAAGGCTTGTAACTAGCCGTTTCCTGCCACTTATCCAAAAGTTACCGTTGGTAACTTGTTTCTCGGAAGGGACTTTCTGAGAGAGGTGGTCCTTCTGAGAAACTCTCTTCTGAGAGATGTTTCAAAGATCTCCTTTCTGAGAGATGAGTTTCTGAGAACAAATTTTCTCAGATAGAGTTTTTCTGAGTTTTCCTACTTTCTAGCTCAGAAGCTTAGTTCTATTGTTCGTCTCAGAGTCTAAACTAGAAACTAAAGGGGGGTTTCTAAGAGAGAGTTTTTAAATTTCAAAAGCACTTAGAAACGTCTTAGATTGAGAAATCCTTTCAGAACATTGAAACGATCCTCGGGTAAAGGCTTTGTAAATATATCTGAGATTTGGTCCTCAGTATTTACAAATTTGAGTTCAATGTCGCCTTTTTGCACATGATCCCGAATAAGTGATGTTTTATATCAATGTGCTTGGATCGAGAATGCTGAATAGGATTCTTAGCTAAGTTGATAGCACTTGTATTATCACAGAGGATAGGGATTTTGGTGTACCTTATTTGATAATCAAGTAGCTGATTCTTAATCCAGAGCATCTGAGACAGCAGTTCGCAGCAGATACATATTCAGCTTCAGCAGTTGATAGGGCGATCGTATTTTGCTTCCTGCAAGACCAAGTGATCAAGCATTTTCCAAAGAAGCAGCAGCAGCCACTTGTGCTTTTGCGATCTATCCTATCTCCAGCGTAGTCGGCATCACAGTATCCTACAACATCTGAAGAACAACCTTTCTCGTACCAAAGACCAAGATTAGTAGTTCCACTTAAATATCGTAAAATTCGTTTAACTGCAGTTAAGTGTGATTGCTTAGGTTTAGACTGGAATCTAGCACAGATCCCAACGCTGAGTTGGATATCTGGTCTGGAGGCAGTTAAGTAGAGAAGTGAGCCAATCATCCCTCGATAGTTGCTTTCTGAGACTTTCTCACCATCTTCATCCAAGTCAATTACTTGAGAGGGATGCATGGGAGTGCTCATGGGTTTGGCCTTATCCATCAGAAACTTCCTCAGAAGTTCCTTGGTATACTTCTCTTGATGAATAACTGTCCCTTCTGACTCTTGCTTGATTTGCAATCCTAGGAAGAATTTTAATTCTCCATCATGCTCATCTCGAATTCACCTTGCATAAGCTTGGAGAATCCTTTGCAAAAGACATTCGTTGGTTGCGCCAAATATTATGTCATCAACATAAATCTGGACAATCAAGAAGCCAGAGTCTTCTAAGAGTGTAAAAGAGTTGTGTCCACTTTCCCTCTTGAGAATCCGTTTTTAAAGCAGGAAAGAGCTCAATCTATCGTACCAAGCTCTTGGAGCTTGTTTCAGACCATAGAGAGCCTTGTAAGCTTGAATACATGATCCGGGAATGCATCATTCACAAACCAGGAGGTTGTTTTACATAGACTTCCTCAGAAAGGTATCCATTCAGGAAGGCAGACTTAACGTCCATCTGATAGAGTTTGAAACCTTTGTGTGCAGCAAAAGCTAGCAACATTCTGATAGCTTCCAATCTTGCGACTGGAGCGAAAGTTTCATCATAGTCTATCCCTTCTTGTTGGTTGTACCCTTGTGCAACCAATCTGGCCTTGTTTCTCACGACTTGACCGTTTTCATCAAGTTTGTTTCGAACACCCATTTAGTCCCAATGACACTCTTGCCCTTGGGTTTCTGAGTCAGTTTCCAAACTTGATTTCTCTCGAATTGGTCAAGTTCATCCTGCATGGCATTTACCCAGCTAGGATCATCTAACGCCTCTTCTATGGAATCTGGTTCAAGTTCAGAGACCATAGCAAGATTTTTATAGTTCCTTCTGGTTCTTACGCCACTTTCTGGATTGCCCAAGACTTCATTCTGAGAGACGTTCTTCAAGTCTCTTGAACCTCTGATCCCTTTAGGAGTAGAGTTCTGAGAAGGAGACACAGAAGGTTCTCTTTCTGAGTCATCAGAAGCTTGACCTTCTGAGAATCTAGGTTCCATTGGATTTGGAGAAGTAGGTTCTCTAGGTTCTGGAGCCTCGATGATGTTACTAGATTTTTCTTTAGATGAAGATGATTGTTCCATGGGTTGGAAGTCAGTCTCATCATCTATAAGAATTTTCCTTTTGGCTCTCTCAGAAGAGATGTTGAGTTTCTCAAACTCATCTTCTAAGTTAGCATCTTTCTGAGACATGTCCTTACTAAGTTCTTTGAACTTAATATGGATTGTCTCTTCAACACATTTACTTCTTTGTTATATACTCTGTAAGCTTTAGAGATTGAGGAGTATCCTAGGAAGTAACCATCATCGGACTTAGGATCAAACTTAGAGAGTTTGTCCTTTGTGTTGAGAATAAACAAGAAGAACCAAATACATGGAAATAAGAAATGTTTGGTATTTTATTCTTCCACAGCTCGTAAGGTGTCTTTTTCAGAATTGGTCTCAGAAAGACTCGATTCTGAATGTAGCATGAAGTATTAACTGCTTCAGCCCAGAAACCTTTTGAAAGTCCACTTTCTAAGAGCATTGTTCTTGCCATCTCTTGAAGGCTTCGATTCTTCCTCTCAGCTACTCCATTTTGTTGAGGAGTTCTGGGAGATGAGAATTCGTGAGCAATGCCCAGATTTTCACAAAGCTTTTCAAACGCATGATTCTCAATTCACCACCATGATCTGATCTAATGGCATGAATGTGCGAATCCTTTTCAGTTGAAACTCTTTTCGCAAATGCTTTGAACTTCTCAAAAGTTTCTTCCTTAGAAGCTAGAAAGAAAACCCAAGTGAATCTGGAGTAACCATCCACTATGACAAGACCATAGCGTTTTCCAGAAAGGGAAGCCGTTCTGGTTGGTCCGAAGAGATCCATGTGGAGCAGTTCCAGTGGTTTCTGAGTAGAAATACCACTTTTACTGGGAAAGGAAGCCTTGGTCTGTTTCCCTTTTTCACAGAAGTCGCAGGTTGCATCCTTCTGATACTTAATTCTAGGAAGGCCCTTTACAAGTCCTTTCTGAGAGAGTTCAGAAAGAAGTCTCATATGGGCATGACCAAGTTTCTTATGCCATAGCCATTTGTCTTCTTGGATAGAGACAAGGCATTCCACATTTTGATCCTTTAGATCATCCAGATGGATAACATAAATGTTACCAACACGTTTTCCTTCCAGAACGACCTTGTCATTTGTGAGATTAATCACATGACAATACTTGGCATAAAACTCAACCTTTAAGCCTTTGTCACAAAATTGACTAATGCTTAATAGATTGTGAGTTAAGCCATCGACCAAAAGTACATCTGAGATTTGGTGAGAGGAATCCTTACCAACATCTCCGATTGCAGTGACTCTTCCCTTAGCTCCATCACCGAATCGCACTGTTCCGCCCTTTTTGGGCTTGAGGTTTCCGAACCAATGCTTGCTTCCAGTCATGTGCCTCAAGCAGCCACTGTCAAGGTACCACTGCTCATCGTGGTGGTGGAGCAGCGCTTGATGATGTACCTGCAGTCACAAAGTTAACAGATTTAGGTACCCATTCTTTGTTGGGTCCTTGCTTGTTAGCTTTCTTGGACTTTTGCCTTCTTTTCTTAGAGGGGTCATGGTTTTGAGATTCAGAGACCTTTTGTTTGCCCTTTTCAGAAGCACTTGCTTTCTGAGAAGTTTTACCCTTCTGAGAGGGGTCAGTCTTCTTAGAAGATTTTGCTTTTGAGTTTTCTTCTTAGCCTTCTGAGGCTTAGAGATTTTTCCTTTTTTCAACATAGGGCATTTTTCAGAACCATGACCACTCTTAAAACATGCAATGCACATGCGGGGTGATTTAGTTAAGAGTGGATCAAGATTATGTGGTTCAAAGACTTCTTCATATCCAAGACCGCTTTTGTCTTTATAGGGTCTTTGACCCCAAGCAAAAGACTTAGCATCTTTTCACCATTTACCATCTTAACTAAGTCAGAGGTTAGAAGTTCATTTGTCTTTTGCAGTTCGATCATGGCCTTTTCAACCTTTTCTACTGTGATTGAAGACAAACTTTCTAATGCTTGATACAGGTCATGACTTTCAAGGTATCTACCTTTGAAGTCATCTCTTTCAAGCCTTAGGTTCTGAACTTCTTGAGTTAGTCTTGCATTTTCAGCTTCTGTGTTTTTAAAAGATTTTTTGAGGTCGCTGAAACTGTTAGCTAACTCGTTTGAGTCTTTCAGAAGATCATAATAGAGTTCTGAGAGCTCATCGTATGAGTATGAAAGAGGAGGGGAATTTTGTACCTCTTCTGACTCAGATTCTGTTTCCAGAATGTAGTCAGTTCCTGCCATGAAGCACACATTAGCTTCTTCTTCCTCACTTGCTGCTTCAGAAGCTTCGTCTTCTGAATCACTCCAGGTTGCAGTCATTGCCTTCTTTTCTTTCTGGGAATGAATTTCTTCTTCCCTTTGTTTTGTGGACACTCCGTCTTGAAGTGGCCTTTTTCTCCACATCCAAAGCATGTGGCATCTGAAGGCTTTGACTTTCCTTTCTTAGGAGTGAATTCCTTGCTTTTGTTTGGCCTCTTTCTCCAGGCTTTCTTCATTTTCTTTACTAGGAGAGAGATGTCGTCTTCGTCGGATTCTGAGCCTTCATCATTGTCAGACTCAGAAGCTTCTTCAGCTTTGAAAGCTTTGGAAGACTTTCTGACTTGACTGTTCAGAGCCAATCCCTTCTGAGGTCTGGAGGAAGCGGACGGTCCTCCGAGCAACCCTTCCAGTTCGATCTCATGCGTTCTAAGCGAACCAAATAGTACATCCAAACCTAGCTGGTTTAGATCCTTGGCTTCCTGGATTGCTGTGACCTTAGGACGCCATTTTGCAGAAAGGCTTCTGAGGATTTTTCTTACCATCTCAGCGTTTGAATAAGTCTTTCCCAAGACTTTCAGCTGATTGATGATATGGAGAAATCTTATTGACATGCTGTCAATAGTTTCCTCAGACTGCATGCTAAAGGACTCGTATTTGTGTACGAGCATTGAGATTTTTGTTTCCTTGACTTCGTCATTACCTTCGTGCAGCATATGAAGTCTTTCCCAAATCTCTTGTGCAGTATCACATGACACAATTTTGTCATATTCTACTTTGGGTAAAGCACAGAGGAGAATATACTTGGCTTTGAAGTTGAGTTGTATTTTCTCCTTCATCTCTTGAGTCCATTCGTCCTTAGGGACCCGTCTTGTGTAGGTTCTGAGTGCTGGAGGTGCCACTCCTGGCTCAGCATCTGTTGCAACTACAGCATCCTCTGTAATTGTCTGCAGAGGCTGATAGTCTCCATTCTAGATCCTATCCCATAAGTCCAGACTGGTGTGCTTGATGAACAGTGTCATCCTGTCACGCCAGTAGTCGAAGCTGTCTCCAAGAAACATCGGAGATCTGTTTATTGAAGCCCCATCTGATATGAATGCAGCTGGTGAATTCATATTTCCTTTCGTGGATCTTTTTCCTTGACACTGCTAAGTGCTCAACCCCTTAAGGACCGAGCTCTGATGCCAATTGAAAGTGTATGTGTGCACGAGAAGGGGGGGTTGAATCGTGCAAGTTTTGAAAATTACCTTTTAAAAACTTTTACTTAGAAAGCTGTTTTTACTCAGAAGGTGGATTTAAGAGATTGCAGCGGAAATAGCTTTCTGAGAGGATTAAGTTTCTGAGAACTTAGTCTTTCTGAGAAAGTTCCTATCTGAGAAGTCTTAAGAAAATGACTTTGAGTTATAATCTTTTAAACGCTTTCTGATTTTAATCAGTAATGTTTTCACAAGACCTCTTAATTAAAACCGTGGTTGAGTTTTTCTCAAAGCTTTATGCAATTAAAGAGTAAGAGAGAAAAGCTTAACACAAAGAGTTTTATACTGGTTCGGTTATAACCAACCTACTCCAGTCCTCAACCTTCAGTTGAGAGTTCTTAGATATTCTTTTTAATGTGCCTTCTCAGACAACACTGCCTTTACCAAGTAAAGGACTTCCACCACTTCACAACCCGAAGTGGATTTCCTTGCCTCACACGAGAGGACTTCCTTTCCTTAAACACTTAAGGACTTCCTTGCCTCACAACAGAGGACTTCCTTGCCTTAATCAATTAAGGACTTTGAACGTTGCGTCAAACACCAGAGGACTTAAACTTGCCTTCACACAAAGAAGGACTTAGCGTTTTTCGAAGGTTTGATTTGATCGAAAATAACTACCAAGACTAAGTTACAAACCTAGTTTTACACTTAGTAGACTTCTAGAATTAACTTACAAATGTAAGAATTTACACCAATTCAGAACTAGAAGATTTTGCAAAGTTAGAGAAACAATTTCGTAAAAATTGTCTTTCTGAGAAAGTTCTAAGTTTTCGCAAAATGATTTTCAATTCAACAGAGTTTTGGCACGTTTAATCAAGATTTTTAGCGCAAGAGTTTCGTCACATTGCTCTGGAATTGAACTCATATATATAGGCATCAAAGAGCCGCGAAATTAGAAGCTTTCACTTTGCTTATGTGGCTGTGTCTTTTTCAGAACGGCTCCCTGCTACAGTCAGCGCAAAATGAGGAACTTTTCAGAACTGCACAGTGCGCGTGTTCCCACTTCCTTGGCTAGTTGTAGCGAGCTTTCTGAGACTTTTTGTGCTTCCTTGAGTTCAGACACTTGGTTGCTTCTGAGTCCAACCTTCTAAGAGTTGTACGGACTTCTGAGGCAAACCTTCTGAGGGAAGACCCTTCTGAGAACTACTGGTCGCAAGGTCTTCTGAGACCTTTCTGAGGCGACAGTGTTCTTTCCTCAGAAACATGTTTTCACCTTCAGCGCTTCTGAGACATCCTTTCTGATATCTTTGGCGCTATGATTTTATCAATTGATTTCAAGGCTACTTGATGTTTTGTCTTGGTCTTTGCTCATGGCATTGCAATAATTTATAGCTTTCTGAGACACTTAGCGCACATATTAGCGAAACCTTAAGTAAAATTTTATACTTATGGCTTACCTTGTTATCATTAAAACTTTCATAACTCTAAGAGAATTATGCTTAATTCTCTCAGAAGGGTTCTGGAGCTTACAGTTTCCACTAAACTATATTAGGGGAACTTGGTTTAAAAATAATTAAATTTATGGTTGACACGACACAACCATCAGTGATACACAACGCTTTAAAAGCGTGGCAGAAAGTATTCACATTCGACCATACTTTTTGAATTTTTGGCCACATTTTTGTCAATAGTATGGCCATCCCGGAAAAAAATAACGTGGCCAAAGGGCAAGGGCCACGGCTGAGAAGGCCACCACACAGAAAGCGTGGCATAAAGTCGAAAAGTGTGGGCGTTTCTCTTTGGCCACACTTTTTGCCACAATAGACCACGTTATTCAAGGGTGGGCTAAGGAGGTATTTTCTTGTAGTGTTTCTACAAGATTTACGCGTCGAAAAAAGGGTTTGGGTGGAAGGTGAGGACGTCTAAAAAAGCAAAAGATGGTCAATTCAGATATGTTGTTCTTGCATGCATAAGGGAGGGAGTTGGTGTTACGACAATCCCAACAAGACTGAAGACACTGCCAATAGGGGAAGGACCCTATGCGAGGCAAAATTACATGCTTCGAAGGGACCGGATGGGAGATAGTATGTTAAAGGTGTTGTCCTTGAACATTGTCATGACTTGGGTCCATCCAAGTCACGTATGTTTAAGAATAATAAACAAATCATAATGCACGTGAAGAGGATGATTGAAGTGAATGATGAAGTTGGCGTTAGGATAAACAAGACCTTTCAAGCACTTGTATATGAAGGAGGTGGTCACGATCAACTCCAATTTGTTGAGAGAGATGTAAGGAATTACATCAACAAGGAAAGGAGATCGTTCGGAAAAGATGGTAATGGGAAGGCTATAATGGAGTATTTCTGCCGTATGAAAGAGCAAAATGACAATTTTTGGTATGATGTAGAATTCGACGATGACTTCCACAAAAGGAGCATATTTTGGGCTGATGCACGTAGTCGTGCAGCTTATGAATATTTTGGTGATGTAGTTAGCTTCGACACAACATACTTGACAAATAAGTATGAGTTGTCGTTTGCTGCATTTGTAGGAGTTAATCATCATGGGCAGAGTGTGCTCCTCGGTTGTAGTTTGTTGTCAGCGGAAGACACTGAATCTTTTCAGTGGTTGTTTAAATGCTGGATAAGATGCATGAACGGGAAGGCCCCTTATGCCATTGTCACTGACCAATGCAGTGCGATGCAAAATGCAATTGGTATAGTAATGCCGAGGACTCGTCACAGATGGTGTCTGTGACACATAATGAAGAAGCTACCTGAAAAATTGATGTTGATGTAGAAATTTGGACTAATTATATTCAACATTATAACATTTATTAATTTTAAATAAATAAAGATTGTTCAATTTGTCTTGAACTAGATGATTCATTAAGTTGACTTTAATAAGCAGATATAATGAAAAGAATAATAGCTATTGACTAGTGGAATATATAGAAGCGAGGCGACGCTATCAAAAGCGAGGCCATAGGTTTTGGGGAAAGGCTATGCTTATAAAAATGTGGCCATACATTCAAAGATAAGGCCATGCATAGAAAAATGTAGCCATAGGTTCAAAGAAAAGGCCACACTGATAGCAAACGTGGCCATAGGTCCTAGGCAATGACCACGTTTATTAGGCGGGCAGTGATACACAACGCTTTAAAAGCGTGGCAGAAAGTATTCACATTCGACCACACTTTTTGAATTATTGGCCATGTTTTTGTAAATAGTGTGGCCTTTGCGAAAAAAAAAACGTGGCCAAAGGGCAAGGGCCACAGCTGAGAAGGCCACCACACAGAAAGTGTGGCATAAAGTCGAAAAGTGTGGCCGTTTCTCTTTGGCCACACTTTTTGCCATCATAGACCACGTTTTTCAAGGGTGGGCTAGGGAGGTATTATCTTGTAGTGTTTCTACAAGATTTACGCGTCGAAAAAAGGATTTGGGTGGAAGGTGAGGACGTCTAAAAAAGAAAAAGATGGTCTATTCAGGTATGTTGTTCCATCATGCTTATTTGTCAATATAGATCTGTAAATATGGGAGACTAACCAGAGGTTTGTGACGCCTATAGAGCAATAGGGTGCCATAAACTAAAGCTAAAGATGCATATTGAAACAGGCTCTGAGTTAGAGGAGCATAAACACCTGAATATACAAAGCAATATAAATGACAAATTTTAAAATAACTACAATGAATATGATGTATTTTAGGACTAGATTCACCCGCAAATTAAAACAACTACAATTTTAGGTATTATTAACACGCATGTTACTATTCACATATATCACTTATATTACATATGTAGATATATCTATCATATATAACTCATCTAAGAGTATGCAACTATCATATTCAATTATTTTTTTGTGACTTCACATAAGTCTCAACGATGTAAGAAAACAATGAAAACAAGAATAGTGTAGCACTGACATTATTATGGAGTCTAAGTTATAAGAGAATGACATAAAATGAGCTCTTTATTATTATTATTGAGCTATTAGCTATAGTTATCATCACCAAATAGAACACACACATACATAGTGTCGTGGGGGAGGGGAGGGCAAGTAAAAGAATAGGTTGGCTCCTACCTCTATCATTATCATTATCACCAATCATGCATAATGGTAATGGGTGCACACATTAGTCCAAGGTAGCTAAAGAAGTCCTAGCTAGCTAGCTACTTGAAGGTAAGGTAAAGGGTTTCCATTATATATATTGTAAGGTTGAAAAAACAACTTGGATACTCATTCAACTTGAAGGTATGGTAAGGGGTTTCCATTATAATATATATTGTAAGCATGAAAAAACAAATTAGGTACTCATTTATGGTTCTTATAATTGTTGAGTTTGCACTTCTATCCCTCTCTCTGCAGGACAATCCTAAACACATGTCCATAATTCCTTTGTCATCATATCAACCCTTTTTCCTTTTTTAATCTTCTCTCACAGATACATACTAACTCAAAATAAAGAAGCAAATTCATCAACAACAAAACAGAATAAAAAAATAAAATAGAGAGAATAGAGAGAGGCCTTAGTGTGATGTGTGTGACAAAGTGGAGGCCTCAGTGTTGTGTCCTGCTGATGAAGCTGAACTATGCCATGCCTGTGATCATACAATACACCATGCCAACAAGCTTGCTGGCAAACACACTCACTGCTATCTGCATCACCCAGACTCCAAAGACTCACTTCTTTGTGATATTTGCTAAGTACTCTCTCTCACTTAGCATTTAATTATCAATAACTTCATTGTTTATTTATTATGTATAATCATTATGTTTTAAATTGAAGTGTTGACAGCATATATATTCAATTACTATAAAAGTCATACATGTAAGATGTTGTACTTGTCTTTTAACATGAATTAGTCTTTTCCTTATGTATTTCAACATTCAAGTTCAACGCTTAATTAAAAAAACAAGCATAAAAAGAATTAAGAGTTCCTATTTACTATTTAATATTTGTGTATTTCAATTAATCAATGTATTGATATGTCTGTGATGATAACAGGAGAAAGGAAGACAATCAATTTTGAATTATGACATGCTTGCGCTGGCCTTTGGTTTCATTGCTTCATGCTTGAAGGTTCGTGGTTTACTTCAAGGACACAGTGAACAAGTGTATTCCTTATGCCATGATTCTAGGAGCATGATATTTTATTTCCAATTTTTATTATTATTATTATTTTGGTTTCTGATGTGATTTTTTTTACTACTACAATTTTCAGGTTGCAGAATCTATTCAAAAGGAAGCAGACTTCATACCCAGTTATCCTAATTTTCCATCCAAATTGATTTGCTAATATTATTGGTTAACAATTTCAACTAAAATCTACTAATATTAACATTGTTCACAAAAGTATCGCAAAGAAAGAAAGAAAAAGAAGAGGAACGCAAGGGAACGAGAGAACAAACCTCTGCGATGGTTAACTTCGATGCGCTTCTGGATGGTGGTTGAGCGCGCGATGACGACAGGAAAAGATGCTGGTGGTTGAGAGAACAACGACGAGACAACGGTGGTTGACGGTGTGCCGACGATGTTCGATGACTGCTTCTGGACGCAGCGATGTTGCGGCGTTTATGGACGACAGGTAAAGACGCTGGTGGTCAAGCGCAACGACTCTAGTGCAGTCGTGGAAGACGGCATGGTTGCAAGGGCGGTGGTCGTTCGGTGCTTTCTTGGTGGCAGTTGCGGTAGTCGATGAGAGCAGTTGCGTAACTTTGGAAGGAAGTTCAGTAACTCTGGAAGGAAGAGATGAATTTGGTAACCCAATTTGAAATTTTCGGATTTTGTAAACTGTAACTAAGTTAAATTGGTTTTATTTTTATTTTAAAATTAAGGATTTTGATTCGATTTCCAGGAAAACATTGGGTACCTATATCAAACACATGTGTATGTTATGATTTATAGTTAAAATTAATTCAAATATTTTAATTTATATAATTGGTAACATATTAGATATATAATCTTCAAAATTAATTTAATTTATATTGGTATTCTCTAACTTTATCAATTTATGAAAAAAAATTATATTTACTTTCTCATATATTAATAGGTTAAAAATACAATTGGGTACCAGTACTCAACAAAAATATTGGGTACCGAAAAAATCCCTAAAATTTAAATTTGATGTAAACTTTTATTTCCCTCTAAAAAATATAGAAAAAACGTTACACGAACACTTACATTATTGGATTTAAATTAAAAAAAAATTGTTCCATTTAAAATATTAAATTCTATCAAAAGTAAAATTAAAAAAATTAATTGAAAATCGTGGCTTATACTTTAAAAAAATGTGGCCGATTTTTTAATAATAAGCCACCCTTTACAAGTGTGGCCAATAAATCTTTCGGACACACTTTTTCAAAAATGTGGCCGAAAGTTGTAGATAAGCGCCACCCTAGCATAAGTGTGGCCATAGACCATTATAGGCCACACTTTATAAACGTGGCTGAGAAAAGTGTGGCTAAAGGGGTATTTTCTTGTAGTCAATTCAGGTATGTTGTTCTTGCATGCATAAGGGAGGGAGTTGGTGTTACGACAATCCCAACAAGCCTGAAGACACTGCCAATAGTAAGGACCCTATGCGAGGCAAAATTACGTGCTTCGAAGGGACCGGATGGAGATGGTATGTTAAAGGTATTGTCCTTGAACATTGTCATGACTTGGGTCCATCCTGTAAGCTCCAGAACCCTTCTGAGAGAATTAGGCATAATTCTCTTAGAGTTATGAAAGTTTTAATGATAACAAGGTAAGCCATAAGTATAAAAATTTTACTTAACGATTTGTAGGCCTCAGAAGGGTCTCAGAAAGACCTTGCGACTAGTAGTTCTCAGAAGGGTATCCCTCAGAAGGTTCGGCTCAGAAGTCCGTACAACTCTCAGAAAGTTGGACCAGAAGCAACCAAGTGTCTGACTTAAGGGATCGCAAGCAGTCTCAGAAAGCTCGCTACAACAAGCTAAGGAAGTGGGAACACGCGCACTGTGCAGCTCTAAAAAGTTCCTCATTTCGCGCTGACTGTAGCAGGGAGCCGTTCCGAGAAGGACACAGCCACATCAGCAAAGAGAAACTTCAAATTCGTGGCACATTAACGCCTATAAATATGAGAACAAATTACAGAGTAAATTGACGAAACTTAAGCGCGAAAAATTCTTAAACAAACTGAGCAAAAATCTGTCAATTTGAAATCATATTTCGAACTTGAATTTTTTCTCAGAAAGACAATTTTTTCAAAAAGTTGTTTTTCGAACTTTGCTAAAATCTTCTAGTTCATTATTGGTGTAAATCCTTACCTTGTGTAAGTTATTTCAGAAGTCTACTAAGTGTAAAACTAGGTTTGTAACTTAGTCTTGGTAGTTGTTTTCGATCAAACCAACATTCGAAAAACGCTAAGTCCTTCTTTGTGTGAAGGCAGGTTTAAGTCCTCTGGTGTTGAGGCAAAGTTCAAAGTCCTTAAGTGATTAAGGCAAGGAAGTCCTCGGTTGTGAGGCAAGGAAGTCCTTAAGTTATTAAGACAAGGAAGTCCTCTAGTGTTGGAGGCAAGGAAATCCACTTCGGGTTGTGAAGTGGTGGAAGTCCTTTATTTGGTAAAGGCATTGCTGTCTGGGAAGGCACTTTAAGAAGAATATCCAAGAACTCTCAACTGAAGGTTGAGGACTGGAGTAGGTTGATTATAACCGAACCAGTATAAAATTCCTTGTGTTAAGCTTTTCTCCCTTACTCTTTACTTGCATAAATCTTTGAGAAAAACTCTACCACGATTTTAATTAAGAGGTCTCGTGAAAACTTTATTGATTAAAATCAGAAAACATTTAAGAAACTTTAACTTAAAGTCATTTTCTTAAAAGCACTCAGAAAGGAACTTTCTCAGAAAGACTAAGTTCTCAGAAACTTAATCTTCTCAGAAAGCAATTTCCGCTGTAAACTCTTAAATGTACCTTCTGAGTAAACACAGCTTTCTAAGTAAAAGTTTTTAAGAAGTAATTATTAAAAACTTGCACGATTCAACCCCCCCTTCTCGTGCACACATACACTTTCAATTGGTATCAGAGCTCGGTCCTTAAGGGGTTGAGCACTTCACAGTGTCAAGGAAAAAGATCCACGAAGGGAAATATGGATTCACCAGCTGCATTCATATCAGATGGGGCCTCTATAAACAGACCTCCGATGTTTCTCGGAGACAGCTTCGACTACTGGCGTGACAGGATGACGCTATTCATCAAGCACACTAGTCTGGACTTATGGGATAGGATCGAGAATGGAGACTATCAGCCTCTGCAGACAATTACAGAGGAGGCTGTAGTTGCAACAGACGCTGAGCCAGGAGTGGCACCTCCAGCACTCAGAACCTATACAAGACGAGTCCCTAAGGACGAATGGACTCAACAGATGAAGGAGAAGATACAACTCAACTTCAAAGCCAAGTATATTCTCCTCTGTGCTTTACCCAAGGTAGAATATGACAAAATTGTGTCATGTGATACTGCACAAGATATTTGGGAAAGACTTCATATGCTGCACGAAGGTAATGACGAAGTCAAGGAAACGAAAATCTCAATGCTCGTACACAAATACGAGTCCTTTAGCATGCAGCCTGAGGAAACTATTGACAGCATGTCAATAAGATTTCTCCATATCATCAACCAGCTGAAAGTCTTGGGAAAGACTTATTCAAACGCTGAGATGGTAAGAAAAATCCTCATAAGCCTTTCTGCAAAATGGCGTCCTAAGGTCACAGCAATCCAGGAAGCCAAGGATCTAAACCAGTTGGGTTTGGATGTACTATTTGGTTCGCTCAGAACGCATGAGATCGAATTAGAAGGGTTGCTCGGAGGACCATCCGTTTCCTCCAGACCTCAGAAGGGACTGGCTCTGAACAGTCAAGTCAGAAAGTCTTCCAAAGCTTTCAAAGCTGAAGAAGCTTCTGAGTCTGACAATGATGAAGGCTCAGAATCTGACGACGATGACATCTCTCTCCTAGTAAAGAAAATGAAGAAAGCCTGGAGAAAGAGACCAAACAAAGGCAAGGAATTCACTCCTAAGAAAGGAAAGTCAAAGCCTTCAGATGCCACATGCTTTGGATGTGGAGAAAAAGGCCACTTCAAGACGGAGTGTCCACAAAACAAAGGGAAGAAGAAATTCATTCCCAGAAGGAAAAAGAAGGCAATGGCTACAACCTGGAGTGATTCAGAAGAGGAAGCTTCTGAAGCAGCAAGTGAGGAAGAAGAAGCTAATGTCTGCTTCATGGCAGGAACTGACTACATTCTGGAAACAGAATCTGAGTCAGAAGAGGTACCAAATTCTCCTCCTCTTTCATATTCATACGAAGAACTCTCAGAACTTTATTATGATCTTCTGAAAGACTCAAACGAGTTAGCTAACAGTTTCAGCAATCTAAAAAAATCTTTTAAAAATTTAGAAGCTGAAAATGTAAGACTAACTCAAGAAGTTCAGAACCTAAGGCTTGAGAGGGACGACTTCAAAGGTAGATACCTTGAAAGTCATGACCTGTATCAAGCATTAGAAAACTTGTCTTCAATCACAGTAGAGAAGGCTGAAAAGGCCATGATCGAACTGTAGAAGACAAATGAACTTCTAACCTCTGACTTGGTTAAGATGGTAAATGGTGAAAAGATGCTGAGTCTTTTGCTTGGGGGTCAAAGACCCTATAAAGACAAAAGCGGTCTTGGATATGAAAAAGTCTTTGAACCACATGATCTTGATCAATTCTTAACTAAGTCACCCCGCATGTGCATTGCATGTTTTAAGAGTGGTCATGGTTCTGAAAAATGCCTATGTTGGAAAAAGGAAAAATCTCCAAGCCTCAGAAGGCTAAGAAGAAAACTCATAAAGCAAAGCCTTCTAAGAAGACTAACCCCTCTCAGAAGGGTAAAACTTCTCAGAAAGCAAGTGCTTCTGAAAAGGGCAAACAAAAGTTTTTTGACTCTCAAAACCATAACCCTTCTAAGAAAAGAAGGCAAAAGTCCAAGAAAGCTAACAAGCAAGGACCCAACAAAGAATGGGTACCTAAATCTTTTAACTTTGTGACTGCAGGTACATCATCAAGCGCTGCTCCACCACCACGATGAGCAGTGGTACCTTGACAGTGGCTGCTCGAGGCACATGACTGGAAGCAAGCACTGGTTCAGAAGCCTCAAGCCCAAGAAAGGCGGAACAGTGCGATTCGGTGATGGTGCTAAGGGAAGAGTCACTGCAATAGGAGATGTTGGTAAGGATTCCTCTCACCAAATCTCAGATGTACTTTTGGTCGATGGCTTAACTCACAATCTATTAAGCATTAGTCAATTTTGTGACAAAGGCTTAAAGGTTGAGTTTTATGCCAAGTATTGTCATGTGATTAATCTCACAAATGACAAGATCGTTCTGGAAGGAAAACGTGTTGGTAACATCTATGTTATCCATCTGGATGATCTAAAAGATCAAAACGTGGAGTGTCTTGTCTCTGTCCAAGAAGACAAATGGCTATGGCATAAGAAACTTGGTCATGACCATATGAGACTTCTTTCTGAACTCTCTCAGAAAGGACTTGTAAAGGCCTTCCAGCATTAAGTATCAGAAGGATGCAACCTGCGACTTCTGTGAAAGAGGGAAACAGACCAAGGCTTCCTTTCCCAGTAAAAGTGGTATTTCTACTCAGAAACCACTGGAACTGCTCCACATGGATCTCTTTGGACCAACCAGAACGGCTTCCCTTTTTGGAAAACGCTATGGTCTTGTCATAGTGGATGATTACTCCATATTCACTTGGGTTTTCTTTCTAGCCTCTAAGGAAGAAACTTTTGAGAAGTTCAAGGCATTTGCGAAAAGAGTTTCAACAGAAAAGGATTCGCACATTCATACCATAAGATCAGATCATGGTGGTGAATTTGAGAATCATGCTTTCGAAAAGTTTTGTGAAAATCTGGGCATTGCTCACGAATTCTCATCTCCCAGAACTCCTCAACAAAATGGAGTGGCTGAGAGAAAGAATCGAAGCCTTCAAGAGATGGCAAGAACAATGCTCTTAGAAAGCGGACTTTCAAAAGGTTTCTGGGCTAAAGCAGTCAACACTTCATGCTACATTCAGAATCGAGCTTTTCTGAGACCAATTCTGAAAAGACTCCTTATGAGCTATGGAAGAATAAAATACCAAACATTTCTTATTTCCATGTATTTGGTTCTTCTTGTTTTATTCTCAACACAAAGGACAAACTCTCTAAGTTTGATCCTAAGTCCGATGATGGATGCTTCCTAGGCTACTCCTCAGTCTCTAAAGCTTACAGAGTATATAACAAAAGGAGTAAATGTGTTGAAGAGACAATTCATATTAAGTTCAAAGAACTTAGTAAGGACATGTCTCAGAAAGATGCAGACTTAGAAGATGAGTTTGAGAAACTCAACATCTCATCTGAGAAAGCCAAAAAGAAAACTCTTACAGATGATGAGANACTTAGGAGATGAGTTTGAGAAACTAAACATCTCCTCTGAGAAAGCCAAAAAGAAAATTCTTATAGATGATGAGACTGATTTCCAACCCATGGAACAACCATCTCCATCTAAAGAAAAATCTAGTAGCATCATCGAAGCTCCAGAACCTAGAGAATCTACTTCTCCAAATGCAATGGAACTTAGATTCTCAGAAGGACAAGCTTCTGATGACTCAGAAAGAGAACCTTCTGTGTCTCCTTCTCAGAACCCTACTCCTAAAGGGATTAGAGGTTCAAGAGACTTGAAGAACGTTTTCTCAGATGAAGTCTTGGGTGATCCAGAACGTGGCGTAAGAACCAGAAGGAACTACACAAATCTTGCTATGGTTTCTGAATTTGAACCAGACTCCATAGAAGAGGCGTTAGATAATCCTAGCTGGGTAAATGCCATGCAGGATGAACTTGACCAATTCGAGAGAAATCAAGTTTGGAAACTAACTCAGAAGCCCAAAGGCAAAAGTGTCATTGGGACTAAATGGGGTGTTTCGAAACAAACTTGATGAAAACGGTCAAGTCGTGAGAAACAAGGCCAGATTGGTTGCTCAAGGGTACAACCAACAAGAAGGGATAGACTACGATGAAACTTTTGCTCCAGTCGCAAGATTGGAAGCTATCAGAATGTTGCTAGCTTTTGCTGCACACAAAGGTTTCAAACTCTATCAGATGGACGTTAAGTCTGCCTTCTTGAATGGATACCTTTCTGAGGAAGTTTATGTAAAACAACCTCCTGGTTTTGTAAATGATGCATTCCCGGATCATGTATTTAAGCTTACAAAGGCTCTCTATGGTCTGAAACAAGCTCCAAGAGCTTGGTACGATAGATTGAGCTCTTTCCTGCTTAAAAACGGATTCTCAAGAGGGAAAGTAGACACAACTCTCTTTACACTCTCAGAAGACTCTGGCTTCTTGATTGTCCAGATTTATGTTGATGACATAATATTTGGCGCAACCAATGAATGCCTTTGCAAAGAATTCTCCAAGCTTATGCAAGGTGAATTCGAGATGAGCATGATGGGAGAATTAAAATTCTTCATAGGATTGCAAATCAAGCAAGAGTCAGAAGGGACAGTTATCCACCAAGAGAAGTATACCAAAGAACTTCTGAGGAAGTTTCTGATGGATAAGGCCAAACCCATGAGCACTCCCATGCATCCCTCTCAAGTAATTGACTTGGATGAAGATGGTGAGAAAGTCTCAGAAAGCAACTATCGAGGGATGATCGACTCACTTCTCTACTTAACTGCCTCCAGACCAGATATTCAACTCAGTGTTGGGATCTGTGCTAGATTCCAGTCTAAGCCTAAGCAATCACATTTAACTGCAGTTAAACGAATTTTACGATATTTAAGTGGAACTACTAATCTTGGTCTTTGGTACGAGAAAGGTTGTTCTTCTGATGTTGTAGGATATTGTGATGCTGACTACGCTGGAGATAGGATCGATCGCAAAAGCACAAGTGGCTGCTGCTGCTTCTTTGGAAAATGCTTGATCACTTGGTCTTGCAAGAAGCAAAATACGATCGCCCTATCAACTGCTGAAGCTGAATATGTGTCTGCTGCAAACTGCTGTTCTCATATGCTCTGGATTAAGAATCAGCTACTTGATTATCAATTAAGGTACACCAAAATTCCTATCCTTTGTGATAATACAAGTGCTATCAACTTAGCTAAGAATCCTATTCAGCATTCTCGATCCAAGCACATTGATATAAAACATCATTTTATTCGGGATCATGTGCAAAAAGGCGACATTGAACTCAAATTTGTGAATACTGAGGATCAAATCTCAGATATATTTACAAAGCCTTTACCCGAGGATCGTTTCAATGTTCTGAAAGGACTTCTTAATCTAAGACGGTTCTAAGTACTTTGAAATTAAAAACTTTTTCTTAGAAACCCCCCCTTAGTCCTAGTTTAGACTCTGAGACAAACAATAGAACTAAGCTTCTGAGCTAGAAGTAGGAAAAACACAGAAAAACTCTATCTGAGAAAATTTGTTCTCAGAAGACTCATCCCTCAGAAAGGAGATCTTCTGAAATATCTCTCAGAAGGAGCATTTCTTAGAAGGTCCACTTCTCTCAGAAGGGTACCTTCCGAGAAACAAGTTACCAACGGTAACTTTTGGACAAGCGTCAGAAACGGCTAGTTACAAGCCAGTTCTATAAATACTCATGGCATTGTTCCATTTGAGCACTTTGCGCTTAAAACTTACCAAAACTCTGCTAAATCCTCTCCTCGCTTTCCAATCTTCATCTGTTTCATCTCCCTCCTCTCGCTCTCTCTCTGCTATCTCTGCTCTCATTTCTTCTCTATCTCCCTTCATCTCATTCCAAACTTAAACTTTTTCTTCCAAATGGCCTCCTCTAGAGAAATTAAGGGATTAATGAGAAACAATCTTAATGAGGTATCAGAAGACATCCTCTACGAGGATGAGAAGATGCAATCCCTATTTCACAAGACCTATCTCCCATGAAATCTAGCCATGGGAAGGGTACTGCCTCTCAATGTCTACAACCAGGTGGACGAACTTCAGCTCACATTCCTTAAGCAACCTGGATGGCCAGCCATGATGAGCTCCGAGGACGTATGCTACCCAAATGTGGTGAGGGCCTTCTACTCGCAAATCGAAAGGTTCACCAACAAAGGGGTCAAGAGCACGATTGCTGATCAACAAATCCGCTTCTCCTCCTCTGACATCAACAAAATTTTCAAGACCTTGAATGGTGGTGCTATCATCGCTGACAACCCAGAATCGGTCAAGGAGGTAGATGAATCAGAAGAAGAAATGGTGACACTTCTGACTGGTAGCAACAGTCTACCACTCAAGGGCGTAAAGGTGCCTCATCTTACGCAAGAGGCCAGAATCATCTTCTCAGCTGTCCAACATACCCTTCTCCCTCGGATTGGAGACATGGGAACGTCACCACATGGATGCATGCCTACTGTACCACCTGCTGAAGAAGGAAAGAGTAGATTTTGGAAGGATGGTGCTCAACTACATGATGCACCAAGCTCATCCTAAGAGGGCTCTCACAAGTCTACCTTACGGAAGCCTTCTGACCAAAATCCTCAACCATCTCTCCTTCCCACTTGAAGACTACGAGTATGTCTTCAACCAAAGCAAATTCACAATGGTCACCTTCAACAACATCAAGAAGAAGAAGGAGGAAGCGAAGCCTTCTAAGGGAGCTGATGGTCCCAAACAGCCCCTCTAAGGCTGAAAAGGAAAGGAAAAGGTTTCTAATCCTTCAGAGAAGAAGAAGAAGAAGCAAAAGGTGACTCATCCTTCTCCAACAAGGGTGACAAGGAGTATGGCTTCTGAGGAAGCTCAGAAGACTCCTCAGAAGGAACCTGAGGTTGTTGAGGCTGCTGAAGACTCAGAAGAAACAACTTCTGAGCAACTCTTGACCAGAAAGAGGAAAACACCTCCAACTCTCCAAGTCCCAGACGTGCCACCAGAAGGGAAAAAGAAACTGGTCGTTGGTAAAAGCTTACTCTACAACTCCACCTTCCTTTCTTAAATCTTCTTCTACTTCAATTCCTATTTCTGATTCTGTCTCTGGTTTTAAACCCACCAAATTTAAAACTAAGCTCCTGCATTCCTTGAATTATCAGGGAAAGTCTCACAAAGGAGTGGGGATAAAAACCACTAAGAAATAGAGCCCGCCGAAGCCTACGGGTCAAGAAATTGTAGCAGTTGCTGCTGCTGCTGCCACTACCACCACTACTGCTGCTGCTGCTGCTGTTGAAGAAGAAGCATAAGCTTCTCATCACTCCTCTCCCTCTGGGAATGTCTCTCCTACCAGAGAAAACGTTCAGGGGCATGGAAGAAATGTTGCTGATTCCTCTTCTGAGGAAGAAGATGCGGCAAGCTTTCGCATTGAGCATCGCACTCCAGATGCTGGAAGCTCCAAGAAAGAGCTCCCAAAGAAGCTATCTGAGGTTTCTATGGTGGAACTTTCTGAGGCAACCACAACTGAGGTGGCTACTGTGAATGCTGAGGCATTGGCTCAGACGATGCTTGATGTCCAGAAGGAACTGGATCAACCTTCTGAGACTCCAGAAGCTGCTCAGATGCAACCACAACAACAACCACAACATCAGGAAGCCTTACTTGAACCAACTTCTGAGGTTGGTCCCCTCTCTACTGAGATCCCTCCGGAACATGAGGAAACACATGTCTCAACACATGAAGTAGTACCAGGGGCCACCAGCACTGGGCTCAGCTCAGAGGTGGGCGCTGACGCTACCATGGCTGCCGGAGTTGCAGCAGTTGAGGCATTTGTTGCCCACAGTTCCTTAGAAGGAACTCTATCTGAGAAGGACTCTCAGAAGGAACCAGAGGTTCCTCCTCTCGATCTAACAGAAGTTCCTCCTCCATCCTTCGATCAACAAGGTCCTACCTTCTCGATTACAGACTCGATGATTAGTCCCGGCTTTCAGCTGGGAAGAATGGTAGTCACACCACCCTGTGTGCAATTTAGGCCTTTCTTTGGTCGAACTGAGAAGTTGAAGTGCATTGAAGCCATACATAGCCAGATCTCAACTTTCAACCTCTCCGAAGATGCTCAGACTTCTGGTGCAATGGAGCAACCATCAGCTCGGCAACCTTCTGATCTAGACCTTGCTCTAATTTCTGAGGACACTCAGAGGCAGCCTTCTATTGAACTCGCTGCTATTGAAGACAAAGCTGTCCAAGAAGAAGAACTTCCTGAATATCAAAAGAGGGATATCATCGATGATGTACTTGAGGCTGAAGTCTCTCGTCCTCCTCCATCTCAACCCTCATCTTCTCAACAGCCTTCCACTTCCTCTGAACTACCTCCAGAATGTGCTCCGCATGCGACTCAGAGCGAGATTCTCATGGAGATATGCCAGCTGCTACGCTACATTTCCAGAAGGCAGTAGTTCTAAGTCAATGATGGCGTTTATGTAATAGCCACCCTTTTTGATGTAACAAAGGGGGAGTAGATAAATGATAAAATTTTTGTACAATGGCTATATGTAAACTCTAGGCTAGGACTTAGGGGGAGCAAAATACTTTGTATCTCTACAAAACCATCAATGAAAAATAAATCATTATTTTGACATCTCATATTTTACTTAATTTCATGCTTATTTTTTATTATTTGGCATCTCTTGATTTACTTAGCCTGGTATTTCTGAATTTCATACATTTATTCATCAAGAAATACACGCTATGTAATTGATAATCTCAAACAGTGATCATACATTGCATACTTTAACTATTGATTATCAAAGCCTTCTAAGAAAATAACAGAGCCTTCTCTCAGAAAGCAATGTTATGTTCTAAGAAAGCAAAAGTGCATTCTGAATAAGTTCACAACTTACTCAGAAACACTTCTGAACTTAAGCAAAATTATTATCTTAAGACTTAAGTTGTTATCATCAAAAAAGGGGAGATTGTAAGCTCCAGAACCCTTCTGAGAGAATTAGGCATAATTCTCTTAGAGTTATGAAAGTTTTAATGATAACAAGGTAAGCCATAAGTATAAAAATTTTACTTAAGGTTTTGCTAATATGTGCGCTAAGTGTCTCAAAAAGCTTTAGATTATTGCAATACCATGAGTAAAGACCAAGACAAAACATCAAGTAGCCTCAAGATCAATTGATAAAATCATAGCGCCAAAGATATCAGAAAGGATGTCTCAGAAGCGCAGAAGGTGAAAACATGTTTCTGAGGAAAGAACACTGTCGCCTCAGAAGGGTCTCAGAAGACCTTGCGACTAGTAGTTCTCAGAAGGGTCTTCCCTCAGAAGGTTCGCCTCAGAAGTCCGTACAACTCTCAGAAAGCTGGACTTAGAAGCAATCAAGTGTCTGGACTCAAGGGATCGCAAGCAGTCTCAGAAAGCTCGCTACAACAAGCTAAGGAAGTGGGAACACGCGCACTGTGCAGTTCTGAAAAGTTCCTCATTTCGCGCTGACTGTAGCAGGGAGCCGTTCCGAAAAGAACACAGCCACATCAGCAAAGAGAAACTTCAAATTCGTGGCACATTAACGCCTATAAATATGAGAACAAATTACAGAGTAAATTGACGAAACTTAAGCGCGAAAAATTCTTAAACAAACTGAGCAAAAACTCTGTCAATTTGAAATCATATTTCGAACTTGAATTTTTCTCAGAAAGACAATTTTTCAAAAGTTGTTTTTCGAACTTTGCTAAAATCTTCTAGTTCATTATTGGTGTAAATCCTTACCGTGTGTAAGTTATTTCTAGAAGTCTACTAAGTGTAAAACTAGGTTTGTAACTTAGTCTTGGTAGTTGTTTTCGATCGAAACCAACATTCCAAAAACGCTAAGTCCTTCTTTGTGTGAAGGCAGGTTTAAGTCCTCTGGTGTTTGAGGCAAAGTTCAAAGTCCTTAAGTGATTAAGGCAAGGAAGTCCTCGGTTGTGAGGCAAGGAAGTCCTTAAGTGATAAAGGCAAGGAAGTCCTCGGTTGTGAGGCAAGGAAGTCCTTAAGTGATTAAGGCAAGGAAGTCCTCTAGTGTTGGAGGCAAGGAAATCCACTTCGGGTTGTGAAGTGGTGGAAGTCCTTTACTTGGTAAAGGCATTGTTGTCTGGGAAGGCACTTTAAGAAGAATATCCAAGAACTCTCAACTGAAGGTTGGGGACTGGAGTAGGTTGGTTATAACCGAACAAGTATAAAATTCTCTGTGTTAAGCTTTTCTCCCTTACTCTTTACTTGCATAAACCTTTGAGAAAAACTCTACCACGATTTTAATTAAGAGGTCTCGTGAAAACTTTATTGATTAAAATCAGAAAGCGTTTAAGAAACTCTAACTTAAAGTCATTTTCTTAAAACTGCTCAGAAAGGAACTTTCTCAGAAAGACTAAGTTCTCAGAAACTTAATCTTCTTAGAAAGCAATTTCCGCTGCAAACTTTAAAATCTACCTTCTGAGTAAAAACAGCTTTCTAAGTAAAAGTTTTAAGAAGTAATTTTTAAAACTTGCACGATTCAACCCCCCTTCTCGTGCACACATACACTTTCATTATATTCGATGACTTTTTAGATAGTATATTTGTTTTAAAATCTTCCATAAAGAGGTAACTTTCAATCGATATTTTATTATCCGTTAATTATTTCATCGCTTTTATTACACGATATACGCATTAATATATTCATCACTTTTTGTTTCAAAATTATGTATAGGTTGGTATTATAATCTATACGGGTATAGAAATCAAAAGTGAAATAGATTATACGTCATTCTTATTTCAAAATCACTAAATGTATAGATTATACACATGAATTATAGATATAATAGATTGAATACTTATCTAAAATATACAATTTTTTTTTATTTTTAAAATTCACTTAATTTCTTGTCTTAATTTAATATATTCTATCACTAAATAGAAAAATTATTATGGTAATTATTGATAGGAGATATTATATGCTTGATCAATTATATTATGGTAATTATTGATAGGAGATATTATAGCTGAATATGATTATGATTTGTTTAAAAAAGGAAAAAATTATTTTTTAACAAATTTGTTTCATAATTACTGATTGATTGAATTTCTCATTAATGACTTTTTTTAAGAAAAAAATTCTTCGGTTACCTGCCTACAAATCTACTATAAATTTTTTTGCTACTCTATTTGAGTGGTCATTATTTAGAAATTTACGGTGTTTACATTCTACTCTAATTTTAATATCATTTTCCTAATCTTTTAACCATATACCTTTTTTACGACAATGACTGCAATGGCTGCTCGATGTGACCCACTTATCACTCCTATACGGGATTGCTGAAGGTTAAAGGTCCGTGTTGTGACCATATTTTATCTAAAAATGTATTCTTTTTCATATTTAAATATAACTATTTATATGTACGTGATTAAATCCTTCAAAATTTATGTTAGAATGTTCATTAGATTTGATCAATCATTTTAAATTGCAGGAAAGGTTGTTCTACAAAATGTGATGTTCAGAACTAGATTGTTATTTGAGTGTGATATTCCTGAAGTTGCTAGCTTCAAATTCAGGTGTCATTTTATATCTATTTAAATATGTTTTTATTTTTTTGTAGAATTGTTCTCTGTCTCCCTCATTCTTTCTATCATATTATTATATAGACTCACATATATTTTTTTCTTAATTCTCACATAAGCTTTTGGTTGATTTTTATATAGTTATGTATAGACTCACATATGTTATTATGTAGTTTATAAAGAGGTGTTTCAAAAATTTACAATTAAGGTTAGACATGTTTTATTTGTTTTAACTCAATTCGTGTTGAAAATTTTTATACTTGGCATATGATTATCTTTGTTGCCCAACCATTCTGTCTTTTTTTATCATTTATCATACATGTGTCTGACCGTGAATATTTGCAGTTTAATTTATTCAACTTTTATGGAGTTTTATTTTAATTAATTTTTATAATTCATGCAGTCTAAAGTTTAACTTAAAGATTGAATTATTAGTATCATTTTTTTATCCCGTGCATCGCACATGTATCGCACATGAATCACACGGATCAAAAAACTAGTAGCGCGCGCGCACACACACAAAATATATATATATATATATATATATATATATATATATATATATACATATATATTTATATATATCCTAGAGTGCGTAAACGTGCAAAATGCCAAAGAATCATATCACAAGATCTCTCTTTAGAAAGTAACCGATAGAGTTGACTAGCTGGTTCAAACAAATTAAATTCATATTTATTCTTTAACTTTTTATGTATATATATATATTATATAGATAAACAAGGACTCTAGCCAACATTTACTCATGCATATTTAATAATAATATTACATTTCAAAATAAATTGGGATGATGTAAAATATCAACCTGTTTTAAATTTGTATAAAGTTTTATTTAGGCAGAAATTTTAATTAATTCAATGGTATTAAATGAAATTTAATATTCATAAAAAAAATTGTTTATAATTAATTACACTCTTGCTTATAAAATTCGCAACCTCGGTCTCTCTCTTTGACATCATTGTCTGTGGCGGCTTCTTCAGCACTGCACTCCATTGATGTGTAGCCACTAAATGTATCAATAATAATGCTTATCGTAAAATAGAAATACGTCCAATGAGTATTCAACGTGTACTATATATATATAAGATGTAATGTGTATTATACATATAACACACATATTACGTCTTATATATAACACACATTGGATACATAAAGTAAGATTATAACCATTTGATCTAAACTAATCAGATTTTTCGTTCAATTGTGTTAACAACATTAATTTTTCAATATACAAAAATCCCAGTTAAAAAAAACATGAAACTTAGGTGGAGTAATGTTCAGTTTGTGCTAATAATAACATGGTATTGAGCGTAGAACAATTTGCAAGGGCTTGAATTCCTTCGTTAATAATATGAAGATTACAACATGTAAAAAACACTTAGTTTATCACATAATGCTAAAATTTTAAAGAAATACAATATAAAAATAGATTATGTCATCTCCTAACAAATATCATGAACTGTGTAAAATATATCTATATATATATACTAACAGCAAAAAAATAAGAGCAAACTAGAGAAGAGAGTGCAACCTAGCTAACTAACTATATGCCAATCATGCTTGTCATACAACAGAAATTCCTCCAACTAATATCCAACGTGTGATATACATAATATGGAATGTGTGCTATACATAAATATGGAATGTGTGCTATATGTACGTGTGATATACATATTACACACATTCCATATCGTGAATAACACACGATACTAGTTGCACGTATTATTGTTGTACGACCAACATTATTGAACTATATACTATAATGCACCTATTCCGCCGCAACAGTGATCTCCTCCTCCTCATGGTGGTGGTAAGAAGCTTCTTCTTCGGCTTGCTGCTGCTCCTCCTGCTGGAGCTCTATCTCACTCTCATCTGCTGCCGCAACATCGTAGTTCGGAAATGCCCACGACATCTCCATTTCGGAGAATGGATTTTCGATGTTCGTTGGTGACGACAAGAACCGAGGCGGCAGCCGCTGGCGCATAGGAAAGAGAATCCTCCTCCGGCCGAGGGGCAATGGAAAGGGAGGAGTCATGGGCGAGAAGTTTGGGGAGAGTGGCTCCGGCCACCACTTCCGGAGATAGTTGTAATACCTCAAGTATTTTGAGTTAGATTGAGCAAGAGATCACGGAACACCGGGGAGATAGAACCACGTGGGTCCCACCTCCCCACCCCTTTTTCTTCTTTCCCTTTTTCTTTTTCTCTTTTCTCTTCTCACTCTCCCGTAACTTCTCTCCCTCTCATTCCCAAATTCCCCCATCTTCTTCCTCACCTCTCTTCCCTCTCAAAATCCCTCACCCACACTTCTTAATCTTCAAGATCCAAGTTAGCTTTGCTCAACTAGTGTATTGTGGGTAAGTGTAGAGTATTTATTTTTCTCCATTGATGTCTATTTCTCTATATTTTCGGATTGGGGTTTTAGGGTTTGTATTTGGGGATTTTTGATTTTGTTGAGAATCTGAGGTTTATGATGTGTTCCCTAGGTTCTCAACTAGCTAGAGAAGCTCAGGGTACCTCATCCTAACTCCGGGTGGTGTCTTGGAGCTCATTGGAGTAGTTTGTGAGTAATGGTTTATTTATGGTTTATGTTTGATTTTGAATGATTTTGTGAATTTCTTGCTATGATAGTTGATAGGGACTGAGATTGGTTGATATATAACTGATATTGTATGTTGGTTGTGTTTGATTTGGATGGGTTGTGGTGAAAATGTGGATTTGGAGGTGGATTTCGCGTGATTTTCTGCAGATTTTCGTCTCTGACCCAGGCTGTAATCGATGACAGCGAATTGGTAATCGATTACTGTAATCGATTACCACGGGTTGGTAATCGATTACAGACTGCCTATTTTCGCAAAAGTTTTCCTTCAGAACGAAATTTGAAGCTGGTAATCGATTACAGAGGCCTGTAATCGATTACATCAGTACAAAAACACTGTTTTTAAGACTTAAACTCAAAATCCTTATACATTTAAGTTATGTTTTCAAATCCATATGTTCACCACTACCCCAAACTTGATACTGGACTGTTATGATGTTATTATGACAATGATGCGAATATGATGCGATGTACGATTACGAAACGATATTAATTAAAGAATGATTAAATGTTGGTTGGCTCGGCCTGAGGAGGGGCATAGCTCCCGGGGTCGAGTTTGATGAAGTCTGAGGAGGGGCTGGGCTCCCGGGATCTCCAATAATGAATACCCTAAAATAATTATACGTAAGACGAATTGCGGAATGTGTGGTATGGCGATTATGTGATGGATTGTTATGCCTGTATATGTAATTATAATATTGCTGCATAAACTGTTTTAATCTATTATTCACTGAGCGTATGACTCACCCATTCATACAAACCATTTTTCAGATTCAGGTGCAGATCAGGAGGCGAGTCCTTCCGTCCCTCCAAGCTCTTAGCTTTGGTGAGCCTCAATGTCTGGAGGCATCATGTTATTTCTATGATGTCAGTAGAATGCTCCATAGGTTGACAAACAAGATTGTATAAGTTATGTATGCGTTGTAAGTCTAATTAAGACTTGTTACCTGTCGGTTGAATTTATGTATGTATTATGGATTATGGGGTGATACCTTGAGAACCCTATTATATGTATGGATTTTATGCATGTATGCATGTTATAGTAGTTGTGGTTGTTGTTGGTTAGCTGGATTGAGGTGTGAATTACAGGTTAAGGCTGACATGGGACTCGGTGTCCCATGTGCCGGTCACGATCCGATTTGGGTCGTGACAAAGTTGGTATCAGAGCCTAGGTTAAGTCTTGTAACTTATGGAGCAAACTGTTTTCAATAGGGTGACAATAGTGTAAATGGGTCCCGGCCCATTTTCACAAGATTGTGACTTTAGTGAAAGCTTTTATAGGATGTCTTATGGCTTTGTCTTGATGTTTCTGTGTGGTGATCCCTTATTGTTCAGGGTCATCTCTTCTGTTGTTTTCTGAACGCTTGTTTGTTTGTGTAGCTATCTTGTTCTGACCATGCCTCCTAAGAGAAGCACTCGAGGTAGACCTCGTATCAACAGGGGCCCTCCTCATGAGCAAGAGGATGTGGGACCCCAAGAGGGCAACACGGATTATGATCGCGATGTGGAGATCCGGGATATTCGTCAGACTCTGAATACTCTGATGCAGATGATGCGAAACCAGAATCAAAACCAGAATCAGAATCTGGAACAGAACCAGAGGAAGGAAGAGGCTCCTCTGCACATGGACTACGAACCACCTAGGTCGGGACCTCAGGTTTTTGGAACTCATGAGGTGACACTGGAGGCTTATCTGAGGCTGAACCCACCGACTTTTTTGGGGGAATCCATGGAGGAAGACCCGGAGGATTTCTTGGATCGAGCCACTAGAGCTCTACGTGCCCTTCGATGCCATGATGTGAGGGCCGTGGATCTGGTGACCTACACCCTTCAGGGGACTGCTGTTCACTGGTATGAGACCTGGTTGATGGAAAGGGCTCACATGAGGAGGCCGCCACCAGTATGGGAGGAGTTCACAAGCCTTCAGGGCAAGGTTCTTTTCTGAAAACCGAAGGGAGCTCTTGGTGGAGCAATTTCTGAAGCTGAAGCAGACTCCGGGCATGTCTGTAGTCGAGTATGCTACACAATTTACTCGATTATGTCGATATGCGCCGCATGAGATAATCACTGAGGACAAGAATGTGAGAAGGTTCGTGAAGGGGCTCAGGGAACCGATGTGTTCCATTCTGCATAATGAGATAGGGAGGAAGTCCTTCTCTCAGGTCATGGATACAGCTGTGGGTATTGAGAGCTCAAGGGAAGAAGACAAGTCGAATAGGGGATTCGAGAAGAAAAAGAAGACTACAGGGTAATTATCCGGAGGATCCAGTTCTGGTGGGTCCCAAGGTTATCAGCAGTAGAGGTTTGCCATGGGGAGTGGTTCTAACTCCTCAGGATCCACCCCTAGGGCCATGTCTGGGACGAGGCCCCAAGCTAGCAGTGCTTCCCATTCGAACGCACAGTGGTCTGGACCCCAAGGTCCTCAGCGCCCTCATTACAAGCAGTGTGGGAGATTTCATCATGGGGCGTGTCGCCCGAATCAGAATGTGTGCTATGGATGTGGACATGCAGGGCATTTCATCATAGATTGTCCTCGCCTTGCTGGGGGAGCTACTGGGCATCAGGCACCCGCCTTTCTTGCACCATCTCATTCAGCTTTGTCTCCGGGTAGTTCTTCCGGGCAAGGAGGTCGGGGTGCAACCAGAGGAAACAGAGGTAGAGGTCAAGGTGGAGGAGGGAGAGCTCAGCCGAGGGTCTTTGCTTTGACTCGTCAGGATGCTCAGGCATCGAACACAGTTGTGGCAGGTATTTTGAAAGTTGGCTCTTCTGAAGCTTATGTGTTGTTTGATCCGGGCTCTACACATTCATATGTGTCCCCGTTCTTTGTGTCTCGTCTTGGCGAGCAACCCACAGCTTTGGAGGATCCTTTTTGGGTTAGTACTCCGGTGGGAGAACCCCTTTTGGTTCGGTTGGTCTGTAGGTCGTGTGTGGTCTCGGTGAGCGGGATGGACACTTTGGCCGACTTAGTGCTTCTTGAGATGGTGGATTTTGATGTGATCCTAGGCATGGATTGGTTAGCTTCCTGTCATGCCTCTGTAGATTGCTACGCTAAGTTGGTCCGTTTTGTCCTCCCCGATTGCTCGACCTTTGAGTTTCAAGGGGATCGATGTGTGACCCCCGCTTCTTTGATATCGGCCTTAAGTGCCATGAAGTTGACGGATCATGGGAACCAAGGTTTTCTTGCATCAGTTGTGGATGTGGAGACTAGAGTGCCGGATTTGGATCAAGTTCCGATTGTGAGCGAGTTTCCAGATGTTTTTCCAGAGGATTTACCGGGAATGCCGCCGGATAGGGAGATAGAGTTCGGGATTGACTTAAACCCCGAAGCTCATCCTGTTTCTATTCCCCCTTACCGTATGGCTCCGAAGGAGTTGAAGGATCAGTTGAGGGATCTTCTGGATAAGGGATTTATCCGTTCGAGCACTTCTCCTTGGGGTGCTCCGGTTCTCTTTGTTAAGAAGAAGGATGGGTGTATGAGACTTTGCGTGGATTATCGGCAGCTCAATAAGATGACGGTCCGCAACAAGTACCCTATTCCCAGGATCGATGATTTGTTTGATCAGCTTCAGGGTGCTTGTTGTTTTTCTAAGATTGATCTGAGATCGGGTTACCATCAGTTGAGGATTAAGGAGGGAGACGTTCCGAAGACAACTTTCCGCACCCGGTATGGACATTTTGAGTTTCTGGTGATGTCCTTCGGTTTGACCAATGCTCCGGCAGCTTTCATGGATCTTATGAATCGGGTGTTTAAGCCGTTCTTGGACCGATTCGTCATCGTCTTCATTGACGACATCTTGGTGTACTCCAAGAATGCGGCGGAGCATGAGCACCATCTCAGAACTGTGTTGCAGACATTGAGGGATCATAGTCTTTATGCCAAGTTCTCCAAGTGTGAATTTTGGCTTGACCGAGTGACCTTTCTTGGGCATGTGGTATCTAGGGATGGGATCATGGTAGATCCAAAGAAAGTTGAGGCAGTGCAGATGTGGCCGAGGCCTACGACGGTGACCGAGATCTGTAGCTTCTTGGGTCTTGTTGGTTACTATCGGAGGTTTGTTAAAGATTTCTCCCGGATAGCAGCCCCTCTCACCCAGTTGACCCAGAAGAGTGTACCCTTCCAGTGGTCAGAAGCTTGTGAAGAGAGTTTTCAGAGGTTAAAGGAGTCCTTGACCACCGCTCCTGTCTTGGTTTTGCCTTCGGGTTCCGGAGGGTATCCTGTGTATTGTGATGCTTCTCGGATAGGGCTTGGTTGTGTTTTGATGCAGCATGGAAGAGTTATCGCTTATGCATCAAGGAAGTTGAAGACTCACGAGCAGAACTACCCGACTCATGATTTAGAGATGGCTGCGGTCGTTTTTGCTCTTAAGATCTGGAGACACTACCTTTATGGGGAAACCTGTGAGATCTACACCGACCACAAAAGCTTGAAGTATATCTTTCAGCAGCGGGATCTTAATCTGAGGCAGAGGAGATGGATGGAGTTGCTCAAGGACTATGATTGCACGATTCTGTATCACCCAGGGAAGGCGAATGTTGTTGCTGATGCACTAAGTAGGAAGTCTATGGGTAGTCTGGCCCACATTGCTGTCGTGAAGAGACCGTTGGTTGAGGAGATCCATAGGCTGGAGTCAGAGGGCATGCACTTCGAGTTAGGGAGATCTGGAGTACTCTTAGCTCATGTGCGGGCTCAATCCTCTTTGGTGGACCAGATTAAATTTGTTCAACGGAATGATCCAAGGCTTGCTAAGCTAGTGTTAGAGGTCAGTGAAGGGAAGAACGTGGAGCTAGCTCTAGACTCAGAGGGTGTTTTACGGTGTGGGCAGCAGTTGTGCGTACCCGATGTGGGTAATCTGAGGAGGCTCATACTAGAGGAAGCTCACAACTCCAAGTATTCCATCCATCCAGGTAGCACGAAGATGTAATAGGATCTGAAACAGTTGTTTTGGTGGGAAGGTATGAAACGGGATGTGGCATACTTTGTTTCTCGGTGCTTGGTGTGTCAGCAAGTGAAGGCTGAACATCAGAGACCTGCAGGGTTGTTGCAACCGATTGAGATACCGACATGGAAATGGGAGAGGATCACCATGGACTTTGTGACGGGGCTACCCCGTAGTTTTTGAGGCTTTGACTTATATGGGTGATTGTGGATCGACTGACCAAGTCGGCCCACTTCATTCCGGTCAAGACTTCATACGGAGCGCCGCGATATGCTCAGCTATTCCTCGAGGTCATTGTGCGACTTCATGGTGTTCCGACCTCCATTATCTCCGACAGAGGGACTCAGTTCACCTCCCGGTTTTGGCGATCCTTTCAAGAAGCTTTGAGGACTCGCCTTAACTTCAGCACAACTTTTCACCCTCAGACTGACGGTCAGTCAGAGAGGACCATTCAGATTTTGGAGGATATGCTCCGAGCTTGTGTGATGGATTTTGGAGATGGTTGGGAGTCGTACCTTCCGTTGGTGGAGTTTTCTTATAATAATAGCTATCAGGCCAGCATCGGTATGGCACCGTTTGAGGCTCTTTATGGTAGGAGGTGTCGGTCTCCCATAGGTTGGTTTGAGAGTGGTGAAGCTGCACTGTTAGGACCCGATCTGGTACAGGATGCCATGGATAAGGTAAAGTTGATCAGGGAGAGACTCCAAGCTGCTCAGAGTAGGCAGAAGGCCTATGCTAACAACCGAAGGCGAGATTTGGAGTTTTCGGTCGGAGATCATGTGTTTCTCCGCATATCTCCGATGAAGGGAGTTATGAGGTTCGGTAAGAAGGGGAAGCTGAGTCCTCGGTATGTTGGACCTTTTGAGATCTTGGATCGGATTGGGGCAGTGGCCTATCATTTGGCACTTCCACCTGAGATGTCCTCAATCCATCCCGTTTTTCATGTGTCTATGCTGAGGAAGTACCTATCAGATCCATCTCATGTGATCGAGCACCAAATGTTGCCCTTGGATGAGAATTTGGCATACGAGGAGGAACCGGTGGCTATTGTTGATCGGCAGGTGAGGAAACTCCGTTCCAAGGAGGTGGTTACAGTGAAGGTGGTTTGGAGGAACCACTCTGGTCAAGAGGCTACGTGGGAGCCCGAGGAAACCATGCGGGATAAGTATCCGCACCTCTTTCATGATTAAGGTAATCTCTTTTCCATTCTGTGTTTGAATTCGGGGTTCGAATTCTTTAAGGGGGGAAGATTGTAATACCTCAGGTATTTTGAGTTAGATTGAGCAAGAGATCACGGAACACCGGGGAGATAGAACCACGTGGGTCCCACCTCCCCACCCCTTTTTCTTCTTTCCCTTTTTCTTTTTTTCTTTTCTCTTCTCACTCTCCCGTAACTTCTCTCCCTCTCATTCCCAAATTCCCCATCTTCTTCCTCACCTCTCTTTTCTCTCAAAATCCCTCACCCACACTTCTTAATCTTCAAGATCCAAGTTAGCTTTGCTCAACTAGTGTATTGTGGGTAAGTGTAGAGTATTTCTTTTTCTCCATTGATGTCTATTTCTCTATATTTTCGGATTGGGGTTTTAGGGTTTGTATTTGGGGATTTTTGATTTTGTTGAGAATCTGAGGTTTATGATGTGTTCCCTAGGTTCTCAACTAGCTAGAGAAGCTCAGGGTACCTCATCCTAACTCCGGGTGGTGTCTTGGAGCTCATTGGAGTAGTTTGTGAGTAATGGGTTATTTATGGTTTATGTTTGATTTTGAATGATTTTGTGAATTTCTTGCTATGATAGTTGATAGGGACTGAGATTGGTTGATATATAACTGATATTGTATGTTGGTTGTGTTTGATTTGGATGGGTTGTGGTGAAAATGTGGATTTGGAGGTGAATTTCACGTGATTTTTTGCAGATTTTCGTCTCTGACCCAGGCTGTAATCGATTACAGCGAATTGGTAATCGATTACCACGGGTTGGTAATCGATTACAGACTGCCTATTTTCACAAAAGTTTTCCTTCAGAATGAAATTTGAAGCTGGTAATCGATTACAGAGGCCTGTAATCGATTACATCAGTACAAAAACACTATTTTTAAGACTTAAACTCAAAATCCTTATACATTTAAGTTATGTTTTCAAATCCATATGTTCACCACTACCCCCAACTTGATACTGGACTGTTATGATGTTATTATGACAATGATGCGAATATGATGCGATGTACGATTACGAAACGATATTAATTAAAGAATGATTAAATGTTGGTTGACTCGGCCTGAGGAGGGGCATAGCTCCCGGGGTCGAGTTTGATGAAGTCTGAGGAGGGGCTGGGCTCCCGGGACTAAAGATCTGAGGAGGGGCTGGGCTCCCGGGATCTCCAATAATGAATACCCTAAAATAATTATACGGAAGACGAATTGCGGAATGTGTGGTATGGCGATTATGTGATGGATTGTTATGCCTGTATATGTAATTATAATATTGTTGCATAAACTGTTTTAATCTATTATTCACTGAGCGTATGACTCACCCATTCATACACACCATTTTTCAGATTCAGGTGCAGATCAGGAGGCGAGTCCTTCCGTCCCTCCAAGCTCTTAGCTTTGGTGAGCCTCAATGTCTGGAGGCATCATGTTATTTCTATTATGTCAGTAGAATGCTCCATAGGTTGACAAACAAGATTGTCTAAGTTATGTATGCGTTGTAAGTCTAATTAAGACTTGTTACCTGTCGGTTGAATTTATGTATGTATTATGGATTATGGGGTGATACCTTGAGAACCCTATTATATGTATGGATTTTATCCATGTATGCATGTTATAGTAGTTGTGGTTGTTGTTGGTTAGCTGGATTGAGGTGTGAATTACAGGTTAAGGCTGACATGGGACTCGGTGTCCCATGTGCCGGTCACGATCTGATTTGGGTCGTGACAATAGTACCCGATGCAGCCGCAAAGCACGAAGGTGAGGGACGTGATGAAGATAGTGGTGGCAGCCACATCCAGCCACGCAGGGATATGATTTTTATGGTCATGGACGATGGGGTCGATCCAGTCGTGTGGGAGGAAGAAATCCTCTGCGACTGAAAATGGATTTGGAAGGTGCAGGAGATGGTTGGCAAATCATCGTGGATGAGAAGAGCGAGGGTTTAATTTGTGAATTGGTATCGGTTGGGTGCCTGATTCGGGTACTGGTGTATGCGAACTATGTTGTGGTGTTATATATGTCTGTCTGCTCTAGGGTTAAACACTCATTTTTCTTATTAGGTTAATTATGTTACGAGGTTTTTTAAGAGGAGGTTTTCCGATTTTATATCACATTGCATGACTTAGCTGTGAACTTTGCTATCCTCTTTGAGTTTTGCAGCTTTAATTATCGAAAAAAAAGATAGATATATGATTAAACATATATACATAAACAATTGAGGTTTCTTTGGTGACAACAAAGAAAAGGAATTGGAAAGCATCGTGATGGTAGTAAGTGTATATATGTGGAGCTTAATTTAATTTAGAGCATTGCTAGACGTACAACAAAAAACTAGCCAAAACAGCCAACAAATAGGAATTTGGGCCATAATCACCAAACCAATTAAAAATACAAATAATATTGGTGTACACCCAATATAGTGCCACCCAATGATCCACCCACTATAATTTATGGTGTGCCCAAAAAATAAATTGTTATCCAATTTTTCTTCCTCACTTGCAACATTCACTTTTTTATTGATGTTTGTATACAATGTACTGCATTAATATCACAATACAATTAAAAGCAAAGCAATTCAGTTATGAAAAACCAGAATTGATGCAGAATGAATCTTTCTAAAAATACTATTTTTATTTTTGAATTCCACAAAATGCAGTCATCTTCATCTTTCCCAAATACATGGTCGTCTCCATCTCTTGCCAAATTGCAAGGTAACTCATCCATTATTTTGCGATAGTGGTCAATGCATTTACACACATTAAATGTTATAATACACTCAAAATAGAAAGTTATACACGCATATGAGTACACGTCTACACACAATTTTAATGCATGCATTATCGCTTAACTTTTCATGATGAGGGAAGTTAATAATTTGGTGTAACATGATTTTTTATTTGTTTTTAAAGTTGCAGGGAAGTGAACAAGTTGATTCAAGTAATTCAAAAGAAACAATTAAAAACTTACACCTGGTATGTAGTGTTTCAAATGATACAGAAATGCACACACAATCTAGTTTTGTTTACACAAATTATACGTCAAATTACACACTAATCACAAAGGATGTACACGCAATTGTTTGCTGTGTACAGACAATACAAGTTTTTGATTTTTTTTTTTAATTTTTGATTGAGTAGTCAATTCATTGGGTGCATTGTTGATGGAGAGACTCCTCAGTTTACACATAAAAAGGAGAGAACTAAAAAATTGTGTTTGATTTTGAGAAAGAACATTGAAGAATTTTCGTTTACCATCATTTTTGGAGATATGATTGTGATACATTATTTTTTTAATTTCCTATTGTGAATCTTTGATAGGCGCGAGAATCTCTCTTTTTATTTAAACTGAAAAGCGTTTTTTTCATTTTGCATTCAGATTGGTGTGAGTCGGTGCGCGTTCGTACTACACGCAATATGGAGCGCGTTGGTTTGTTGTACACACGTTTTTGGAACAAAAAATGTGTGCAGTAGGTGGATACATGGGTGGACACATAATGTGTGTACACGTAGCCGAATTGTTAAAAATATACTATGATTAAAAATGTTATTTGGGCCATAAAGTGTTAAATGAGTTTTTTTTAACTGTTTTGGCAGGAAAAGTGTTGTTCCCCAAGCATTTGTGTTTAATTTAATTTGTTCTGTGGCATGGCATGGAATGGAGGATTGGGTGGGGTTTCCACTCTTAAGAAATTTTCTTTTGCTATGTCTTTTGTTTTCTGACTTTATTTGCTGCTTCATTTTTTATCTCTCTTGTGAGAAATTTGAATTGATGACCTTGAGAGAATATGATATTGCTTCAGTAGTGTCAAGTGTGGCATTAAACATATATATATAGGGCCTTTCATTATTGTATATACCATACCATCTTTTATCATTCATTGTTGGTTTGGGTTTCTGATCTTTAACCTATAGGCAAAAATATCATTTTGGTCCTGTAACTTTTACTCGATTTTGATTTTGGTCCGGTATCTTTTATTTTTTTGATTTTGGTCCTGTAACTTTGCAAACGTCAACTATTTTGGTCCTCCGTCAAAACTCCGTTAGTGAGGTGCTGATGTGGCACTAACAATGCTTACGTGGATGCCACGTGGCGTTGACATAGACGCCACGTGGTGCTGACATGGACGCCATGTGGTGCTGACATGGAAACAAGACCAAATTCACCTTCCTAGAAAAAGAAACAGGACCAAATTCAAAATTGGATAAAAGTTACAGGACCAAAATAAAAAAACTAAAAAAGAAAAGGGACCAAAATGAGCTTAATAAAAAAGTGAAAGAGAACCTGCGTAAAATTGATGTAACAAATAACTTGTCTAATCTTGATAATATATAATGTTACTCAAACGTGTTTTTAATTTGCTTGAAACACATAATTTACTTAATTGCTATAACAATATCTATTCATAATGTGACTAATAAGTTCACAAAATGTTACGTAAGATTTGACTACATCGAAAAATAAAAAATAAAAAATTGAATATTGTGCACATGAAGTATGAATATCAACTAAATACATCCAAAAAGTTACTAATAAGTTCATACATTATAGCAACAAGAGTGCAAAATAAAGCTAAATAGTGTGCAAATATAATACGAGTACCCCAATATGAGATAAAAGAAAGTTAAATACAAGTACTTCCAATATGGTTTTAGCTTGCACACTTGTTGTTATATATGAACTTATTAATAATTTTTTGAATGTAATTAGTTAATATTTATGTGCACACTAGTTAATTTTCAGATGTGATCGAATCTTGGATAACTTTTGTTGAATTTATTAGTCATGTTATATATTAGTATTATTATAGCAATTAAGCAAATTATGTGTTTCAAACAAATTAAAAACACATTTGAATAACATTATATATTGTCTAGATTAGACATATTATTTGTTACATCCAATTTTATGTAGGTCCTATTTTATTTTTTAGTAAGCTCATTTTGGTCCTGTTTCTTTTTTAGTTAGTTGAATTTGGTCAGGTAACTTTTTTAGTTAGTTGAATTTGGTCCTGTAACGTTTATCCGGTTTTGAATTTGGTCCTGTTTCTTTTTTCAACAAGGTGAATTTGGTCCTGTCTCCATGTCAGCGCCACGTAGCGTCCATGTCAGCACCACGTGGCGTCCATGTCAGCGCCACATGGCATCCACGTCAGCACCGTTAGTGCCACATCAGCACCTCACTAACGGAGTTTAGACGGAGGACCAAAATAGTTGACGTTTGCAAAGTTACAGGACCAAAATCAAAAAAATAAAAGATACCGGACCAAAATCAAAATTGGGTAAAAGTTATAGGACCAAAATGATATTTTTGCCTAACCTATACTATATATATCAATAATGCTCCGTACAACAAAAATACATCCAACTCGCATCCAACGTGTGCTATCCATGTTACAAGATGTGTGCTATACGTATATGTGATATACGTATAGCAAATTCATCTTAGCTTTCAGAACAAACGATATGTCGAATGTATCTAGCTAGCTATTACTATTTCCTATTGGCTAGCTCGTTCTAACAAAGTACTCCATCCTAAATATCAAAATAATGTTTGTCGTATATAGAAATACGTTGCAAAATTTGTATTCATTTGAACAAAATTATCTGTGAGTACTCTAGCTAGCTATTTTATTTGTGAGTATAAAAATTGTATGTGAGTACTCTAGCTAGCTATTTTAGAATTCAATTCAACATTATATTCAAATTTTCATATTGAGACAAAGACAATTTTTATACTGACATAATCCAACATTTATATTAACTCAATTAAATATTTTATATTAGTGACTAATTTAGTGTCGCTTTTAATATACGTGCAATATTACTCTTTTCATAAATATTTATTTTACTCTTTTAATAAATATTTATTTTATGTCCCGTGCATTGCACACGATCAGATACTATTAACGTAAATACATTCTTCATATATCGAACATACATGGACATAAATTGTAAGACCCCGAGAGTTTAATTATACCTTAATTAAGGGTATTTAAAAAAAAATCGCATTGATTAAGGTATAATTAGGATGAACGTGTAGTGGGGACATGTTTTGATGTACATGCATTATTGAATATGTGTTATGTGTGCTATGTGACATATGTGTATGATAGAATAACATTTGCATTTCATCATGATCTATAATGTAGGATGAGATAGGAATATGAGTTTAGAGGAACATCCTAAGTAGAGATCATGAGAGATTTTAGGTATTTAGGATCGTGTACAAGTTTATATAGGTATATTAATGTTGTTTAGAGTGTTGGTATTAGTTTAGTGGTTTTAGGTAGCAATTGGGCGTTTAAAGCATGAAAAACTGCTGCTGCTGTCATGTATCAACATTTTCTCGCTAGCAGGTAGCTTTAGCTCGCTAGCGGGTTGTCATATAGCCTTGGGCGCTAGCGGCCACATTGAGCGCGCTAGCGGCCAAGTCGCAGAATTTCTGCAGAATTGAATTTTTCTGGTATTGTGATGTCTTGATGATTATAATTTCATAAATATATTTTGTGGGTGTCAGTATAGTAGGTATACATACATACATATATATATATATATATATATATTAATATTCATTAATTAAAATGGGATTATTTAAGGATCTATGAAAGGGAATGCAATTAAATGTCTCTATGTGTTTATGATTGAATTCCAAGTGTGAACAATGTGAATGATATGTGTATATGCATTGAATATGTATATTGAACAACAAGGACTGTTATAAAATGTCATGTGAAGTGAGAAATGATTTTATGAGTAGCTTCCTCTACAAATGGAATTGGCAAGGGAGGTTGGCACCATCGGTCCCCAATACCATTTTGCGAGAATAAACCTCTCTTCCCCACAAATTCCTAGTAGAAACTAGAGAGGTATGAGCTCATAGCCTAGGGGCCAGGTGATGCGGAGGTAGAGAGAAAAGAGGGTTGTGCCATTTAAAGTAAAGATCATGACACATGACATAAGTATTGAATCATATAAATAGTATGATATGCTCTTATTTATACTTTGGTGTTGATTACATATTTGTTGCATTCACTCAGATAAATGTTAAGATGCATATAGGTAAGACGCTCTGGAATTTGAAATATATTTGTGAAAGTGACATCAATATGAACTATGCATGTATCACTTATTTCCTAATAAACCGGAGTGATCCCTCTATTGAGTCCGTGGAGCTCTCCCCAATTCCACCACTATTTGTTTTAGATTCAGATCGAGCCACAGGTACCTCCAGTAGGTGAGCGAACCGAGATTACATGAAGATGGAGACTCGGAGATCTCTGAAGATTTATGCTTTTGAGTCTTGTTCCTATGATTGTATTTTGTATTGTTATGTTATGTACTATCTGATACTTACTAGGGTTATAAGGAAATCATAAGTGACTGTACAAGCTTATGGTTTTCTTAGAAACCTTGATACTCTACTATTGTAATATCTATTTTGGATTTACACTTATACGTGTAATAATGGTGTATGTGAGACTATATATACTTATTGGGCCACTTTTGTGTATTATTACACTATGTATGGTTATTTCATTCAGGTCCTTAGATAAGTATGAAAGAGTATACCTCATCACGCACAAGCCACGATTTTAAAATTGACGTACCTTGTTTTGAAAAATTCTGGCCCTATTTTCCACGTATATTCTTATTTTCAAACTTAGACTCTGAAACAAGATGATAATCTTCGATAATTAGCTCGATATGACTTAAGCATAAAGAGATAATTTTTAGGATGTTACATAAATAGTGTAACAAACCAATGATTGTTTTCTGTTTTTTTAAAAGTCGATTACATTTTTATTTAACTTCGTAACTTGCTTTTTATTTTTTACTTTTGTCATTCAGATTTCTTTCCTTTTTTTATAGAGTTGAATCCTTGTTTTCTATTTTTTACTAGTAATTAATCCGTGCTACGCACGGTAAAATTGACTATAAAATTTAATGGAATATAAAATGTTTGCAATGACACTAATATATCTATACGATTATTGACCATATGTAAGCTATTGGTTGTATGTTAAGAAGATATGTTAATAATATTAAAAACTCTAAATTTTCTTGATATTGTTAAGATTTTTCACACTCAAAAGAGAAGTCTGATATATTATATTATGTACAAAACCACATGAGAGGCACTGCTTATGAAATAACATGCTGTAAAGGACACATTTCACAGTTTGATAATTTCTACACAAAAATACGATAATAACAAACTCTTTAATTGCTTAATTATATTGTATGGAGGTTGTCAAATATTTCTCTGTAAATTAAACAACATTGATAGTACAACTATCTTCACCGACATCAATTTGCTCCATAAGTAACTTTATCGCTTCCTTGGGTCTAACCCTCGATAAAGCAACGTACAACTGTCGATGTTAGAAGATAGGTTTCGGAAGATACAACCCAACTTTTGATAAGGTTTGACCTTGGGATTTGTTAATAGTCATACAAAATGAAGAAATCAAGGGGAATTGTCTCCTTTGAAATCGTATAGGCAGTGTTTCATTAGACGGGACCATGTTAATCCTCGGGATTAACACAATTTGTCCTGCATTTTTCCCAGATAATATAGAGCATTCAATAACATGGTTTGCCATTCTCCTAACTTGTAACCTTGTACCGTTACATATGCCATTGGATTGATCAATGTTCCTTAATAGCATTACAGGAGATCCCACTTTAAGTGAGAGTTTGTGAGGTGGTATTCTAGAGCAGTTGATAACATTTAAAACGTCAGTAGAGAATGAAGCTAGTTATGATTCCATGTTACCTTCTTCAATGCAAATAGAATCAGAGCTAAGGTATTCATTGGAATCAACCGTGATCATTGACATTATAAAACTATTCATTTCGTTAACATCATCAACTGTTGGAGCTAGTATTGATCTTTCCTTAAAATAGTTAGAACTATTGAAGTTCTCAATTAATCGTGGGTATACAAATTCGATGAGTTTTTTACGAGGATTATCAGAATTTGGAATCAACATTTCTTCCGGAATCGATATTATTGATTCACCATAAGTTGAATCGCATTCCAAACCATCTCCTACTCGCAACAACCATTCACTAAATTCTTTTATTTGATTATTTTCTGATTGGTTATTTCCTAAGGTCAATCTCATGTTTCTTGTCAACGTCAATATCTTGCAATGTTGCCACAAATAGGAATAATTTATAGAAGACAAAACCACATCTTGTCGGGTGTAACACCCTACTAGATAGCCCTTAGTGCTATAGTCATTTAGGGCCATTTCATAAGGGTTACCTCCTGTTATCATACTTATACTTGTTTTTGAAATACATATACGCGGAAAATACATGGGAGAATTTTTTCAAAAATCGTTCGCGAAATATAAATATAAGGGCCTTACGCATAATATAACGATATATATATAACACGTGATATGGTCTGAAATTTACCTCATAAGATAAATGAAATAAAGCAAAAATAGTCTCCCCAAACATACAATCAAGAAATAAATAGTAATAGGTGTCATCTCATGAGCCTAAAACTGAGACCCATAAGACTCCACAGTACAAATCCGTAAACTGAAACATAAATGCCGGCTAACATATGTCCGGACTCAGAGTAAACACAAATAAATGCTAATATCCGTAATAAACATAATCCATAACGTAAAAGCAGAAACTGATAAGTCTAGAGTAAATAAATAAATTGCAAAGTCTAAAGCTGTGCGGGATCCTCATCCACTCCAGTGTCCTGCTGAATCTCATCATCTAAAATGGGGGAAAAACGAGGGGTGAGTACTGGGAAGTAACTCAGTAGGGGAGCCGCTCCGGGTTTATTAAAAAACTCGGTGTAACATGAATGAATTCAATTTCAGTTATAAGTTTTAAAATTATCTTTCCCGGAACGACTTACCTAAGTGCCTCTTGTTCATTTTACATCATACATACATTATACATAAATATGTCCTTCGTGTGTGTGCTCTACGTGCCATCTAGTCATATAGGGAAACTTAATCAAATATCATGCTATGTTCTCTGACACTTTACTGGATTGTAACTCATATCACTTTATCTCTTATTATGTCTTATGGCCTATCCACCCTCCTGTAACCTCCGCTGCACCGACCCCTAGGCATGAGCTCATCCTAACGAAATGGGGAAAAGGGGGATATTCACCAACTGCAAGTGAAGGACCTGTAGCGCCGAGGATGCCAACCCCCTCCTACAGCCTCTCAATCACAAGCCGAAGGCTACTATGTATCTTTGCGCCACCCAGTGACGTCTTTATTAACCACACGCCACCCGGTGACGTCTTAACAACATACATGCGCCACCCAGTGACGTCTCAGTTCACAACACATAACATATACATTCATCACATAATTCACATAAACATACATTATTATCATTTATCTCATGTAAACATAACATATCAACACATCATCATCCAATCAGCATTTAAACTTGGATAGAATTCATAATTAACTCATACATATCATCCATACTAGTTTTAGAACGCATTAGGGTGCATAAAAGGTCAAAACAATTCATTTTCGCACTAACAGCACTGTTGTAATCGATTACACGGGTTGGTAATCGATTACTGTGATCGATTACACGGGTTGGTAATCGATTACTGTAATCGATTACACAGACTGGTAATCGATTAATGTAATCGATTACACAGACTGGTAATCGATTACGCAGCTCTGTAATCGATTAACAGAGAGCAGCGTTTTCTCGCGATTGGAAATTCAGACATCGTAATCGATTACGAACCCGTGTAATCGATTACGAAGCCCGTGAAATACGATTATAGAGTTCCAAAAACACGATTTTCAATAGCCATTGGCCAAAATATGAATCCAACATCATCCCAATCGATAGAAAACATTGCCATACCATTATCAAACATAAAAATACCTTTAAAACACCTCTCAATTCATAAAACCCCTTTCTTTTTCAAAATCAATTTCATAAATCAACCCTTTCATGAACCCTAATGGGAAAAACAACGAACAACATTCAAAATTTCATTAATTTATCAACAATCATGCAGTTACATAACATTTAGAATACCTAACCCCTACCTCTTGAAGACAAATCCTTGTTTTAGATGGAATCCTAGTTTCACGAACGGCCCGACTCCAACGATGACCCTTTCCGGAGAAAAACAACCGGTAGAAACGTCCGGCTTGGTGAGAGGATCAAGAATATATAATTATTTTTGGGATTGGGTGAGTATTTGTGGGTGTTTCTTGACGTGGAATGGCTATGACTATGAGAGTTTATGAGAGAGAAAGCTATGAAGGCTCTGGGATGATAAGAGAGAGTGTTTCTGACCACATGAGGTGGAAATTAGGGTTTACCTTCTTATATACCGAGCTAATAGGGTTTAAGAGTCATCGTGGGTCCCACCCGTCACTTAAAACATCCGAAAACTCATTCTGCGCGCTGTGTAATCGATTACATCGAACCTGTAATCGATTACCGTAATCGATTACACGGTTCTGTAATCGATTACAGGCCTCCGAAAAGCCCAAATCTGAAACTTGACTTGCTGTAATCAATTACCAAAGAGTTGTAATCGATTGCTGGGCATGAAAAATGCCCCAAAAATACTTCCAAAGTGTCTCAACTCATATAATAACATCCATACACCCATTATGACTTAACGTAACATCAAAGCACACATAAATACTCATAAAAACAAATAACATAGATACTTTAAACTTCGGGAAACATGTTCACTCAATCCAATTAAGTTCCAATTAAAGTCCCTAACCCTTAATTTCCTTTAATTAGGACTTAATAAAGATCGGGGTGTTACATTTCTCCTCCCCTTAAAAAGAATTTCGTCCCCGAAATTCGTACCTGTAAACAGGGATGGAAACTGGCGACACATCTCGTCCTCCAATTCCCATGTGAAGTCTCCTAACTTCAGGTGCTTGTGACGTGAGAAGGGGGGTTGAATCACGTCTACTCAAAAACTTTGTTACCTGAAACTTGCAAGTCTGATCAAGCTATAAGCTTGTCTTGTTAAAGAGTGCAGCGGATTAATGAAAGTAGCAAGCTTAGGTTTCGAATTGCTTAGCCTTAGGTGTAAGGCTTGCTTATGTTTTGATAACTTAGTGATTGTAGATTAAGTTAATTAATCTAGCCTTTGAGCTTTGGATCTAGATGGCTAAGTTATGTTACTTTAATCAAGTTAGGTGCAAGTGTGTGTGTGCTCTATGTTATGCTAAAATACTGTGTAGAAGATAAAGGTAGAGAGAGTGCACACAGTAAATTTTTATAGTGGTTTGGCAATGTGCCTACTGCAGTCCTCAAGCTTCACTTGAGAGTTTACTAATCACCACCTCCAAACACTTGAAGGATTTCTGCCTCAGCACACCACTGGGGACTTCCTGCACTTCACACCTGAAGTGACTAACTACACCTCAGCCTAGAGATGACTTCCTTGCCTTCAACACTGAAGGTCTTTCTACCCTGCCTTGAACCTTCAAGGACTTATGCCTTCAAAACTAGAAGGACTTGTACAAACTTTAAATTGAAGAGATTCTTGTGATTCTAAGAATCAAATAAGAACTTAGATGTAACTAAGTTTTGCTCTTATTTGATCTTCAAAGCTTAACTTGCAAATGCAAGGATATACAAATTGTTCTTAGCTAAAACCTTACAAATTACCCCTTTTGATCTAATTATGTATGAATTCGAGTACAAAGAGTTGTTAGGATTTTTGACAGAGTTTCAACTTTTTTGTTCTTGATTTTCTTGATGCTCTTGTCAAATGATGGGGTATTTATAGGCATCCAAGTCCACTTCCAATTAAGGAAACTTTGAACTTGACTTTAATGCTTGAGCTCATGCTTTCATGCGTCTATGCTTGCTTGAGCTTGAGCTTGAGCTTGAGCTTGTTTGAGCTTCCTTGGTGTGCTTAGCTTGTTCTACTATCACCAAGCCTAGGTGATTAGCTTTGTTTACTAGGTAGCTTTGCTTACTAGCTTGAGCTTCCCTTGATGTGTTGAGCTTGTATTTTGCTCCACCTAGAGGTTGCTTGTGTTGCAAGAAGCTTCCCTTGGTGTCTTGAGCTTATGCTATGCGTCACTTATAGCTTGCTTGTGGTGCAAGAAGCTTCCCTTGGTGTCTTGAGCTTATGCTATGCTCCACCTATAGCTTGCTTGTGGTGTAAGAAGCTTCCCTTGGTGTCTTGAGCTTATGCTGTGCTCCACCTATAGCTTGCTTGTGGTGCAAGAAGCTTCCCCTCATGCTTTGAGCTTATGCTATGAGCCTCTAGCTTTAGCTTGTGCTATGCGCCTCTTAGCTCCCTAAGCTTATGTTATGCGCCTCTTAGGTGCTCTTTTTCTTCAAGTGTTTTCTTAATATTTTTAATACCTCATAGGTTAACCTCCTGAAACACTTGATGAAACCATTAGTATTCACAAGCAAAATTCTTATCCAACACTTAGAGATTTTTATCATTCAAAACATCTTATGACAATGTAGGGTTCTTGGAGCTAACAATCTCCCCCTTTTTGATGATAACAATCTTAAGTAGAATAAGAGTTTTGTTTGATCTTATTATGAAAAATTATTCTTATGTCTTGGGGACGTAGGAATTATTTCTCATAGTAGCATAATCATAATATTGAGAGATAAGCAAATAGTAGAATTTAACTTTTGTAATTTAACTTATGCAATAGCAAAATACAAAGAAATGCTTAAGGTTATGCATAAAGAGAAATAATTAAGATAAAATAAGTTACTTGCTCCCCCTAAGTGTATGCACCTATACTACTAAGATCATACTAGAAGCTACTACTTCTTGTACTTTTCTTCTACTTTTTCTCCCCCTTTGTTTTCATCAAAAATCAACCCAAACAGGGGGTGGTCTTCACATGTAGCGCCTATTGCCTTGAAGTGCTAGGAAAAGTAGGTCCCGAATTTCACTAAGAGTGTTGGTGTTAGGGCTTGCATTAGATGAACTTGATCTTTGCCGGTAGTAACCCAAACCTTGAACTTCCAAGTTGTGAAATGAAGCAACCAAGTCTTGATGAGGTTGTGGTGGTGAGGATGGTCAAATGACCTCTAGAGGGATAAAAAATTTATTTCCTTTGAGGTGGTGGTTCTTCATGAGTAGCATGCTCCCCTCAACTTCACTTATCCTCCATGTTGTTGGTATCTTCAAGGTTCTCACCTTGATCAATCTCCCCCTAAACATTTGCAACCTTCTTGATTGAACAAAAAGTTTCAATCTTTTGATTATTGGGTAAGTTTTAAACAAAAAGTTTCAGCCTTTTTGAACTTTTTAACATGGATTCACAAAAAAAGTTTCAACCATTGTGAACTTTTAACATGAATTCACCAAAAAGTTTCAACCTTTGTGATCTTTTAACATGAGGTGAGCTAAAGGTGAGAGGTTTTTAAGGGTGAGGGCTATAGAAAGGTAAAGGTGAAGGCTTTATGTATAAAGGTGATGGCTTTGTGTGTAAAGGTGAAGGCTTTAGAGGTAAAGGTTTGAGCTTTAGGTGTAAAGGTTGGAGTTTTATGAAGGTGAAGGTGAGAAAATGGTAAAGGTGAAGGCTTTATGTATAAAGGCTAGAGCTTTGAGTGTAAAAGTGTGAGCTTTATGAGAAAAGGTGGAAGCTTTATGAAGGTTGGAGGTGATAGAGATGAAGTGAGGTGATGAGAGGCTAGGTGAAAAAATAATAGTGGAGGCTAGGTGAAAAGAAAAATGAGTGGAGGCTAGGTGGTGAGGAGACTATGCGAAAATTAGAAGCATAGGCTAGGTGAAAAATATGAGAGAAGGCTAGGTAGAGAATATGAATGGAGGCTAGGTGAAAAATATGAGAAGAGGCTAGGTGGAAAATATGAGAGGAGGCTAGGTGAGAATATGAGAAGAGGCTAGGTGAAAAAAATATGAGAAGAGGCTAGGTGGAAAATATGAGAGGAGGCTAGGTGAGAATATGAAAAGAGGTTAGGTGAAAAAAATATGAGAAGAGGCTAGGTGGAAAATATAAGTGGAGGCTAAGTGAAAAAACTATGAGAAGAGGCTAAGTGTAAAATAGATGTGAGGGTGAGAAGAAAAAAAAAGAATTTTAAGAGATTTGAGAAAATAAGGATTGATGTGTGATTGGTTAAGCATTTAATGAAGGATAAATGCAATTAGAGTGTCACAACCAATGGGAAGACTCCATGAGAGTGTCACAACCAATGGGAAGGCTCCATGAGGATAACTTAGCATTAAATGAGATTTGCCAAGATGCTCTCATATCATATATTATTGCAAGACAATTAATAATTAAATGAATATTAATTTTTTAATCTTGCAAAATTAAATAACAAAAATAAAAATTATTTTTGTTAAATAATATATATGGGGCGCAAATTATTGAGTGAGGTCCACTAGAATTTTAAATTGATCAACTAATAAGCAATGGTTGACCCTCTAAAACTTAGTTGACTTTTTAATTGCAAAGAGGCTCTTCCTCCTTACATTCTAGCAAGCCATGCGCTACTTTTCTCCCTCTTATGAGCTTCACCTTAATGTTTTTCATTTCCTTGCTTCTCCTAGCTCATGTACTCAACCTAGTAGTCTAGTGCACCTAATACTACCATTTGGGGAGGTATAGCTAACTTCATGAAAATTTTAGATTTTTCATAACCTTAAAATTTTTCAAAGAGGTTTTAAGCTAAGCATATCCTTCAACATATTGAAGCGATCTTCAGCTAAAGGCTTTGTAAATATGTCAGACACTTGATCTTCCGTATTTACAAATTTTAACTCAATATCATCTTTTTGCACATGGTCTCTTATGAAATGATGTTTTATATCTATGTGCTTAGACCTAAAATGTTGAATGGGGTTCTTAGCTATAGTTATTGCACTAGTATTATCACAAAAGATTTGGAGTCTTGTCATACCTTGGGTGGTAAGCCAAGAGTTGGTTGCTTACCACAACTCTAGAAGTAACAACTAGCTCTTTGATGTAATCTCGCGGATTTGTATTCTCTATGCGGCATACCTCATTGTTTCAATCATATCTTAAGTTGTAGATATCAGAATCAGGTGATCTTTGGCTTGTTGGAAAGCAAAGATCGAGAGCTACAACTTCTCTTTATCTCACGAGCGTAGTTGAGATCATTTGGACGTCCATATACTAGCTCCAATTCTGTGAACATTTCTTTTAGATTTGATGAATTTGGGTTCTTGAGCTTACAATGGTTTGATGAGTCCTTCTATGTAGCTAGCATCTCCTTGCACACATATGACCTTTGTGTGGCTTGCCTAGATCAGCCACTAGCGATCTACCACTCGTTATTGAGGTGGTGGTTTTGAGCTCAATGATGTACCTGTAGTCACAGATAAATGTGTTTTTGGTACCCATGCCTTCTTGGGTCCTTTTGTGTTAGACTTTCTAGCCTTTGGCTTAGGCTGCTGAGGGTTCCAAATTCTCTTGGAGGTACCTTTCCTAGTGCCACTCTTGGCTTTGGATGTGGTTCCTCTTTTGAGCATTGGACATCTCTCTCTGCTATGCCCATGTTTAAAACAAAAGAGACAGGTTGGTATAGGCTTTCTATCTGTTGGTGGTATCAAAGTGTCTTCATGAAACACGGGTGTGTACCCAAGGCCTGTGTGATCTAAGTATGGGTTTTGCCCACCTAGCATCATGTCCATCATCTTGGTTCCATTCACCATTTTTTCTGTCTTTAATGAGAAGAGCGTTTGTCTTCTGTGCTTGGTACATGGCAGTCTCAGCCTTCTCCACAAACACAGAAGCATTTGTTTCAAACTGTTTGCATAACTCACCAAGACTGATATTATCCTTTATCATCTCTTGGAGTTTTTTTTCAAGCTTCTCATTTTTAGACTTTAACAGCTCATTTTCTGACTCAGTTTTTTAAAGCCTTTTTAGTGGTCAAAAAATGAGTTGTGAGCTGCTTTGAATCCATCAACAACTCATCGTAAAGATTAGAGAGCTCATGGTAAGAAGGAGAGGGAATATCGAAATTTACCTCAGTGTCTTCATCACTAGAGTCAGAGTCAGAGTCAGTGTGAGCATCTGCCATGAAGCAGAGGTTAGCTTCCTCCTCTGTTTCTTCCTCTGAGTCTGAGTCTTCAGCCTCTGACTCACTCCACGTTGCAGCCAAGGCCTTTTTCTTTTTGAAGAACTTCTTCTTGGTCTGCTTGTTCTTGGGACAATCATTCTTGAAGTGCCCCTTTTCACCACACTGAAAGCAAGTGGTGTTTTCTAGCTTGGTCTTTCCCTTCTTCTCCTTTCTGGCTAGAGCCTCTTTTCCTTTCTTGGAGCGATTCTTCCATGCTCCGGTCATCTTCCTCACAAGCATGGACATCTCTTCTTCATCCAAGTCCTCTTCTGATTCTTCTTCTGTTTCAGATTCTTCAACTACCTTAAGAGCCTTGTTTTTTTATTGTTTTTCCTGACAGAGGTGCTCTTGAGAGCCAAACTCTTTTGGTGTCTAGAGGAGCTTAACTCTTCTTTTGCAACTAACTCTATCTCATGAGTCTTTAGAGACCCAAGGAGTTCATCTAGACAGAGTTTCTTGAGGTCTTTGACCTCTTGAATAGCTGTCACTTTTAGTCTCCATTTTGGAGTCAAGCTTCTTAGGATTTTCATAGCCATTTATGAGGTTGGATATGTTTTCCCAAGCACTTTAAGTTGATTTATTATATTGAGGAATCTGACTGCTAGGTCATCTATGCTTTCGCCTTGTTCCATTTTGAAGGACTCATACTTATGTACAAGCATAAATATCTTTGTTTCCTTAACCTGACTGGTGCCTTCATGCAGTACTTCAAGCCTGTCCCATATCTCCTTTGCTGAATCACAAAACACTATCTTGTTGTATTCTTCTTTGGTTAAAGCACATAGGAGTATGTACTTAGCTTTCTTGTTCATCTGGACCTGCTCCTTCTGTGCAGCTGTCTATGTGAGTTTAGGCCCTGATGGAACTGGATTGTCTCCATTTTCTACAATGTCCCACAAATCCAGGCTATTGAATTGGATGAATAGTGTCATCCTATCCCTCCAATATCCATAGTCACCACCCAGGAACATTGGTGGTCTGCTTGTTGAGGCGCCATCAGCAATGTATGCATTGTTAGTTGTCATAGGTCCCTTGATCTTTTCCTTAACACTTGTTAGAGTGCTCAACCCCAGGGCCGAGCTCTGATGCCAATTGAAGGTGCTTGTGACTTGAAAACGGGGGGTTGAATCACGTCTACTCAAAAACTTTGTTACCTGAAACTTGCAAGTCTGATCAAGCTATAAGCTTGTCCTGTTAAAGAGTGCAGCGGATTAGTGAAAGTAGCAAGCTTAGGTTTCGAATTGCTTAGCCTTAGGTGTAAGGCTTTCTTATGTTTTGATAACTTAGTGATTGTAGATTAAGTTAATTAATCTAGCCTTTGAGCTTTGGATCTAGATGGCTAAGTTATGTTACTTTAATCAAGTTAGGTGCAAGTTTGTGTGTGCTCTATGTTATGCTAAAATACTATGTAGAAGATAAAGGTAGAGAGAGTGCACACAGTAAACTTTTATACTGGTTCGGCAATGTGTCTACTCCAGTCCTCAAGCTTCACTTGAGAGTTTACTAATCACCACCTCCAAACACTTGAAGGATTTCTGCCTCAGCACACCACTAGGGACTTCCTGCACTTCACACCTGAAGTGACTAACTGCACCTCAGCCTAGAGATGACTTCCTTGCCTTCAACACTTAAGGTCTTTCTACCCTGCCTTGAACCTTCAAGGACTTCTGCCTTCAAAACTAGAAGGACTTGTACAAACTTTAAATTGAAGAGATTCTTGTGATTTTAAGAATCAAATAAGAACTTAGATGCAACTAAGTTTTGCTCTTATTTGATCTTCAAAGCTTAACTTGGAAATGCAAGGATATTCAAATTGTTCTTAGCTAAAACCTTACAAATCACCCCTTTTGATCTAAATATGTATGAATTCGAGTACAAAGAGTTGTTAGGATTTTTGACAAAGTTTCGACTTTTTTGTTCTTTATTCTCTTGATGCTCTTGTCAAATGATGGGATATTTATAGGCATCCAAGTCCACTTCCAAATAAGGAAACTTTGAACTTGACTTTAATGCTTGAGCTCATGCTTTCATGCGTCTATACTTGCTTGAGCTTGAGCTTGCTTGAGCTTCCTTGGTGTGCTTAGCGTGTTCTACTATCACCAAGCCTAGGTGATTAGCTTTGGTTACGAGGTAGCTTTACTTACTAGCTTGAGCTTCCCTTGATGTGTTGAGCTTGTATTTTGCTCCACCTAGAGGTTGCTTGTGTTGCAAGAAGCTTCCCTTGGTGTCTTGAGCTTATGCTATGCGCCACCTATAGCTTGCTTGTGGTCCAAGAAGCTTCCCTTGGTGTCTTGAGCTTATGCTATGCTCCATCTATAGCTTGCTTGTGGCTCAAGAAGCTTCCCTTGGTGTCTTAAGCTTATGCTGTGCTCCACCTATAGCTTGCTTGTGGTGTAAGAAGCTTCCCCTCATGCTTTGAGCTTATGCTATGAGCCTCTAGCTTTATCTTGTGTTATGCGCCTCTTAGCTCCTTAAGCTTATGTTATGCGCCTCTTAGGTGCTCTTTTGCTTCAAGTGTTTTCTTAATATTTTTAATACCTCATAGGTTAACCTCCTGAAATACTTGATGAAACCATTAGTATTCACAAGCAAAATTCTTATCCAACACTTAGAGATTTTTCTCATTCAAAACATCTTATGACAATGTAGGGTTCTTGGAGCTAACACTAACCGACCTCCGCCCCAAGCCACTTTGACCAAAGGCACATCCTTCCGTCTTAACCTCTTTACGCTGCGGTCAACGATTTTCATAGGGGGCAACTCAAAACACAAATCATCCCTTCGTTGTACACTTTCCGGCTCTAAAACATGACTAGGATCGGAGATGTACTTCCTCAACTGAGAAACATGGAAGACATCATGCAAGTTTGAAAGACTGGGAGGTAAAGCCACTCGGTAAGCGACTGACCCGACACGACTCAAGACCTCAAAGGGACCAAGGTACCTAGGGCTAAGCTTCCTAACTTTCATGGCTCGTCCTATACCTGTCATAGAGGTAACTCGCAGAAAAACATGCTGAAGGTGCTTGTGACGTGAGAATGAGGGGTTGAATCATGTCTACTCAAAAACTTTGTTACCTGAAACTTGCAAGTTTGATCAAGCTATAAGCTTGTCTTGTTAAAGAGTGCAGCGGATTAGTGAAAGTAGCAAGCTTAGGTTTCGAATTGCTTAGCCTTAGGTGTAAGGCTTGCTTATGTTTTGATAACTTAGTGATTGTAGATTAAGTTAATTAATCTAGTCTTTGAGCTTTGGCTCTAGGTGGCTAAGTTATGTTACTTTAATCAAGTTAGGTGCAAGTGTGTGTGTGCTCTATGTTATGCTAAAATACTATGTAGAAGATAAAGGTAGAGAGAGTGCACACAATAAGTTTTTATACTGGTTCAGCAATGTGCCTACTCCAGTCCTCAAGCTTCACTTGAGAGTTTACTAATCACCACCTCCAAACACTTGAAGGATTTCTGCCTCAGCACACCACTGGGGACTTCCTGCACTTCACACATGAAGTGACTAACTGCACCTCAGCCTAGAGATGACTTCCTTGCCTTCAACACTGAAGGTCTTTCTACTCTGCCTTGAACCTTCAAGGACTTCTGCCTTCAAAACTAGAAGGACTTGTACAAACTTTAAATTGAAGAGATTCTTGTGATTCTAAGAATCAAATAAGAACTTAGATGCAACTAAGTTTTGCTCTTATTTGATCTTCAAAGCTTAACTTGCAAATGCAAGGATATTCAAATTGTTCTTAGCTAAAACCTTACAAATTACCCCTTTTAATCTAAATGTATATGAATTCGAGTACAAATAGTTGTTAGGATTTTTGACAGAGTTTCGGCTTTTTTGTTCTTGATTCTCTTGATGCTCTTGTCAAATGAGGTATTTATAGGCATCAAAGTCCACTTCCAAATAAGGAATCTTTGAACTTGTCTTTAATGCTTGAGCTCATGCTTCCATGCGCCTATGCTTGCTTGAGCTTGCTTGAGCTCCCATGGTGTGCTTAGCTTGTTCTACTATCACCAAGCCTAGGTGATTAACTTTGGTTTCTAGGTAGCTTTGCTTACTAGCTTGAGCTTCCTAGATGTGTTGAGCTTGTATTTTGCTCCACCTAGAAGTAGCTTGTGTTGCAAGAAGCTTCTCTTGGTGTCTTGAGCTTATGCTATACGCCAACTATAGCTTGCTTGTGGTGCAAGAAGCTTCTCTTGGTGTCTTGAGCTTATGCTATGCTCCACCTATAGCTTGCTTGTGGTGCAAGAAGCTTCCCTTGATGCTTTGAGCTTATGCTATGAGCCTCTAGCTTTAGCTTGTGCTATGCGCCTCTTAGCTCCTTAAGCTTATGTTATGCGCCTCTTAGGTGCTCTTTTGCTTCAAGTGTTTTCTTAATATTTTTAATACCTCATAGGTTAACCTCCTGAAACACTTGATGAAACCATTAGTATTCACAAGCAAAATTCTTATCCAACACTTAGAGATTTTTATCATTCAAAACATCTTATGACAATGTAGGGTTCTTGGAGCTAACACATGCTCGCCTACTGAGAACTTTAATGGTCGTCTCCTCTGATCGGCATAGCTCTTCTGGCGGCTCTGGGCCGCGAGCATTCTCTCCCTAATCCTCTTTACCTGCTCAGCCGTCTCCCTCACAAGGTCAGGTCCTAGAACACTCGCCTCACCTAGGTCATGCCAACATAGGGGTGATCTACACTTCCTCCCATACAAAGCCTCGAAAGGCGCCATCCCTATACTCGCATGGTAGCTGTTGTTGTAGGAGAACTCGATCAATGGCAACAACTTGTCCCAACTTCCAAGACCATCTAGCACACATGCCCTCAACATGTCCTCCAGAGTCTGAATAGTCCTCTCTGACTGACCATCCGTTTGTGGGTGATATGTCGTGCTCATGCTCAACTCTGAACCGAGCGCTTTCTGGAAAGCTCTCCAGAAACGAGACGCGAACCTCGGATCACAATCCGAGACTATCGTCTTCGGCACATCATGCAGCTTCACCACCTCCCGAATATAAATCTCTGCTAACTTCTCTAGAGGGTAGGTCATCCTGATCGCCTGAAAGTGAACCGACTTGGTCAGCCGATCAACGATAACCCACACCGCGTCGTGCCCCGCCGGAGTCCTCGGCAACCCAGACACGAAGTCCATGGATATGCCCTCCCATTTCCACTCTGGCACACTCAGCGGCGGTAGCAGTCCTGGCATCCTCCTATGCTCCGCCTTCACCTCCTGACACACCAGACACTTACTAACCCAAGCAGCTACGTCCCTCTTCAGTCCCTGCCACCAGAACATCTTCCTCAAATCCTGATACATCTTATCTATCCCAAGATGAATGGTGAAATGGCTCTTGTGAGCCTCCTCCAGAATCGCTCTCCGGAGGTCACCACTCGCAGGAACGCACACTAGCCCCTCAAACCTCCATAGGCCATCCCCATCAACCGCAAAACCTTGCAGCCTTCCCTCGCAGACTGCCTTCAGCACCTTTCCAAACTCCTCGTCTTCCTGCTGCGCTCTCGCAATCTCCCTCAGAAAAATGCTCGACACCTGAAGATGGCTCACTCTCACACTGGTGGGGGTAAGGGTAACTCCTAAGTCCAGGTTCCTAAACTGCTCTATCAGCTGGGCCTATCTGACCATCATGTGGGCTACGCTCACCATCCTACGACTCAACGCGTCCGCAACCACATTCGCCTTCCCTGGATGGTAGTTCAGCTCGAAATCTTAATCCTTCAGGAACTCCATCCAGCGCCTCTGCCTCATGTTCAGCTCCTTCTGATCAAAGAGATACCTGAGACTCTTATGATCAGAGAACACCTTGAACCTGACCCCATACAGGTAATGTCTCCACATCTTCAGAGCAAACACCACTGCCGCAAGCTCCAAGTCATGAGTCGGGTAATTAAGCTCGTGTGGCTTCAACTACCGTGAAGCATATGCCACAACGCTGCGATGCTGCATTAGCACGCAACCCAACCCCTTCCCTGAAGCATCACAGTAAACCTCAAAGGGCTCACTGGGGTCTGGTAGTGTAAGCACTGGAGTCGAGTTCAACCTACTCTTCAACTCCGTGAAACTACTCTCGCACTCCTCCGACCAAATGAAAGCAGCATTCTTCCTAGTAAGCTTCGTCAAGGGTAATGCTATCTGAGAGAAGTTCGAGATGAACCTACGGTAATATCCGGCTAGCCCGAGGAAGCTCCGAATCTCAATCACCGTAGTAGGTCGCTCCCAGCTCATCACAACCTCTATCGTACTAGGGTCCACGGAGATGCCTCCCTTCGACACAACGTGCCCCAAGAACTTCACCTCCTCCATCCAAAATTCACACTTCGACAGCTTCGCGAACAACTTCTTCTCTTTCAGCACCTCTAGCACCACCTTCAAGTGGCTCTCATGCTCCTCTCGCGTCTTTGAATAGATCAGAATGTCGTCAATGAAGACCACAACGAACCTATCCAAATAGGGTCTAAAGATCCTGTTCATGTAGTCCATGAACACTGCAGGAGCATTGGTCAGCCGAAAGGACATGACCGTGAACTCGTAGTGACCGTAACAAGTCCTGAAAGCCGTCTTCGGGATGTCCTCATCCCTCACACGAATCTGATGGTACCCCGACCTCAAGTCTATCTTCGAAAACACCTGGGCACCTCTCAGCTGGTCCATCAAATCGTCTATCATAGGCAATGGATACTTGTTCTTGACGGTCACTTTGTTCAGCTGCCTGTAGTCTATGCACAACCTCATGCTCCCGTCCTTCTTCTTCAAGAACAACACCGGCGGTCCCCAAGGTGATACACTCGGTCTAACAAACCTCTTCTCCAACAGCTCCTCCAACTGAGTCTTAAGCTCTGCCAACTCTCCGGGTGCCATCCTATAGGGTGCTATGGATATGGGTCCCGTCCCGGGTACTAGGTCTATGGCAAACTCAACCTCTCTGGCTGGGGGAAACTCGGGTATGTCCTCAGGGAAAACCTCCGGGTAATCTCTCACTACGGGAAGCTCACTCAACACCTGACCCTTTACAACCTCACTAGCGGCGAGAAACATGTAAGCGTTACTCGAAACCCCACAACTGTTAAGCCTAATGGCACTAACATATAGCTCTACAGGTGTGACTAATGTAGAAGGAACAGAAGGAAAGATCACAGATTTTGCATGGCAATCAAGCAAGACTCGATTGGCGGACAACCAATCCATGCCTAAGATGATGCCTAGACCTGTCATGGGCAAGCAGATGAGATCAAAGATGAATGCTCTATTATCTATATGAAACCTACATCTCATGCAAACTAAACATGTCCTAAGGGGTGCAGCTGTAGGGGTAGATACTAGTAGGTCATAAGGCAACTCTGACATATGCAAACCTAGGCTCCTAGCATGATCATGTGATATGAATGAATGCGTGGCACCGGAATCATAGAGTACAACTAAGGATTTTCCAGAAATTAAACATGTACCCAAAATGAGATCGTCCGACCACTTTGCGCCCTCCGCTGTGACCGTAAAAACCTGCCTTGGTGTTGTGGCCTGTGAGAGGAAGAAGGCTGAGATCCTCCAGCTGGGCACTCCCTAGCGTAGTGGCCTGGCACGCCACATCGGAAGCACACGCTTTGACCAGCTCTGCACTGACCGCCATGAGGTTTGCCACAAGTGGAACATGGAGGTGGAGCGGGCAGTGCTCTGGGAGCCGCTGCTGCTACGGCCTCTGCTGCTGTAGTGGGCGGGGCTGAGGCTGAGACATACGAGGCTGACTGTAAGGCTGAAAGCGAGCAGGGCGGTTGGATTGCTGTGGCGTCGTGCCCTTCCCCGGAACCTCAACCCTGAGAGGAGCCACTGGACGACTCGTCTCCTCCACTATCCTGCACGTGTCCACCATCTCGCTGTACTCCTTGATCTTCATGTGCTTCACTATCCTCAGAATGTTCTGGTTCAGCCCAGAGCAGTACTTCATGCACTTCCAAGTCTCCTTGGGGTTCTCCTGGTAGATCTCTAAGAACCTGATGAGCTCCTCGAACTTGGCAGTGTACTCTGGTATGGTCATGGTGCCCTGGCGAAGGCTCTGAAACTCTAGCTCCTTGTCCTGACGGACTGACTCAGGAAAATACTTCTCATAGAACATGTCCTTGAACATGTCCCATGTGATAGGAATACCCGCCGCATCAGATGCGCGACGAGCGTCAGCCCACCAGGAGCGTGCCTCCATCTGAAGCATGAATGTAGCTAGCTGAGTCTTCTGAATCTCTATGCATGAAACCACCGTGAAGATGTCCTCGATGCCCCTCAACCAATTCTCGGCCTCAGAAGGATTGGTAGTGCCGTGAAAGGGAGAAGGGTTAGCCCCTCCTGAAGTCAGCAAAATAGGTGTTGCCTGTACCGTTACCCGCTGGTGGCGGCGCTGCGCGCTGCTGCTGAGTCATGTGGTCCACCATGCGGTTCATGGCCCTAGCCATCTCCATGAACGCTTCAGCTGAAACCCCGCTATCTTGTCCGTTCGTCTCAGGGTTCTCCGTCTCTGAATCGTCTCTAGCACGCCTATGAGGAACCATGTCCCTGTGCACATAAACAAGAAATATCGAGTTGATCAGGCTCCACATTACAGTTATGTATGCACAGTTACAATGACAGCCAAACAATACGTTCACGCACCTTAACACTAACTAATACACATAAGAGGTATGCGCGTGATAACTAACGTGACATGCAACAATAGCGTAACAGGTCCATTACCCCAAGCCCCGTAAGGAAGGACCCGCTCTGATACCAAAATGTAACACCCTACAAGATAGCCCTTAGTGCTATAGTCATTTAGGGCCATTTTATAAGGGTTACCTCTTGTTATCATACTTATACTTGTTTTTGAAATACATATACGCGGAAAATACATGGGAGAATTTTTTCGAAAATTGTTCGCGGAATATAAACATAAGGGTCTTGCGCATAATATAACGATATATATATAACACGTGATATGGTCTGAAATTTACGTCATAAGATAAATGAAATAAAGCAAAAATAGTCTCCCCAAACACGATCAAGAAATAAATAGTAATAGGTGTCATCTCATGAGCCTAAAACTGAGACCCATAAGACTCCACAGTACAAATCCGTAAACTAAAACATAAATGCCGGCTAACATATGTCCGGACTCAGAGTAAACACAAATAAATGCTAATATCCGTAATAAACATAATCCACAACGTAAAAGCGGAAACTGATAAGTCTAGAGTAAATAAATAAAATGCAAAGTCTAAAGTTGTGCGGGATCCTCATCCACTCCAGTGTCCTGCTGAATCTCATCATCTAAAATGGGGGAAAACGAGGGGTGAGTACTGGGAAGTAACTCAGTAGGGGAGCCGCTCCGGGTTTATTAAAAAAATCGGTGTAACATGAATAAATTCAATTTCAGTTATAAGTTCTAAAATTATCTTTCCCGGAACGACTTACCTAAGTGCCTCTTGTTCATTTTACATCATACATACATTATACATAAATATGTCCTTCGTGTGTGTGCTCTACGTGCCATCTAGTCATATAGGGAAACTTAACCAAATATCATGGTATGTTCTCTGACACTTTACTGGATTGTAACTCATATCACTTTATCTCTTATTATGTCTTATGGCCTATCCACCCTCCTGTAACCTCCGCTGTGCCGACCCCTAGGCATGAGCTCATCCTAACGAAATAGGGAAAAGGGGGATATTCACCAACTGCAAGTGAAGGACCTGTAGCGCCGAGGATGACAACCCCCTCCTACAGCCTCTCAATCATAAGCCGAAGGCTACTATGTATCTTTGTGCCACCCAGTGACGTCTTTATTAACCACGCGCCACCCGGTGACGTCTTAACAACATACATGTGCCACCCAGTGACGTCTCAGTTCACAACACATAACATATACGTTCATCACATAATTCACATAAACATACATTATTATCATTTATCTCATGTAAACATAACATATCAACACATCATCATCCAATCAGCATTTAAACTTGCATACAATTCATAATTAACTCATACATATCATCCATACTAGTTTTAGAACGCATTAGGGTGCATAAAGGGTCAGAACAGTTCATTTTCGCACTAACAACACTGTTGTAATCGATTACACGGGTTGGTAATCGATTACTGTAATCGATTACACAGACTGGTAATCGATTACGCAACTCTGTAATCGATTAACAGAGAGCAGCATTTTCTCACGATTGGAAATTCAGACATCGTAATCGATTACGAACCCGTGTAATCGATTACGAAGTCGTGAAATACGATTCTAGAGTTCCAAAAACACGATTTTAAATAGCCATTGGCCAAAATATGAATCCAACATCATCCCAATTGATAGAAAACATTGCCATACCTTTATCAAACATAAAAATACCTTTAAAACACCTCTCAATTCATAAAACCCCTTTCTTTTTCAAAATCAATTTCATAAATCAACCCTTTCATGAACCCTAATGGGAAAAACAACGAACAACATTCAAAACTTCATTAATTTATCAACAATCATGCAATTACATAACATTTAGAATGCCTAACCCCTACCTCTTAAAGACAAATCCTTGTTTTAGACGGAATCCTATTTTCACGAACGGCCCGACTCCAACGATGACCCTTTCGAAGAAAAACAACCGGTAGAAACGTCTGGCTTGGTGAGAGGATCAAGAATATATAATTATTTTTGGGATTGAGTGAGTATTTGTGGGTGTTTCTTGACTTGGAATGGCAATGGCTATGAGAGTTCTTGAGAGAGAAAGCTATGGAGGCTCTGGGATGATGAGAGAGAGTGTTTCTGACCACGAGATAGAAATTAGGGTTTACCTTCTTATATACTGAGCTAATAGGGTTTAAGAGTCATCGTGGGGCCCACCCGTCACTAAAAACATCTGAAAGCTCATTCTGCGCGTTGTGTAATCGATTACATCGAACTTGTAATCGATTACCGTAATCGATTACACGGTTCTGTAATCGATTACAGGCCTCCGAAAAGCCCAAATCTGAAACTTGACTTGCTGTAATCGATTACCAAGGAGTTGTAATCGATTACTGAGCATGAAAAATGCCCCAAAACACTTCCAAAGTGTCTCAACTCATATAATAACATCCATACACCCATTATGACTTAACGTAACATCAAAGCACACATAAATACTCATAAAAACACATAACATAGATACTTTAAACTAGGGGAAACAGGTTCACTCAATCCAATTAAGTTCCAATTAAAGTCCATAACCCTTAATTTCCTTTAATTAGGACTTAATAAAGATCGGGGTGTTACATCGGGTACCTCGTGGAATTACTGGTAAAATCTGTCTAAAATCACCACCTAATACAACAACCTTTTTGCCAAATGGAAGTTGTGGATTATAAGAACTTGTATACCTCATAATGTCCTTCAGTTTTGTCAAATGCTTCAAAACAATATTTGCTAAGCATTGGTGCTTCGTCCCATATGATTAACTTAGCATACATTAACAACTTTGCATGTGGAGATCCTTGTTATATGCTGCATGTTGAATCCTTGATGGTGAGCGTCGCAACTCCAATAAATTTAATATTTTTAAAACCAAGTTCCCCTAATGTAGTTAGTGGAAACCAGGGTCGTCTCTCACAAGGAATAACTAAGAAAATAATACGCGAGACTAGTCGTATGAGGGTTGTCACAAATTGGGGGGGTTTTTTGGTATGCAAGAATGTAAATTTGGAATAAAAATGAAATGATAAAAAACAGTGGTTTATGAGGTGGAACATTCATTAGGGCATTTATCATTGGCTACAAAAGAGTGCATGAGTTGATTAATTACGCCAGAGTTAGATCTAACCCTATTGTTGTGATTCTAATGATTGATTTCCTAGAACAAGATTAATCAGTGAGATCTCACCTTTAGTTTCATTTTCAACAATATTTAAAGCCAATCACATTAATCTAGTTAAAGAGACTAATCAGCCAATTAACTAATCATATGCCAAATCCTAATATGCCATGCATCAATTGATCAACCAACACATAAACACATGCCAATTGAATTAGCCTAACTCAATCGAGTAAGCCAAGACAAAGGTAAACACACACAATTTAAGATCTCAAATTATATGCTAGGATTGACAATGAAAACAAATGCAAGATTAAGAACAAAGCCTCAATGTACCCCAATGATGTTCACACCCTCATAAACCACCAAGAGACTTAGTTACTCATGGGGAAATATAAGGGCAGAAGTTAAATATGAAAGAAATAAAAATAACTTGACTTGAACAATAAAGAGAAACGGTAAAGAAAATAAAGATTAATGGAAGGTAAATGCAAATTAAGAAATAAATGAAGAACGAATAACTGAATTAATTATGAGAGTAACTTACAAAACCCAAAAGACTTGACGAATAACGTTGAAAGTAAACAATGGAGAAAGTTAGAGAACAACTAGGAAAAGATGGAATCCTAATGAGAGAAAGAAACTCTAACTAAAAGGGAAAAACAAAAGTTTAGGGTTTGGAAAGTGATAAAACTAGGAAATAGAAATGTAGAGAAGTTGAAGGCTGAAGAGGTGTGTTTCTGGATGTCTAGGCACTGCTTTATATAGAGGAAGCAGCCTCAGAACCCTAGCAATTGGGCCCCCAACTCGGTTTTGCAGATTGGTCCTTGCTGTAACAGAATTGCGGCGCGCACGCTAGGGTGCTGGTATCGCGCCAGGGCGCTGGTGCTGTGCACGAGCTGGGTTCTGATGAAGCTCGGGCGCTGGGGCGCTCGATCCGGCCTGGACTCCACTGCTCCGCTTCTTACTCAGTTCCTGATGTCTATTGCTCCAATAATTCCTATAACCTGCACCAAAAACATAAAATACCCAAGATCAAGTGCAAAAGTCATCCTGGAATTGCAAAAATATCATAAAACTTATTAATTTAGCCTCTATTTTCATTAAGTCCCAAATAAATCCAAATTGTATTAAATACAATAAAAGGCTAAAATAGAGTAAAGAAATGCATACAATCACTCAAATTAAGGGCATAAAATATTGGCAAAAACCACGTTATCAATCCTCATTGATAGTTAACGGGATTTTGAATCTAGAATGAGGTGTTCTACCATTGGGTAATAGTAATGATGCTATTCCACTTGAAGCAACATTGATAACAATATCACCTTTGGAACGCAAAGAAGCAGATAAAGTCTTCCATAAAAAAGTTTTCCCTGTTCCACCATATCCATACACAAAATAGAAACCATTTCTCTTTACATAGACTGCGTCAATTATTTCTTGGTATGCATAAAGTTGTTCATATGTTGTTCTAAATGAAGCTTCAGTGCTTCTTTGTCATAATTCAATTCGTCAAATAGTAAAGATTCATCAAGATTATTTAACTCACAGTCAGTAGGAAACGACATCTCAGGAAATTCAGCCAATGTGTTTCCTCTATTTTGTAGTAGACGTTCAATTATCATAAGCGCTTTGTTCTTGATCTCATTACTTGGGAGAACTAAATTTGCAATAAGAGAACATAGATAAAACAAACGACAAAAATTAACTTATCTAAAACAATTTAAATTAATGCTACTTATGATATACTATATCGAGTTGACGTATGAAAAATTCAGTAAACATTTAACCTGGGTTGTGGTGAATTTGACGCTGAGTAGTGTATAGTATATCATCTGAAAGTTTTTCCCAACATTGCTCCCAAACTTCTTTTGGTTTGCCACCAGCAGTACAACAAATAAACTCCTCAATGCTGATGCTGACGACCACGTTGCTGCCTCATTTAGCGCATCAACCCATTCCTTATCATCTTGCAGAAAACCAAGTGCATAACATGCTTCTTTGTAAGTTGAATGCATAATTGAATTAACTGTTCTGACATCTTCGAAAGACTTAAATCATTTTTGAATATTTAACAATAATCGTAGGTAGTAGTCTTCACTATTATAAGCTGGTACATGTGTGATCCTTCTGATTGCAAAATTTTGTATCCTGTATACCCACTTGATCGGGTCAAATACCGGAGCGTCGTTTAGCTCTCCGGCACCCTGCTCAATTTAGAATGAGTTGAAGTGTACCAAAACCGAGTTGACTAGTCACAAGCTAAGTAGCTAGTGGAAGTCAACACGAGTCGTCTCTCAAGGAAGCAATTTCTATTGATCACTATGTGAACTAAGAATAAAGACAATAATGGGGGGTTTTGGTTTTGATGATAAAGAAAGCAATTAAACAAGTAAATTTAATTAATAAAAAGACTTTGCATCAAGGAATTCACACCTAGCTAGGTTATTCAATCATTGACTTTAACAATGCAATTTAGCAAACACAAGGTGTGTATAGGTTAATACTTAGATTACTTGAATTTAACCATTTCTAATCCGAAATGACTAAGTCCCAAGATAAATTCTATGTATCAACCAATATGAAATTCCTAATCCGGAATTAAAACCATGTTCATAAACTCAATCAAACAATAAACCAATCAATCTATTGCTCAATCACATCACTTGAAACACATATAAGACTTTCTTAATCAAGAAAATCCAACATATATTTCTGATAAATAAAAACCTCACACACATTAATCCACATACATGTAGGAGTTCAGATTAAACCAAGAACATGATCAAACACACTAGAATAATAATCACAAGCATAAAAAACCTCATAAATAACTACACTAGGGTGAAAACCAAAAATGCCAAGACAAAAGAAAACTACTCAGCTATTAAATGAAAGAAACAAGATATCATTAATTTAATGAGCAAGAGTTAACAAGAGTTTAAGAATCAAACCAAAATTTAGAGACAAAATGGAGAAGAGAACTAAAATCCTAGAGAGAAGTTGGAGCTTCTCTTTCTAGAACTCTAGCAAAATATAAAAGTGACTAAATTAGGGTTGGAAAACGTGCCAAGGACCTTTGACAAGAGGTATAAATGCATGTCCCAAAATAGAAAATTCTAGGAATCTAAAAGGTACTAAATTGCAATAAAAAATTCTTGTCACCATGACGTAAGCTCGCATGCGAGCTTGGGGTGCTCCGCATGCGAGCTTGGGGTGCTCCGCATGCGAAAAACAGGGTATCTCGCCGGCGAGCTCGGGGGTGTTCGCATGCGAGCTGCTGCAATTGGCTTGGTTTCTGGAACGCCTCCCTTTCGCATGCGACTCAGGATGGCTGGCCCGCGAATTCTGCAGTTCTGCACTAGCTTTTTGCTCCCTTCCTTATGCTCCAATCCAATTCCTAATCATATAAACACACTAAATGAATGCTCATGAAGTGAATGATCAGAAATAAGTGACATTTGAGCAAAATTAGCAACAATTTGTGAATTGCTTGATGATTGACATGAAGAAGCAATTAATACATAACAATGAGCATCAAGACAATTATTTCCACTAAAATGCACAAACAAAGGGATCAAAAAGCATGTGATTATGATTCTATCAAACACCCCCACACTTAGCCTTTTGTGTGTCCCCACACAAAATAAAATGAGCAAAACAAACACAAAGAGTAATGAAAACACACCATTACGAACCAAGGGATGAAAAACCTAGTTAAAACTAAAAGTCAATCTACATGACCTAATGGGTAAGTAAATCTAAACCTACCAATGAGAAAACACAACAACCTAGTACTAAGGGTGCTTAATTTTCATACAAAAACGATACTATTGAAGAGCGTGACGTACACAAAAGAAAACTCCATTGGATAAAAAAACAAGTGGGATGACAATGCAATGTGAAAACACCAAGGATAAGAACTGTGCCCAAGGATCTCTCGGGGTATGTGTTTCACTCAACTTTCCTAAGTGTATGGTTATACACTCATAATCCATGATAGCAGTGCATTACCATATGCTTGCAAGTAGTCTCATTCTCCACAAATTTGTACCCGAATGCAAGGATCAAGAGGGCTTTTATGGGATATAACGGGGCCAAGGTCAGGGCATGGTATGCAAGGATAGCAGAGGTAAAAACCTAGACTGAGGAGAGCAAAAGCATATGCACACAAGCATGAAATGCAACATGTACAAACAATCCAAATGAACTCAATCAGTCCAAGTCTTATCTTCCAAATCCAAAATTCCCCACATCCATTTATATTTACAACCTTGGAAACTAAACATATATATGTACAAACGATAACTTTGCAAATTTTTTTCTTTCTTTTCATTCTTTCTCTTTTTTTTTAATGATTTTAATGAAAAGAAAGAAAATACAGTAGAAGTAGAAACTTTATTTACAAGCAGCTAATTACAAAAAACAAAAAAAAACCTTTTTCCCCCCACACTTAATCCAATGCAAGTCCCGTTGCATTCCCCAATGCATGCTCATGCACATATGTAGGATGAACAGATGCTCTCTTAAGCCTAAAGGTTTGGGTAGTCATTGGTTTACACCAAGGCTTGTAATGTGCTAAATCAAATAAAGGGAAACAAGGCTCAAAGGGGCTAAAAAAGGGAATGATGTAAGGGTTGGCCATATGGCAGTAGGTAAGAAGAAAAAAAATGCCTCAATCATATCCAAACACCAAGGTACGCCCAAAAATTCAAACAAGACTACAAGCAAGTTCTAGAATGCACCTAATGACAATAGCACACAAGAAAGAAGAGTGGCTTGATGTATCCACCCGTTGGAGGCTCAAAAGCTCACAGGGGACATATCCAAGTGCACAAATTCAGTCCGAGGCTAATTCACACTTGATGCATGCAACAAAGATAGATTAATCATGATCCAAGGAAAGATTATGTACAATCAATCTCAACAAAACAAACAAATGAACACCCCTAATTAAAAGGAGAGTTGTATTCTCTACTCCTAAGGTATGCACATGGTTGGGGAACTACTTATGCTTAAAAATAAAAAAATAAAAGGGACCTAGAAAAAGAAATTAAAAACATACTAAGTTGACTAAACAAACTAAGCGAAGTTAATTTAAACTAAGTATACCATAACTATGCAATTAAAGTCAAAACAAGCAAAGAGTAGAAAATTAACGGACCAAGTACAATGAAAACAACTAGAATAAAATCAAAGTACATAAATGCAAAAATAACAATAAATAAAAGAAAAGACGAAAATTGTTCAGTTGTTTGCTTCACTCGCTGTCCTCCTCCTCCTCGGAGCTTGCCAGCCTCATTCGTTTTCCCTTTGCCTTGCTTTTTGCTTTGCTCTTGCTGGTTGTCTTGAAGCAAGCTAGGATTCGTTCAAGCTTCTTCATGACTCACCCCTCCGACTCCCTCACCATCTTGGTAGAGGAGAAGTCTATGGTTATCGCTTTCTGGCTGATCTCATCCTGAGGAACAAAGGGGGCTTCCGCCCGCCGGGAAATCTCCGTGATCAGTTGAGGAAAAGGGAGTGTTGTCCTAGTATCCTTGTTGCGAGCAGACGGACCGCAGGCTCCAGTCGGATGTTAGAGAGATGTCCAGTAGGGTCTATATAGCAGTTGCTCAGCCTCTGCAAAGCCCAACCAGGTAATGTCAAGTGGAGGGACTGGACACGGAGAGGCATATTTGGATTGGTTACAGACATTACCCATTCTAATCCTGGGTAGGTAAGTGCCTGCAACACTGCTGGAGCCTCTCTATACCCCACATTTACGATGTAGTTTTCAGTTTCATCCGGCCATCCCAGGAAGGGGACCCCAAGGATCTCAGCTATGGCCTGTGGCGTGATCAATATCTGCCTTCCACGGAGGTGAACGTAAGGAGTGTCCATCGGCCCTAGGTTAGCATAGAATTCCCGAACCAATGTGACATTGGATGGTCCGGGCTCTCTATCCAACATGAATTGTCACCCCCTTTCTTCTACTCCCGCCACCACATTGTCCAGAACTCCATTTGGAGAATTCCGGAATTGCAAGCGGCACTCCGGTACAATCAGCCTTTTCCGCGTATTCGAGTTGTAGTACACTTCGGCCTCCAATGTACCGAAGGTGAAGGCATCGTTGGGTGTTTCGTCCATAGGTTCAGTATCTGGACGGTCGGCCTGAGGACGAGAAGCACGGCGAGGCATCTGCAAAGCAACAACCAGAAAAACAAAAACAAAAAGAAAAAGAAAAGACAACCAATACAAAAGAGAATCAAAAGTTAGAATATGTTAGTGCAAAAGAGATGCTAAGAAGAATGTACAAGTGACGAGGATTAATTAAAACAATCATTAAAAGAAAAATTAAATAATTAAAATCAGCAAGAGAAACAAACAGAATGAGGGAATCTGTGTGAAATAGCAAGGACCTCTCGCATGCGAGTTTGAAGGCCTCGCATGCGAGTTCTGTTGCAGAATCCTGAGTCGTAGAGAAGACCACTCGCATGCGAATTCGAAGGTCTCGCATGCGAGTTCAGCCCGACCTGCCATTGCAGGCGAGCTTTGCAACAATAGCTTTAAGAAAAACTTGACAATTAGAAATGCAATCTAACCCTAACCAATTTCTAGCAAGTAAATAGAGATAGATGCATGAACATTGTACAAATACCCTAACCCTAGCATTTACATCTTAATAGGTGTAACACCCTACTAGATAGCTGATGGTTATTGTCGCAACTCCCATAAATTTAATTATTTATAAACCAAGTTCCCCTAATATAGTTTAGTGGAAACCAGGGTCGTCTCTCACAAGGAATGGCTAAGAGAGTAATACGCAAGACTAGTTGTATGACGGTTGTCACAATTGGGGGGTTTTTTGTATGCAAGAAAAATAGTTTGGAATAAAACTGGAATAATAAAAACAGTGGTTTATGGGGTGGAACATTCATTAGGGTGTTTATCATTGGCTACAAAAGAATGCATGAGTTGATCAATTACGCCGGAGTTAGATCTAACTCCTTTGTTGTGATTCTAATGATTAATTGCCTAGAATGAGATTAATCAGTGAGATCTCACCTTTAGTTTCACTTTCAACAACTGTTAAAGCCAATCACATTAATCTAATTAAAGAGACTAATCAGCCAATTAATTAATCATTACCAAATCCTGATATGTCATGCATCAATTAATCAATTAACACATAAACACATGCCAATGAATTAGCCTAACTCAATCGAGTAAGCCAAGACAAAGGTTTAACACAGAATTTAAGATCTCAAATTATATGCGAAGGTTTGATAATGAAAACTTATGCAAGATTAAGAACAAAGCCTCAATTTACCCCAATGATGTTCACACCCTCATAAACCACCAAGAGACTTAGCTACTCATGGAGGAAATAAAAGGGCAGAAAATAAATTGGAATTAAAAGCAAAGATGGAATGAAGAAAGTAAATAACTTGAACAATAAAGAGGAAAGTAAAGAAAATAAATGCAAATGGAAAGATGGAAAAACGAATAACTGAATTAATTAAAGAGTAACTTACAAAACCCAAAGGGCTAGACGAATAACGTTGGAAATACAATGAAGAAGCTAGAGCTAGACTAGGAAAGAAGATGAAATCCTAATGGAGAAAAATAACTCTAACTAAAAGCCTAGGGTTGAAAGTAAGTAAAGAAAAGATATGAAAGTAGTAGGTATGTAGATGTGTGTTCTTTCTGATGCATTAGCCTTCTTTAAATAGAGTGAGCAGCCTCCAAACCCTAGCTAATTGGGCCCCTAGCTCGGCCTTGCAAATAGGTCTCTGCTGTAACAGAATTGCGGTGCGGCGTTGGGGCGCGTATAGCTCGCTAGGGCTCCAGTGCTGTGCACGTGATGGATTCAAGTAGGTTTCGCGCACTGGAGCGCGCTGAGGGAGCTGGGGCGCTCGATGCCGGTTCTGAATTCCACTGCTCCGCTTCTTGCTCAGTTCTTGATGTCTACTGGTCCAATAATTCCTGTGACCTGCACCAAAAATATAAACTATCCAAGATCAAGTGCAAAGGTCATCCTTGAATTGCAAAAACATCATAAAACTTATTACTTTAGCCTTTATTTCCATTAAGTCTAAAATAATTTCAAACTGTATTAAATACAATAAAAGACTAAAATAGAGCAAAGAAATGCATACAATCATCTAAATTAAGGGCATAAAATATTGGCAAAAACCACGCTATCAAATATCCCCACCCTTGAACAATTGCATGTCCTCATGCAAAAGCAATGATTCCAAGCATCTCTCAAAGGAAAGCATTGGCTAACACATCTAACACCTAAGTCCTAAAAAAAATAAAATACTACCGATGATGGAAAGTTATTCAAAATAGCACACCTTGGTCAGAATTATGCAACACCCACAAACATATTACAAGTTGGCATTAAGAGAAATTCATGAGTTAAGAGAATCAGTTCATGTTATACAGAGTTGGTTGATTGACCCTCACCAGTGTGTTTTTCTCTCAATCACTCAATGTTTTGGCTAAGCACTCAATTGGATAAAACACACAAGTATTCATATTCCATAAATTTGCTATACTCCTAACATTGCAATTTCAGAAACATGGTGCATCAAGAGGTCTTTTCAGGGTTGTAACGGGACTTGGGACAGGTGTGGCATATATGTGAAGTGGACTCAATTCCAAGAAACTAAGACTTCATGGTTTGATTGATCCCAGATGATTTATATTACAAAAGAGAAAGATGGAGAGAGAGGAGATGGAAAGAATAGAAACACCCAAAATCAATAAACCCATAATTTCTTAATTTTAACATTCCCAAGGTTCCCAAATAGTTTCACATTAATTCCAAGGAACCCAACAACCTTTATTTGCAAAATTCACATTTTTTTCTTTGATTTTTTTGCATTTTTCGTTTTTTTGTTTTGTTTTTTGAATGAGCTCCTCATCTCAATTCCTTTGGTAATTGAAATGAGGTGGAAAAGAAAATAACAAAAGACCACTTATGTACAAAAGCTACCCTTACAATAACATTCCCATACCTTACAATTTATTCCAGTGCACAATTTAACCCAATTTCCCCACACTTAAGACCTTTGCCCAATAATCAAACCATGTCCTCCTAGTTTCTCAGAAGGGATTTTTCATTGTTTTTCTGTCTTTGGCTTGTAATGAGCTTAGTAACAAAAAAGGGATAAAGGCTCAAATTGGCTACAAACAATGGGAATTGTGTATAGGTTGGCTATTTGGCTAAGTGGCTTTTAGATATAAAACAAAATCATGCCTCAATCACACGCAACATGTATAAAACGCAAAACAAGAATCAAGCAAATTTAGGAATAACAAATACAAGTGTGTGTGTGCCCACAGAAAGAAAGTGATCAGTTGATGTATTTAATCACAGTAAGGCTCAAATCTCACAGGTAATCCAAACAACCAAACAGAGATAACACAAACAATTCAAACTCATATTAGATAACATGCCAACATTTCTGAGTTAAATTCAAAGGGTAAAGCAATTTCAGACCAAAAGGTGCTATAAAGAAAACTACCCAATCATCTACCTGAAAACACATAAAAACAAAAGAAAATAAAAGAAAAGAAAAAGAGTTAGGCATGCAATTATTTACAAAAGCCAATTTTTCTACACCCTCCCCACACTTGAATGAGACACTGTCCCCAGTGTCAACAGTTAAAAGAACAGAGAAAAGGGTATAGAAAGGACCTACGGAGGACGTAATTTTCCAGGGCCGCTGGGGCGAGCTACGCGTGCCAGAGCGCTGGGGTCGTGTCTTCGTGTGCGCCAGAGCGCGACATGGGCGCTAGAGCGCGGTCTGCTGCAGTTTTCATGACAGCTGCTGCACTACAATTGGCTAATTAAATAACTGAAAGCAAGTGTTAGAAAAAAGAAGAAAATAATAAAGAAGAAGTTATCTAAGTGCAGAAATTAAAACTTTGGTGGGTTGTCTTCCCCAAGCACTTTGCTTTAACGTCCCTAAGTTGGACGGTTGACTGCTCATGTGGAATTAGCATCCTCAAGATGGATGATATCCATCTCATTCTCTTCTGCGTTCTGCTGATTTCTGTTGAAGATTTTCAGTCTGTGTCCAATGACCTTGAACCTTGAGTTGGTTTTTGGATAGCAGATTTCCACTGCTCCATGGGGAAACACTGTAGATACAATGAAAGGCCCATCCCATCTGGATCTGAGTTTCCCAGCCATCAGTTTTAGTCTTGAGTTGTAGAGCATCACCTCTTGTCTGTCCTTGAACTCCTTCCTGGAAATGTTACTGTCGTGGAATGCCTTTGACTTTTCCTTATATAACCGGGAACTCTCATAGGCCTCCAGGCGCAACTCTTCCAATTCTTGTAATTGGAGCTTCCTGTGTTCTCCTGCCAAGGTTATATCCATGTTGCACTGCTTGATTGCCCAATAGGCTCTGTGTTCTAGTTCCACTGGCAAGTGACAGGCCTTTCCAAACACAAGTCTGAAAGGGCTCATGCCTATCGGGGTCTTGAAAGCCGTCCTGTAAGCCCACAGTGCATCATCTAGCCTTAGTGTTGGGGTTTACTACCTTCTCCAAGACTCTTTTGATCTCACGATTGGAGACTTCTGCTTGCCCGTTAGTTTGAGGGTGATAGGCTGTAGAAATCCTATGAACAACCCCATACTTACGGAGTAGGGCATCCATACTTCTATTGCAGAAATGAGTTCCTCTGTCACTAATGATGGCCCTTGGTGTTCCAAACCTGCAGAAAATATTGGACCTAACAAAAGCAACTACAACTGCGAAATCATTAGTTCTGGTGGCAATTGCTTCCACCAATTTTTGAAACATAATCCACAGCGAGAAAGATGTAAACAAAACCACGGGAGCTAGGAAGTGGTCCCATGAAATCAATTCCCCATACATCAAAGATTTCGCAAAATAGTAAAGGTTGTTGGGGCATTTCATTTTTCCATGAGTTATTTCCAGCTCTTTGGCATTGCTCACATTATTTACAAAACTCATAAGAGTCTTTCTTAACGGAAGGCTAGTAAAATCTACAGTCCAGGATTTTCCTAGCAGTGCGGTGAGGTCCAAAGTGACCTCCGCTAGGTCCAGAATGACAGAAGGTTAGGATTGATTGGAAGTCCATGTTATCCACACATCGTCTAATTACTTGATCAGCCCCGAGTCTCCACAAAAATGGTGCATCCCACAAGTAGTATTTGTAATCACTTTTGAATTTCTCTACTTGGGATTTTGAAAGGTTTGGTGGAATAACTCGGCCTACCAAGTAATTGGCAATCGGTGCATACCATGGAATGACATCAACCTTTAGCAAGTGCTCTTCAGGAAAAGAGTCATTAAGTGGAAGGGGATCCTTGGGAATGTGCTCAACTCTACTCAAATGGTCAGCAACCAAATTAAGAGCATCACTCCAATCCCGTATTTCTAAATCAAACTCTTGTAAGAGTAGCATCCACCTAATTAACCTTGGCTTGGCTTCAGGTTTCTTTAAAATATATTTTAGAGCTGCATGATCGGAGTATACCACTACCTTGGAGCCTAGCAAATATGATCGAAATTTATCCAATGCAAAAACAATGGCTAAAAGCTCTTTTTCAGTAGTGGTAAAATTGGATTGTGCAGCATCCAAAGTCCGAGAAGCATAATAGAGGACATGAGAAACCTTACCCACCGATTGGGCTAAGACAGCGCCCAATGCATAGTTTGAAGCGTCACACATGAGTTCAAACGGCAGCGTCCAGTCCGATGGTTGAATCACAGGTGCAGTGGTGAGGTGCTCCTTCAACTCGTCAAAGGCCTTCTTGCATGCATCGTCGAACTGGAATTCCACTTCCTTCTGCAGAAGCTTGGTCATGGGTAGTGTAATTTTGCTAAAATCCTTGATGAATCTCTGATAAAACCCTGCATGACCCAAAAAAGAACGAACTTCCCGCACACTGGCGGGGTAAGGCAGAGAGGAAATAACATTTATTTTATCTTTGTCTACCGAAATTCCAGCCTTGGAGATGACATGCCCAAGTACCACACCTTGTTTGACCATAAAATGACATTTTTCGAAGTTTAAAACAAGGCGGGCAGAGATACATCTTTTTAAAACCTTTTCCAAACTATCCAGGCAGTCATCGAAAGAAGATCCAAAGACAGTGAAATCATCCATAAATACTTCCATGCAATTTTCAAGAAAATCGGAGAAGATGCTTACCATACATCTTTGGAAAGTACCTGGTGCGTTGCACAGCCCAAATGGCATGCAGCGGTAGGCATATGTACCAAAGGGGCATGTGAAGGTGGTTTTCTCTTGATCTTCAGGAGCGATGTGGATCTGGAAGTATCCGGAGAACCCGTCCAGGAAACAGTAGTGTGACTGGCCTGCTAGCCTCTCCAGCATTTGATCAATGAAGGGTAGAGGTATATGATCTTTCCGGGTGGCTTGATTAAGTCTCCGGTAGTCAATGCATACCCTCCAACTATTCTGAATTCTCGTAGGGATGAGTTCATTGTTCTCATTGCGTACCACAGTTATTCCTGACTTTTTGGGTACTACTTGCACTGGGCTGACCCATTGACTGTCGGAAATGGGGAATTTGATCCCCGCGGCCAGCAACTTTGTGACCTCTTTCTTTACCACGTCAAGAATCAGAAGGTTTAGTCTTCTTTGGGGTTGCCTTATGGGTTTGGCTTCATCTTCCAAGAAGATGCGATGAGTGCATGTAGAAGGACTAATACCCTTAATATCTGCCAGTGTCCAACCAATTGCGTCCTTATGACCTTTCAATACATTGACGAGTCTCTCTTCTTGCTCAGATGAGAGGTCATTGGCAATAATTACTGGCTGGTTTTGTCCTTCTCCCAAAAAGGCATATTTTAGGTGTGGAGGAAGTGGTTTCAGCTCCTCCTTGGGCGTGTTATGTTCCCCTTCCTTTGAGTCACCTGAAATTGAGAACACTTTGGCAGAAGAACAAGCATTATATCTTGAATTTGAGTCAGGAATAGAAAGGGTCTGGTCAGAATTGCAAATAACAGTAGAAATTGAATTTTCTACACTGCGAACGTGTGCTCCGGCGCTCAGGCGCGAGTTCCTGCTGCAAAATTCCAGTAGCAGTGTTATCGCTCCCAGTACAGGTAGGATCTGTCCAATACTCAAATTCATCAGTCAAAATTGAGTATTCTTGAGGTATCCCCAGGGACAAATCCATTGCTAAACAATTTTCACAAAGATCCTTACACTTTCCACAGTCTGGACAATTGAATTCAAAGTTAAAGTCTAGCCATGAGTCGAAGCCATTCGAGATACCATCAATATTGTTTTCAAGTAGAGTTTCCATGATATCTAATGCACAAACAGAATGGTTCTCGCTTGGAAACTTCATGGCATCTTTCAAATTAAATTGAACTTTGAATTCCCCACATTCCATAGAGAGGCTACCAGCATGGACATCAATCTTGGCCTTAGCAGTTTTTAGAAAAGGTCTACCAAGGATTAATGCTTGCTGGTTATATTCTCCATCTTGTGCCATTTCCAATACATAAAAATCAGCTGGAAAAATTAAATCATTTACCTTAACCAATACATCTTCCAGGAGCCCATCCGGTTGTTGTATGGTGCGATTGGCCAATTGAATAATCACGCCTGTGGTTTTGAGTGCTCCAACATTCAGAGCTTGATATACCGATCTTGGCATGACATTTATGGCTGCACCCAAATCAGCCATGGCTTCCCGGAATTGCATGTTGCCAATGGTGCATGGAATGGTGAAAGTGTCGGGATCCTTGCATTTCTGTGGGAGGTTTGGAGTGATTATTGAGGATGCATTCACCCCAAATTTTACCTTTTCATTCCCTTTTAGTTTCCTTTTATTGGTGCATAGTTCTTTCAAAAACTTGGCATACTTGGGAATTTGCTTGATAGCGTCAAGCAAGGGAATGTTTACCTCTTATTTCTGAAGATGTCTAACAGTTCCTTATCCAATTCCACTTCCTTTTTCTTCTTTTCTGCCAAGGTGGCTTGAGGGAATGGAATGGGAGTTGAGACTATGGCTGGCTCCTTGGGAACTGATTCGGAAATTACCTCTTCTACAGGTGGATCAACCGCAGTATTCTCCGTTTCAAGAAAATCGTTCTCCTTTGTAAGTTGAGATGATTTGGGGTCATTCAGTGCTCTCCCCGACCTCAATTGAACGACAAGTACACTCCCCTGGCTATTAGAAATACTCTTGCCCCCTCTCATTTGGTTGACCTCGTTTTGCAAATTCATCATCATCTTTTGCTGCTCTAGGAGCAGTTTCATCACATCACTAAGGGATGGTCCAGCAGATACAGAAGGTGCAGGCAAGGCCAATAGTTGGGTCGGTGGAGGTAAAGGCATTGGGGTTTGAGGTTGCCTCTGATGGGGGGTTGGTATCGAACTTGCTGGGATTGAAATTGGACCTTTCCCGGAAGAGTGTTTGTAGTTTCTACCATTGTTGCTTCTCCTTGAGGGTGTAGGTACTGGTTAGTTACATTGGAGTCCAAGGAATGTACCCTACACACCATAGGCTGGCTCGAGGTTCCCGTTTGGGCTTGGTTGATGGCCAATTGCTTCATAAAGGTTGCAATTTCATCCAGCTTTTGGTATAGGCCACCATTCTCCTGTTGAGCTACCTCATTCACCCCTTTGGTCACGGTAGTTGCTCTTGTGCCAAACTGCTGCGAATTCGCAGCCATGTTTTCGAACAGGAGCCTTGCATCCGCTGGAGTTTTGTCCATCAGAGCACCACCACTAGCGGGATCAATCATGCAACGATCCATACCCGTGAGATCCTCATAATAATACTGGATCAATAATTGCTCGGAGATCTGATGGGTTGGACAACTCGCCACTAGCTTCTTGAATCTCTCCCAGTACTCATGGAGAGACTCACCTTGGAGTTGGCGGATGCCACTAATGTCCTTCCTTATGGCAGCTGCCCTAGAGGCTGGGAAGAATTTCTCCAAAAAGATCTTCTTCATGCCAATCCATGTGGTGACAGCTCCATTTGGCAGATTCAAGAACCATTGCTTTGCTTGACCGTCCAGAGAGAACGGAAAAGCTCGAAGCTTCACGTGCTCCTCGTTAATTCCTTTTGGCTTGAGAGTCTCACACACCACATGGAATTCTTTCAGTTGATGGTGTGGATCCTCTCCGGCCAGACCGTGGAACTTAGGAAGCAAATGAATAATTGCTCCCGTAAGTTCGAACTCGGTGTCCAACCTTGGGTAGGTGATTCCCAAAGGTTGCTGAGTAAGGTCCGGAGCTGCGAGTTCCTTCAAGGTAGGCTGATGATCTTCCATGGCTTGAACTTATACCTGAAACACTAACAAATAGATCAGAAAGTTCAGGGCAAGGGGAAAACAACGTTGTACGTAGTTGATTTTCCGGTTAAAATCGAGTCATACAAAATTGAAACTTGCAGTCGCAGTCGCGCGCTGGAGCGCTGCACGGGCGCTGGGGCGCGTATGACAGCACCAGACTCAGCTGTTCTTGGAACAGCGAGTCTGGGAAGAGCAAATGAAAATATAAAAACGAAAATTAAATGCAAAATAAAAGAAAAATATTTTTGTTGTTTTTATTTTTAAAAGAAACAAAGAAAAGAAAAGAAAACAGTTATGTACATTATTCACAAATCAAACAACTAGTGATTAATTTCATCGCCATTTGACAGAGCACCGAAGCGTCGTTATTTCTCCGGTACTCTGGAGCAATTTAGAAAAAGGGTTTGAAAAAGGTTTTATTGCTGAATTAATCTCAATACAAGCTTGGTAGCAAGTAGTAAGACTGACTCAGGTCGTCTCTCAAGGAATCTGTGTGGCAATCGTTGATTCAAACATAGCAATAAATAAAAAAGGGGGGTTTTGGTTTGTTATGCAAGGAAATTAAATTGGAAGCAAGTAAGGGAAATAGCAATAAGTAAATTGGCATGAATTAAAAGGAGACGAGAATGTAAAGAAAACAGGATTAAAGACTTGAATTGAAATAGGCTTGAAAAAAAGAAGAATAAAAATTGCTGAATAATAAACTTTATATTAATGAAAACGAGGGAGAGATTCATAGCGAACCCTCCCAAGAAACAAGGTTTGAATGGAAATTGCAATAATGAAAAATAAACAAGTAACAATTACGATAACACGAAATAAATGAAATACTGAAAGAGTCGGAAAACACCAAGAGAAATTGACAGTGTCACTCTATCAAGCCAAGGTGTGAACTGGGAGAGCCAAGGAAGCACAAATCCTAATTCCTATGAAAAGCGAGAGAGAAAAGTAATATGTGGAGAAGAAGAGAGGGGATGTTTCTCCTCTCCCGGAGGCTGGGATAGAATGAAAGATGATCCTAATTAACCTAAAGGGCCCCTTTTATAATGTTTCTTCTGAGCGCTAGTTAAAACAGGCAAGTGTGGAGCTGCGTTCTGCATAGACCGCTGGGGCGGTCCTCTACCGCCGGGGCGGTCATCTACCGCCGGGGCGGTCATCTACCGCTAGGGCGGTGGAGTGTGGAGCTGCCTTGCACGTGCTTCACTTTTGTCCGCTTGTGACCGCCGAGGCAGTTGTGCAGACTGCCTGGGCGGTCCCTCTGCTGCTGGAGTTCCAAAATCTTATTTTTCCCGTTGTTCGTAGTGTGAATCCAATGCATTATTTAATCACCTGTCCGTGAAAATAGCCACAATACTGAAACAAAACACATCAAAAATTAATACACAAATTGGTACTAATGCTCTAAGAGACAATGTAAATTAAATCCTGCTTTAGAAACCAAGTTATGTACAATTAGGAACACAAAATTGCTCAAATTATGGGGGAAAATATGTATGAAAATGCGGTTTATCAACCTCCCCACACTTGAACAATTGCATGTCCTCATGCAAAAGAGAACCAAGCAACAGGCACAGAGTTTTAACAAAGCCAGCCAACCAAAACAACACGAGTAAAGATACATGAACCTAAATATCTAGACATGGTTAGCAATGGAGAATGGTAGCAGTAAACTAGCAAGAAAATACAAGTTTCCAATTTATAAATTATGCATTTTTCAAACATGTTGGCAATTTCATCAGAAATAAGCAATGAACAGGAGAATCAGGTATGAATGCATGATCAGAAAGATGCTAAGCCTCACACGAATATAATGCACTCAATAACACTCAAGTGTATAGGCTAGTCCCTAGAACACACAACACTAACACTCTTCCACAGACTTGCCAAAGATGAAAATAGCCTCTCAATTCAAACTCGATGCATTAAGAAACATGCTAGAGGGTTGTAATGGGGCCAAGGTACAAGTGGGGAAAATATGGGAATGTGGACTAAGGTGGAAATCAAAATCCCATGGTTCGCTTAGTCTATGAAATAATATAGCAAATGAGCATAAGGACAGAGAACCAAACAATATACACCACAAAACCCATACTTAGCAGCGGTGGCTCCAATTATCTACAAAGAGCCATAAAAACAAATTTATTTCTTTTTACTAAGACAAAAAGCAAATCGGACATGCAGGTTCTGAAATTTATTTATTTATTTTTTGTATTTTTGATTTTTTTGATATTTTTATTTTATTTTATATATAAATATTTATTTCAGAACCTGCTTTTAAAAACAAAATGAGATGGCAGAAATGAAGTGCAAACTAACAAATTACTAAGAGAAATTAATATTAAGTAAAATAAACTGTTTTGCTTTCTCCCTAACCAAATACCCAATCACTGTACACAAACCTTTCACCCCCACCAATTACCCAATTTCTTCCTTTACAAGCATGTAAGAACCCCCAATATCCCAATCAAGCATCATAACCCCAAATATTATACAAAACAAACCATGTTCACTTAATTTCCACAGGGTAATCATTGTTTTTCACTTTTTGGCTTGTAATGTGGCTAATATGAACAAAGGGGAATAAGGCTCAAATTGGCTCAACAAGGGTAATTACAAGGATAGGTCTATATGGCAGTGGGATAAACAAGAAAATGCATGAGTCTATCATCTACATCAAGTACAGAAGAGTTGGCTATTCGGCAAGTCCAGGATCGGTGTACCTGTGTGTGTGTGCAATAAATAGTGCTGTAGGAGGCTCAAAACTAAGGGTATACAAGCATCATACATGCATCCAACCTAATTCAAATTGCTCACAATCTAAGAACATATACAGCACAATTGCCAACAGTCAACAATTTCAATCAAAACACAGGAAACAAGTATCAACTAACAGTTTACCATCAAAACAGAACCAAAACTACCAGCTAACCAGTCCAGAGTAATCAAAAATCAAAATATTAACTAAATACTAACAACCTAAAAGAGAAAATCAAAACTAATAAGAAAAAATAAAAACAAAAGAAGGGGAAAGAAAGTGTTACCCCTCCCCACACTTGGGATTGTCACTGTCCTCAGTGACACATAGATACACGGTGGAAAGTGGTATGCACACCCGGAGTCTTCAGGTCCAACTGACTCCTCCACATATTCAGAACTACATTAAGTAAGCAGACTTGGTTCCCAGCGGAGATGCCGCATGGGCGGCCAGCACTACCGCCTGGGTGGTCAATGCAACCGCTAGGGCGGTAGAGTGCTCCGCCAGGGCGGTCGGTTCGTGTAGATCCGAACTAAGTTCAAAACAGAACATCCCTTTGTGCATTGAGTCATATGTTCATACTCAATAATGCAGGCAATAAAAAGAAAAGAGTTCAATTAAAAAGAAAAATAACAATAAAAAGAAAATTAGAAATTAAAAAGAAGAGAAAACAGTGGGTTGTCTCCCACCAAGCACTTTGGTTTAACGTCCCTAAGTTGGACGTGTAGAAGCTCCTTTAGGGTGGCTTATGCTTGAAATGATCCAGGAACCTCCACCATAGCAACTTTTTCACATTACCTCCTGGATACCATAAGAAGTGAATCACCCCACAGAAAGTGATCATCTTCCTATGTCCGGACCCATGAGTCTTGGCCCTTAGATTTCTCCTTGGGGCACAGCACCCACCCCTGCAAAAAGCATCCCTAAACTGAAAATTTTCAAGTGAGGAGGGATGAAAATCCTCACAAGAAGGGTTAGAAACAGAAAAATTAAAATTAATTAGTACCCAGCAATTCCCAATTTGAGACGGTACCGACTCCCCACAAATAGCAAGGAGCTGAAAGTCAGTCTTGAGGTGAAAATACTCATGGGTCCCAAGAATGGACATAGGAACTTCGCATGATGGCTTTGAAACAACTGGAGAAGATGGGGTGAAACCTATAACTTCTGCCTCGCATGCTTCGTCAACCTCTCCTAGTGAAATAGTCTCTGCAGCGACTCCCTCACAAATAAGACTCTCATCCACATGCAAAGTATCCATCGAGGTACCAAGTGGGGGTAGAGGATCTTCATAGACCACTTCCACATCTGAATCGTCTTCAACTCGCCCAGTTGGCTCCTCCACCGTTGATTTCAAGGTCTCCCAATCCATTTGCTCAATAACATGACTCTCTTCAACAATTGGTACTTTCGGCTCCTTAGGTGAGAGTGGTTCTGGAGGTGGTGAAGGTGGTGAAGGTGGTGGTGATGGTGGGGCAGCCTGAGTTTTCAATAATCGAATTGCTTCTTCCATGTAAGCACGTCCCCGTCGTATTTCCTCGAGGTATTCCCAGAATAGTTTCACAATGGTCTTGTCCTCCCCATTGCAAGGAGGGGGTGATGCAAGGGGTTGAGCGAGTTGTGTTGGGTGAAATGGGTCAAGGGTTGGTTGTTCGGGGTATTCGATCGGGTATGGGTAGGGGTCAGGTTCTTGGTATGTGTAAGGGTTGTAATGTGGTTGAGGTTCATAGTACTGGTGTGGTGGTGGTGGTTCTTGGTATGGATAAGGGTCATAATATGGTTGAGGGTCATGGTACGGGTGTGATGTTGGTGTTTCTTGGTATGGGTAAGGGTCAGGTTCTTGGTATGGGTAAGGATTAGGTGTTTGGTATGGGTAAGGGTCAGGTTCTTGGTATGGGTGAGGATTAGGTTCTTGGTCTGGGTAATGGTCAAGATGATTTTTCCAAGAGGGATTATAGATGTTACCATATGAAGCGTTCCCTTGATTGGGGAAATTTGTGACTGCCACTGTAGGGTATTCCTCATCCTCATGTAACAGAGGACAATTATCCGTGAGGTGGTTACTTGCACAAATCCTACATACCTGCTGAATTTCCGATGGAGGCATTGGAGCAATTGGAGCAGAGACAGAGGTTATCATATTCTGCTGGCTGAGAGCTAATTCCTTGATGGCATTTGCCATCTCTATCAACTGTTTTGCCAAAGTCCCTTGCTCAAAGGAACCAAATTCATCCGCCCCTTGATACGCGTATGGTGGTGGTGGTTCTTGCATCCCATATCCTGATTGACAACCTACAAAACCATGAGAATTGAATTCTTGGGACCCAAAGTTGAAGTTAGTGTTCATGTTAGTCTAAAAAAATATGACTAAAACCCCAAATTGGTCCCTGAGATTTACCGCACGAGACAAGTTGATCCCTGAGATATTAATAATCCACTCGTGGTCCCTGACATTTGCACTAACGAGGACAAGTTAGTCCCTCCGTTCAATGACCGTTTGAAACGTTAACAGAGTTAGTCTCTTCGTTACGGACTTGTTTGTCTACTATTCTAGTTCATTAAGGACTATAATATCATTTTTTGTTAACGTTTCAAATGGTCATTGAACGGAGGGACTAACTTGTCCACATTAGTGCAAATGTCAGGGACCACAAGTGGATTATGAATATCTCAGGGACCAATTTGTCCCGCGCGGTAAATCTCATGGACCAATTTGGGGTTTTAGTAAAAAAAATATATATATATATATATAAGAAGCGAGAAAAAGAAAAGAAAAAGAATTTTTTTTATTTTTTAATTTTTTATTTATTTTTTTTATTTGTATTTTTTTTTCGAACAGACCGCCTGGGCGGTTGTCTAGCCGCTTGGGCGGTTGGCTCGGGAAGAAAATAAATAAAAAGAAAGTTGCAGAAAATAGAAATAAAAGAAAAAGAAAATCTTTTTGGACATTTTTTTTAATGAAAGAAGAAAAACAATACTAGGATTAAATCAGAAATTGCCTAGATTCTCGCCAAAATTGACAGAGCACCGGAGCGTCGTTATTTCTCCGGTACTCTGGAGCAATTTAGAAAACGGGTTTAAAAAAAGTTTTATTGCTGAATTAATCTCAATACAAGCTTGGTAGCAAGTAGTAAGACTGACTCAGGTCGTCTCTCAAGGAATCTGTGTGGCAATCGTTGATTCAAACATAGCAATAAATAAAAAAGGGGGGTTTTGGTTTGTTATGCAAGGAAATTAAATTGGAAGCAAGTAAGGGAAATAGCAATAGGTAAATTGGCATGAATTAAAAGGAGACGAGAATGTAAAGAAAACAGGATTAAAGACTTGAATTGAAATAGGCTTGAAAAAAAGAAGAATAAAAATTGCTGAATAATAAACTTTATATTAATGAAAACGAGGGAGAGATTCATAGCGAACCCTCCCAAGAAACAAGGTTTGAATGGAAATTGCAATAATGAAAAATAAACAAGTAACAATTACGGTAACACGAAATAAATGAAATACTGAAATAGTGGGAAAACACCAAGAGAAATTGACAGTGTCACTCTATCAAGCCAAGGTGTGAACACGGAGAGCCAAGGAAGCACAAATCCTAATTCCTATGAAAAGCGAAAGAGAAAAGTAATATGTGGAGAAGAAGAGAGGAGATGTTTCTCCTCTCCCGGAGGCTAGGATAGAATGAAAGATGATCCTAATTAACCTAAAGGGCCCCTTTTATAATGTTTCTTCAGAGCGCTAGTTAAAACAGGCAAGTGTGGAGCTGCGTTCTGCATAGACCGCTGGGGCGGTCCTCTACCGCTGGGGCGGTCCTCTACCGCCGGGGCGGTCATCTACCGCTAGGGTGGTCCTCTACCGCCGGTGCGGTCATCTACCGCCGGGGCGGTCATCTACCGCTGGGGCGGTGGAGTGTGGAGCTGCCTTGCACGTGCTTCACTTTTGTCCGCTTGTGACCGCCTGGGCGGTTGTGCAGACTGCCTGGGGGGTCCCTCTGCTGCTGGAGTTCCAAAATCTTATTTTTCCCGTTGTTCCTAGTGTTAATCCAATGCATTATTTAATCACCTGTCCTTGAAAATAGCCACAATACTGAAACAAAACACATCAAACGCACCAGTGGCATCAAAAAGAGTAATTAATACACAAATTGGTACTAATGCTCTAAGAAACAATGTAAATTAAATCCTGCTTTAGAAACCAAGTTATATACAATTAGGAACACGAAATTGCTCAAATTATGGGGGAAAATATGTATGAAAATGCGGTTTATCACCATTCCCCGGCAACGGCGCCAAAAATTTGATGGTTATTGTCGCAACTCCCATAAATTTAATTATTTATAAACCAAGTTCCCCTAATATAGTTTAGTGGAAACCAGAGTCGTCTCTCACAAGGAATGACTAAGAGAGTAATACGCAAGACTAGTTGTATGACGGTTGTCACAATTGGGGGGGTTTTTTGTATGCAAGAAAAATAGTTTGGAATAAAACTGGAATAATAAAAACAGTGGTTTATGGGGTGGAACATTCATTAGGGTGTTTATCATTGGCTAAAAAAGAATGCATGAGTTGATTAATTACGCCGGAGTTAGATCTAACTCCTTTGTTGTGATTCTAATGATTAATTGCCTAGAATGAGATTAATCAGTGAGATCTCACCTTTAGTTTCACTTTCAACAATTGTTAAAGCCAATCACATTAATCTAATTAAAGAGACTAATCAGCCAATTAATTAATCATTACCAAATCCTGATATGTCATGCATCAATTAATCAATTAACACATAAACACATGTCAATGAATTAGCCTAACTCAATCGAGTAAGCCAAGACAAAGGTTTAACACACAATTTAAGATCTCAAATTATATGCCAAGGTTTGATAATGAAAACTTATGCAAGATTAAGAACAAAGCCTCAATTTACCCCAATGATGTTCACACCCTCATAAACCACCAAGAGACTTAGCTACTCATGGAGGAAATAAGAGGACAGAAAATAAATTGGAATTAAAAGTAAAGATGGAATGAAGAAAGTAAATAACTTGAACAATAAAGAGGAAAGTAAAGAAAATAAATGCAAATGGAACGAAAGATGGAAAAACGAATAACTGAATTAATTAAAGAGTAACTTACAAAACCCAAAGGGCTAGACGAATAACGTTGGAAATACAATGAAGAAGCTAGAGCTAGACTAGGAAAGAAGATGCAATCCTAATGGAGAAAAATAACTCTAACTAAAAGCCTAGGGTTGAAAGTAAGTAAAGAAAAGATATGAAAGTAGTAGGTATGTAGATGTGTGTTCTTTCTGATGCATTAGCCTTCTTTAAATAGAGTGAGCAACCCCCAAACCCTAGCTAATTGGGCCCCCAGCTCGGCCTTGCAGATAGGTCTCTGATGTAACAGAATTGCGGCGCGGCGCTGGGGCGCGTATAGCTCGCTAGGTCGCCAGTGCTGTGCACGTGATGGATTCAAGTAGGTTTCGCGCGCTGGGGCGCTCGATGCCGGTTCTGAATTCCACTGCTCCGCTTCTTGCTCAGTTCTTGATGTCTACTGCTCCAATAATTCCTGTGACCTGCACCAAAAATATAAACTCTCCAAGATGAAGTGCAAAAGTCATCCTTGAATTGCAAAAACATCACAAAACTTATTACTTTAGCCTTTATTTCCATTAAGTCTTAATTAATTCCAAACTGTATTAAATACAATAAAAGGCTAAAATAGAGCAAAGAAATGCATACAATCATCCAAATTAAGGGCATAAAATATTGGCAAAAACCACGTTATCAATAGCCCTTAGTGCTATAGTCATTTAGGGCCATTTCATAAGGGTTACCTCCTGTTATCATACTTATACTTGTTTTTGAAATATGTATACGCGGAAAATACATGGGAGAATTTTTTTGAAAATCGTTCGTGGAATATAAACATAAGGGCCTTGCGCATAATATAACGATATAATATATAACACGTGATATGGTCTGAATAATGCCTCATAAGATAAATAAAAGTAAACAAACATAATCTCCCTAAACATACAATCAAGAAAGTAAATAATAATAGGTGTCATCTCATGAGCCTAAAACTGAGACCCATAAGACTCCACAATACAAATCCATAAACTGAAACGTAAATGCCGGCAACATATGTCCGAACTCAGAGTAAACACAAATAAATGCTAATATCCGTAATAAACATAATCCATAACGTAAAAGCGGAAACTGATAAGTCTAGAGTAAATAAATAAACTGCAGAGTCTAAAGCTGTGCGGGATCCTCATCCACTCCAGTGTCCTGCTGAATCTCATCATCTAAAATGGGGGAAAACGAGGGGTGAGTACTGGGAAGTAACTCAGTAAGGGAGCCGCTCCGGGTTTATTAATAAAATCGGTGTAACATGAATGAATTCAATTTCAGTTATAAGTTCAAAAATTATCTTTCTCGGAACGACTTACCTAAGTGCCTCTTGTTCATTTTACATCATACATACATTATACATAAATATGTCCTTCGTGTGTGTGCTCTACGTGCCATCTAGTCATATAGGAAAACCTAATCAAATATCATGGTATGTTCTCTGACACTTTACTGGATTGTAACTCATATCACTTTATCTGTTATTATGTCTTATGGCCTATCCACCCTCCTATAACCTCCGCTGCGCCGACCCCTAGGCATGAACTCATCCTAACGAAATGGGGAAAAGGGGGATATTCACCAACTGCAAGTGAAGGACCTGTAGCGCCGAGGATGCCAACCCCCTCCTACAGCCTCTCAATCACAAGCCGAAGGCTACGATGTAATCTTTGCGCCACCTAGTGACGTCTTTATTAACCAAGCGCCACCCGGTGACGTCTTTGTAAGCTCCAGAACTCTTCTGAGAGAAATTGATATATTTCTCTTAGAGAGATAGAAGGTTTTAATGATAACAAAGTAAGCCATAAGTATAAAAATTTTACTTAAGGTATTGCTAATATGTGTGCTAAGTGTCTCAGAAAGCTTAAAACTTTGCATCTCCATGAGTAAGATCAAGACAAACAAACGAGTAACCTCATGAATTAAAAGATGAAATCATGGCGTGAAAGACATCAGAAAGGATGCTCAAGAAACGCAAAAGGTGAAAGTGTAGTTCTGAGAGAAGAACACTGTCGCCTCAGAAAGGTCTCAGAAGACCTTGCAACTGGTGGTTCTCAGAAGGATCTTCCCTCAGAAGGTTCGCCTTAGAAGTCCGTACATCTCTCAGAAAGTTGGACTCAGAAGCAACCAAGTGTCAAGACTCAATGGATGAAGCATTCATTCTCAGAAAGCTCAAAACAGCAAGCAAAGAAAGTGGGAACACGCGCACTGTACAAGTCTGAAAAGTTCCTCATTTCGCGCTGACTGTTGCAGGGAGCCGTTCTGAGCCAGACACAGCCACATCAGCAAAGTGGAAGCTTCTAATTTCGCAGCTCTTTGATGCCTATATATATGAGTTCAATTCCAGAGCATTTTGACGAAATTCTTGCGCGAAAAACTCTTGATTAAACGTGCCAAAACTCTGCTGAATTGAAAATCATTTGCGAAAACATAGAACTTTCTCAGAAAGACAATTTTACGGAATTGTTCTTCCAACTTTGCGAAAATCTTCTAGTTCTGTATTGGTGTAAATTCTTACATTTGTAAGTTAAATCCAGAAGTCTACTAAGGGTCAAATTAAGTTTGTAACTTAATCTTAGTAGTTGGTTTTCGAAACAAAAACAACTTTCCGAAAAACGCTAAGTCCTTCGCTGTTTGAAGGCAGTTGAAGTCCTCGAGTGTTTTGAGGCAAAGTTTAAGTCCTTAAGTGTTTAAGGCAAAGAAGTCCTCAGTTGTGAGGCAAGGAAGTCCTTAAGTGTTTAAGGCAAAGAAGTCCTCTAGTGTTGGAGGCAAGGAAGTCCTCTAGTTTGAAGCAAGAAAATCCACTTCGGGTTGTGAAGTGGTGGAAGTCCTTTACTTGGTAAAGGCAGTGTTGTTTGGGAAGGCACTTTAAGAAGAATATCCAAGAACTCTCAACTGAAGGTTGAGGACTGGAGTAGGCTGGTTATAACCGAACCAGTATAAAATTCTTTGTGTTAAGATTTTCTCTCTTACTCTTAACTTGCATAAATCTGTGAGAAAAACTCTACCACGATTTTAATTAAGAGGTCTAGTGAAAACTTTATTGATTAAAATCATAAAGAGTTTAAGAAATTCTAACTTAAAGTCATTTTCTTAAAACTGCTCAGAAAGGAACTTTCTCAGAAAAACTAAGTTCTCATAAACTTAATCTTCTCAGAAAGCAATTTCCGCTGCAAACTCTTAAATCTACCTTATGAGTAAAAACAGCTTTCTAAGTAAAAGTTTTAAGAAGTAATTTTTTTTAAAAAAAAAAAAACTTGCACGATTCAACCCCCCCTTCTCGTGCACACATACACTTTCAATTGGCATCAGAGCTCGGTCCTTAAGGGGTTGAGCACTTCGCAGTGTCAAGGAAAAAGATCCACGAAGGGAAATATGAATTCACCAGCTGCATTCATATCAGATGGGGCTTCAATACACAGACCTCCGATGTTTCTCGGAGACAGCTTCGACTACTGGCGTGACAGGATGACGCTATTCATCAAGCACACCAGTCTGGACTTATGGGATAGGATCGAGAATGGAGACTATCAGCCTCTGCAGACAATTACAGAGGACGCTGTAGTTGCAACAGACGCTGAGCCAGGAGTGGCACCTCCAGCACTCAGAACCTATACAAGACGAGTCCCTAAGGACTAATGGACTCAAGAGATGAAGGAGAAGATACAACTCAACTTCAAAGCCAAGTATATTCTCCTCTGTGCTTTACCCAAGGTAGAATATGACAAAATTGTGTCATGTGATACTGCACAAGAGATTTGGGAAAGACTTCATATGCTGCACGAAGGTAATGACGAAGTCAAGGAAACGAAAATCTCAATGCTCGTACACAAATACGAGTCCTTTAGCATGCAGCCTGAGGAAACTATTGACAACATGTCAATAAGATTTCTCCATATCATCAACCAGCTGAAAGTCTTGGGAAAGACTTACTCAAACGCTGAGATGGTAAGAAAAATCCTCAGAAGCCTTTCTGCAAAATGGCGTCCTAAGGTCACAGCAATCCAGGAAGCCAAGGATCTAAACCAGCTGGGTTTGGATATACTATTTGGTTCGCTCAGAACGCATGAGATCGAACTGGAAGGGTTGCTCGGAGGACCATCCGCTTCCTCCAGACCTCAGAAGGGACTGGCTCTGAACAGTCAAGTCAGAAAGTCTTCCAAAGCTTTCAAAGTTGAAGAAGCTTCTGAGTCTGACAATGATGAAGGCTCAGATTCTGACGACGACGACATCTCTCTCCTAGTAAAGAAAATGAAGAAAGCCTGGAGAAAGAGACCAAACAAAGGCAAGGAATTCACTCCTAAGAAAGGAAAGTCAAAGCCTTCAGATGCCACATGCTTTGGATGTGGAGAAAAAGGCCACTTCAAGACGGAGTGTCCACAAAACAAAGGGAAGAAGAAATTCATTCCCAGAAGGAAAAAGTAGGCAATGGCCGCAACCTGGAGTGATTCAGAAGAGGAAGCTTCTGAAGCAGCAAGTGAGGAAGAAGAAGCTAATGTTTGCTTCATGGCAGGAACTGACTACATTCTGGAAACAGAATCTGAGTCAGAAGAGGTACCAAATTCTCCTCCTCTTTCATATTCATACGATGAGCTCTCAGAATTTTATTATGATCTTCTGAAAGACTCAAACGAGTTAGCTAACAGTTTCAGCGATCTCAAAAAATCTTTTAAAAATTTAGAAGCTGAAAATGTAAGACTAACTCAAGAAGTTCAGAACCTAAGGCTTGAGAGAGACGACTTCAAAGGTAGATACCTTGAAAGTCATGACCTGTATCAAGCATTAGAAAGTCTGTCTTCAATCACAGTAGAGAAGGCTGAAAAGGCAATGATCGAACTGCAAAAGACAAATGAACTTCTAACCTCTGACTTAGTTAAGATGGTAAATGGTGAGAAGATGCTAAGTCTTTTGCTTGGGGGTCAAAGACCCTATAAAGACAAAAGCGGTCTTGGATATGAAGAAGTCTTTGAACCACATGATATTGATCCATTCTTAACTAAGTCACCTCGCATGTGCATTGCATGTTTTAAGAGTGGTCATGGTTCTGAAAAATGCCCTATGTTGGAAAAAGGAAAAATCTCTAAGCCTTAGAAGGCTAAGAAGAAAACTCAGAAAGCAAAGCCTTCTAAGAAGACTAACCCCTCTCAGAAGGGTAAAATTTCTCAGAAAGCAAGTGCTTCTGAAAAGGGCAAACAAAAGGGTTCTGACTCTCAAAACCATAACCCTTCTAAGAAAAGAAGGCAAAAGTCCAAGAAAGCTAACAAGCAAGGACCCAACAAAGAATGGGTACCTAAATCTATTAACTTTGTGACTGCAGGTACATCATCAAGCGTTGCTCCACCACCACAATGAGCAGTGGTACCTTGACAGTGGCTGCTCGAGGCACATGAATGGAAGCAAGCACTGGTTCAGAAGCCTCAAGCCCAAGAAAGGCGGAACAGTGCGATTCGGTGATGGCGCTAAGGGAAGAGTCACTGCAATCGGAGATGTTGGTAAGGATTCCTCTCACCAAATCTCAGATGTACTTTTGGTCGATGGCTTAACTCACAATCTATTAAGCATTAGTCAATTTTGTGACAAAGGCTTAAAGGTTGAGTTTTATGCCAAGTATTGTCATGTGATTAATCTCACAAATGACAAGATCGTTCTGGAAGGAAAACGTGTTGGTAACATCTATGTTATCCATCTGGATGATCTAAAGGATCAAAACGTGGAGTGCCTTGTCTCTGTCCAAGAAGACAAATGGCTGTGGCATAAGAAACTTGGTCATGCCCATATGAGACTTCTGTCTGAACTCTCTCAGAAAGGACTTGTAAAGGGCCTTCCCAGCATTAAGTATCAGAAGGATGCAACCTGCGACTTTTGTGAAAGAGGGAAACAGACCAAGGCTTCCTTTCCCAGTAAAAGTGGTATTTCTACTCAGAAACCACTGGAACTGCTCCACATGGATCTCTTTGGACCAACCAGAACGACTTCCCTTTCTGGAAAACGCTATGGTCTTGTCATAGTGGATGATTACTCCAGATTCCCTTGGGTTTCCTTTCTAGCCTCTAAGGAAGAAACTTTTGAGAAGTTCAAAGCATTTGCGAAAAGAGTTTCAACAGAAAAGGATTCGCACATTCATACCATAAGATCAGATCATGGTGGTGAATTTGAGAATCATGCTTTCGAAAAATTTTGTGAAAATCTGGGCATTGCTCACGAATTCTCATCTCCCAGAACTCCTCAACAAAATGGAGTGGCTGAGAGAAAGAATCGAAGCCTTCAAGAGATGGCAAGAACAATGCTCTTAGAAAGCGGACTTTCAAAAGGTTTCTGGGCTGAAGCAGTTAACACTTCATGCTACATTCAGAATCGAGTCTTTCTGAGACCAATTCTGAAAAAGACTCCTTACGAGCTATGGAAGAATAAAATACCAAACATTTCTTATTTCCATGTATTTGGTTCTTCTTGTTTTATTCTCAACACAAAGGACAAACTCTCTAAGTTTGATCCTAAGTCCGATGATGGATGCTTCCTAGGATACTCCTCAGTCTCTAAGCTTACAGAGTATATAACAAAAGGAGTAAATGTGTTGAAGAGACAATCCATATTAAGTTCAAAGAACTTAGTAAGGATATGTCTCAGAAAGATGCAGGCTTAGAAGATGAATTTGAGAAACTCAACATCTCTTCTGAGAAAGCCAAAAAGAAAATTCTTATAGATGATGAGACTGATTTCCAACCCATGGAACAACCATCTCCATCTAAAGAAAAATTTAGTAGCATCATCGAAGCTCCAGAACCTAGAGAATCTACTTCTCCAAATGCAATGGAACTTAGATTCTCAGAAGGTCAAGCTTCTGATGACTCAGAAAGAGAACCTTCTGTGTCTCCTTCTCAGAACCCTACTCCTAAAGGGATTAGAGGTTCAAGAGACTTGAAGAACGTCTCTCAGAATGAAGTCTTGGGTGATCCAGAACGTGGCGTAAGAACCAGAAGGAACTACACAAATCTTGCTATGGTTTCTGAACATGAACCAGACTCCATAGAAGAGGCGTTAGATAATCCTAGCTGGGTAAATGCCATGCAGGATGAACTTGACCAATTCGAGAGAAATCAAGTTTGGAAACTAACTCAGAAGCCCAAAGGAAAGAGTGTCATTGGGACTAAATGGGTGTTTCGAAACAAACTTGATGAAAACGGTCAAGTCGTGAGAAACAAGGCCAGATTGGTTGCTCAAGGGTACAACCAACAAGAAGGGATAGACTACGATGAAACTTTTGCTCCAGTCGCAAGATTGGAAGCTATCAGAATGTTGCTAGCTTTTGCTGCACACAAAGGTTTCAAACTCTATCAGATGGACGTTAAGTCTGCCTTCTTGAATGGATACCTTTCTAAGGAAGTTTATGTAAAACAACCTCCTGGTTTTGTGAATGATGCATTCCCGGATCACGTATTTAAGCTTACAAAGGCTCTCTATGGTCTAAAAAGAAGGGAAAAAGAAACGTGGTCGTTTGGTAAAAGCTTACTCTACAACTCCACCTTCCTTTTAAAACTAAGCTCCCGCATTCCTTGAATTATCAGGGAAAGTCTCACAAAGGAGTGGAGATAAAAACCACTAAGAAACAGCGCCCGCCGAAGCCTACGGGTGAAGAAATTGTAGCAGTTGCTGCTGCTGCTGCCACTACCACCACTACTGCTGCTGCTGCTGCTGTTGAAGAAGAAGCAGAAGCTTCTCATCACTCCTCCCCCTTTGGGAATGTCTCTCCTACCAGAGAAGACGTTCAGGGGCATGGAAGAAATGTTGCTGATTCCTCTTCTGAGGAAGAAGATGCGGCAAGCTTCCGCATTGAGCATCGCACTCCAGATGCTGGAAGCTCGAAGAAAGAGCTCCCACAAAAGCCATCTGAGGTTTCTATGGTGGAACTTTCTGAGGCAACCACAACTGAGGTGGCTACTGTGAATGCTGAGTCATTGGCTCAGACGATGCTTGATGTCCAGAAGAAACTGGATCAACCTTCTGAGACTCCAGAAGCTGCTCAGATGCAACCACAACAACAACCACGGCATGAGGAAGCCTTACTTGAACCAACTTCTGAGGTTGGTCCCCTCTCTTCTGAGATCCCTCTAGAACATGAGGAAACTCATGTCTCAACACATGAAGTAGTACCAGGGACCACCAGCACTGGGCTCAGCTCAGAGGTGGGCGCTGACGCTACCATGGCTGCCGGAGTTGCAGCAGTTGAGGCATTTGTTGCCCACAGTTCCTTAGAAGGAACTCTATCTGAGAAGGACTCTAAGAAGGAACCAGAGGTTCCTCCTCTCGATCTAACAGAAGTTCCTCCTCCATCCTTCGATCAACAAGGTCCTAACTTCTCGATTACGGACTCGATGATTAGTCCCGACTTTCAGCTGGGAAGAATGGTAGTCACACCACCCTCTGTGCAATTTCGGCCTTTCTTTGGTCGAACTGAGAAGTTGAAGTGCATTGAAGCCATACATAGCCAGATCTCAACTTTCAACCTCTCCGAAGATGCTCAGACTTCTGGTGCAATGGAGCAACCATCAGCTCGGCAACCTTCTGATCTAGACCTTGCTCTAATTTCTGAGGACACTCAGAGGCAGCCTTTTATTTAACTCGCTGCTATTGAAGACAAAGCTGTTCAAGAAGAAGAACTTCCTGAATATCAAAAGAGGGATATCATCGATGATGTACTTGAGGCCGAAGTCTCTCGTCCTCCTCCCTCTCAACCCTCATCTTCTCAACAGCCTTCCACTTCCTCTGAACTACCTCCAGAATGCGCTCCGCATGCGACTCAGAGCGAGATTCTCATGGAGATATGCCAGCTGCTACGCTACATTGCCAGAAGGCAGTAGTTCTAAGTCAATGATGGCGTTTATGTATTAGCCACCCTTTTTGATGTAACAAAGGGGGAGTATATAAATGATAAAATTTTTGTACAATGGCTATACGTAAACACTAGGCTAGGACTTAGGGGGAGCAACAACTTAGGGGTAGCAAAATATTTTGTATCTCTACAAAATCATTATTTTGGCATCTCATGTTTTACTTAATTTTATGCTTATTTTTTATTATTTGGCATCTATTGATTTACTTAGCCTGGTATTTTTTAATTTCATACAAATATTCATCAAGAATTACTGATGCCTTGGCATTTTTAGTATAATTTTAGTATAAATTTCCAATAATTTATGTTAGTTTTAATAGTATTTTGTTTGGTTTTAGAGTAATTTAATTAGTTTAAAATTAATTTAAATTTTTAGTATTATTTTATGTATTTTGTGTATTTTCTGTGTTTAATTTTCAGGAAACTTGTTACATTTCTGGACAAATCAAAGTCTGAAGCGCCCATTAGAATATTGCAGGCGCAAGGCGCCACCATTGTGCGCCCTTAAAAAGAAAAGACTGGCGCTGCACTTTAAGGTCATATGACCCTTTGACCATGCATGCATTACAAGGCACAAGGTGCCATTCTTTGTTCCTATATACAAGGGTCATATGACCCTTTGAAAATTAAAGAAAAGCACATGATGTGCACCTCATTGCTTGAAAACCGCGTGAAACATGACCCTGCATGCAACAAGAAGCAAGGCGCCAGGCGCCATTCATCCGCGCCCAAGAAGGAAGTGCAGGGCGCCCCGCGCGTGTCCCGCGTCCTGCGTCCCGCGTCTTGCGCCCGCGCCCATCCCGCATCATGCGCCATGTCCCGAAAATTTCTCTCGCGCCTCGCGCCTCATCACACGCACCGCGCCACCGAAACAGAACTGAATTGGAGAAATTGTACAGATTCAGGCGCCCCGCGCCCGTCCCGCGCCCGTCCCGCGCGTCCCGCGCCCGAAGTAAATTGATGGTTCGCGCTCCGCGTTCCTCTGAAGCACCGCGCCTCATCAACTGATACCTAAAATTGTGCCGCATGATCCAGAATTAATTCAAATGCAAATCATTTTCATATCTTTTTGAATTTATCGTTAAACTTAATTCCCGTTGTTTTAGGGATTGGAACAATTTGAATTCTAGGTCTATCTGATTATATATAGGACTAGAATAGAAGCTCAGGTTATCTTGGTTTTTACTTCACTTAGTCTAGTACTCTGTTTTACTCTGTTTTTCAATAAAATCAGTTATTCGTTCTTCAAAATGTTTTGTTTCGATTATTATGTTTTGTTTACTTTGATTATGAGCAACTAATTTCTTTGTTAGGGTGAAGGGGATCGTATTACTATGAATTAATTTTATATTTGTGAACCTTTGAATTTTATTAATTCAATTTAAGCAATTACCTTATTTGTATTGTGTTGTTCTGAGGATTGGAAAATCACTTTTCAACTTATCTTGGATTCATGTGTTTATTTGGGAAAATAAATTTGTGAATTAGCTTAAGGAAAATTGCCAAAAAGATTAATTTCTAGGAATAGAATTAAGATTTTTGTGAACTTTTGAATCAATATAAATATTTTCTTTTCTTTGAAATGATTTGATCAAGGAATTGACTGATTGTTCATAGAAAAAGTGTTAAATTACCAAGGAATTGGAATTGACAACCTAAGATTCATTCATTGAATTGAAGGTTTAAAATTTAAAGGCAAGCAATTGTTTTATTAATTTCAGAAAATACGTGAACCCGATTCCCTAACCTTTTATCAATTGAATTTTTCATTAAACTTTTACTGTCTTGTTACATTTAATAGCCTTTTGAATTTAGATTATATGTTCATTCATTACCTTTTATTGGATTCGTCTAATTAGAAATCTACTTTAAGAAATTTTTGCTCGGTTCTTTAATCCTCGTGGGAACGATACCCACTCACCGTGGTTTTTATTACTTGAACGATTCGGTGCACTTGCCGAGACCCTATCAAGTTTTTGGCGCCGTTGCCGGGGATTAATTGAAACTGACAATTAGAGTAATTGAGTGATTTCTAAATTAGATACTGTTCTTTTATTTATTTTATCTTTGCACTCCCTTCACTGTGACGTTGGGAGTGCCGTATCTCACTTTCATTTAGTTTGGTGTTTGTTTTGCATGCAAAATAGCACCAACGCTCTATATTTTGATCCGGAAATAGAAAAGAGATTGAGGCTATTAAGGAAAGCAAAGAGAAAAGCGGAGATGGCCGACGTAGGTGACGGACAAAGAAGGACCTTGGGAGACTATGCTACACCTACTACCAATGGGTGTGGTAATAGTATTCTCCCACCACCGGTACAAGCAAATAATTTTGAGCTCAAACCTTCACTCATTCAGTTAGTGCAACAAGAACAATTTAGTGGAGGAGCTCTTGATGATCCCAATGTGCACTTAGCAACTTTTCTCCAGCTATGTGATACAATCAAGAGCAATGGTGTGAGCTCAGATGCAATTAAGTTGAGGCTCTTCCCTTTTTCTCTTAGGGATAGAGCTAAACTATGGTTGCAAGCACAACCACTGGAGAGTATCAGCACATGGGAGGATTTAGTTAGTAAATTTCTAGCTAAATACTTCCCTCCTCAGAAGTTGGCAAAGCTAAGGAATGACATCAACTCATTTGCTCAAAAAGAAGGAGAATCACTCTATGAAGCATGGGAAAGGTACAAGGAGATGCTCAGAAAATGTCCACATCATGCATTCCCTGAGTGGTTACAAATCCAAACATTCTATGATGGGGTGTCTCAAAGTTCAAGAGCCATGATTAATGCAAGTGCTGGAGGATCTCTTCATAGAAAAACCCCTGAAGAAGCTATTGAATTAATTGAGACTATGGCTGAGAGCAATTTCATGAGTTCTAATGAGAGACCTATGAGAAGAGGTGTGATGGAGTTAGACACATTTGACACTTTGTTGTCACAAAATAAGTTGATGTCTCAACAACTAGCTGCAATCACAAAGCAAATGGGGCAAATGCAAGTTGCTGCAGTAGGATCTCCAAGTTCATTTTGTGAGCTTTGTGGGGGAGCCCATAAAAATGAAGATTGTGATCTTTTCAAAGAAACTCCACTTGAGCAAGTGAACTACATGTGGAATCCTCTAAGACAACAAAATGATCCATATTCTAAAACCTACAATCCTGGGTGGAGGAATCATCCTAACTTTGGTTGGGGTAATCAAGGGCAAAAACAATTCAATGCCCCAACTCAACAGCAAGCTCCTTATATTCTTCCACAAGTTCCCCCTAAACCATCATCATTGGAGATTGCCATGGAAAAGCTCACTCAATCTACCTCTACGTTTGTGCAACAAACTTCAAGCTTCATGCAAGAAACAAGAGCAAGTTTAAAAAATCATGAGGCTTCTATAAGAAATTTAGAGGTACAAGTGGGGCAAATAGCTAAGCAACTTTCAGAAAGGCCTTTGGGAACACTTCCTAGTGATACAGAACCAAACCCCAAGGAGCAATGCATGGCAATCAATTTAAGAAGTAGCAGAAGCATTGAAGTGCAATCTCAAGTGGAGGCACCAACAAAGGTGGAGAAGTTCCAACAAAAGCTCACTGAAAAGTCAAATGAACAAGTGGCAGAGTAAGCTAGTGGGCCACCCAAGAAAGAGGTTGCTCCTTACAAGCCAAGACTACCTTACCCTCAGAGAATTCAAGAGAAAACTCAAGACAAGTATCTCTCCAAATTCTTAGAGGTATTCAAAAAACTCAAAATCAATATTCCTTTTGCTGAAGCTTTGGAACAAATGCCTAGCCATGCCAAGTTTATGAAGGAGTTGTTGTCAAGAAAAAGATCACTCCGAGAAGATGAAACAGTGGTATTCAATGAGGAGTGCAGTGCTATCCTTCAAAGCAAAGTGCCACCAAAGCTAAAGGACCCAGGTAGCTATCATATTCCTTGTGCAATTGGTAATGTTAAAATTAAAAAGGCAATGTGTGATCTAGGGGCAAGCATCAATTTGATGCCTCTCTCTATGATGAAGAAGTTAGGGATAAAGAATGTGAAGCCCACCATGATTTCCCTACAATTTGCTGATAGATCTGTCAAGTTTCCATATGGGGTTGTGGAAAATGTGCTTATTAAGGTGGACAAATTCTTTCTGCCTGCTGATTTTGTTGTCCTTGAGATGGATGAAAGTGAAGATGTCTCAATCATTCTTGGAAGGCCATTCTTAGCTACTGGGCGAGCATTGATTGATGTTCAAAAAGGTGAGTTGACATTAAGGGTGCATGATGAAAAGGTAACTTTTTGCATGTCAAGGGGTATGAAAACTCAAGTAAAAAAGGAGGATGTGTTGAAAATAGAAGTGAACCCCATTGCAATTCAAGAATCCAAGAATTCAATGCTTAATGTGAACACCCTTGACGATCCACCACCTTTGAAACAGATTGCTATTGTGAAGGAAAAAAATGTGGCTACAACAGAAGTTAAGAAGAAAAAGCAATGTGGGTTGGAGTTGAAACCCTCACCTCAAACACTGAAGAATGCATTCATTGAAGGATGGAAAATGTGTGAGGAGTACTTCAAGATGAATGAGGAGCTTAGGAGGGATGGTTTTCCTCCCCCCTTTGATGATGAAAAGATCGAACAGTGGTTTGATGAGGAGTTCTTGTTAACAAATGTTAACGATGGAGTCTATGGGCCACCATTTAAAGATGTCAAGAAGGCTAAGGTTGAATCTGAGAAAAATGTGAGCATGAAGGAGCACAACCTAAAGCACCTTGTTGGAGGAGGGATTGATCAACAAGAATCATCATATGACCCACCTTAAGCTGGCATCCATACGTCAAGCTATTGACGTTAAAGAAGCGCTTGTTGGGAGGCAACCCAACTCAGGGAAGTTTTCTATCCTCTCTATTTATTTTCTTTAGTTTTTACTTGTCATGTCTTTCTATTTGTTTGTCGTTTGTTTAGGGGCATGGTGGTGGAATTGATGAATAAATTTGCATGAGACTGTGTTTGAATTTGTCTTGGTTGATTCATAAACTGTGTGAGTACATGTCTATGCACCTTGAATTGTTGTGTGGTTAATTATTATTTGTGCAACTTGAGGAGATGATTAGGAGTGATTTCTAGAGAATAATTATAAGAGTTTTTGGACTAATTCTAAATAAATAAGTTTGGTGTGAGTCCCTGTGCATGTGAATGTAGTGTGATGCCAATATTTTTTTGTGAATTAATTGAATAATTTGGAAATTGACTTAAGGAAGGGGTGAGCCTTGCAATAAAAGATGATGCATAAAGGTTCCCAATGAAATGAAACATAAACATCCAAGGCTCTGAGCACCAATGACTAGGGGATATCTCTATTAAAAATCATTAGAACCTAGTTATGTGTTTGTGGTGTTTTTGTGTCAGGGAAAGACTTGGGCAAGTAGATCTGAGGGGTGCTTCATCACCTAGCGTCTTGGGCCAACTGGACCGGGAACGTTGGTCGAAAGCTTACTTTAGAAGGTTGCCCCGAGACAAAGCATTTAGAGTCAAAAGTTCTTTGCACAGAGTGCAAGTGTGAAAAAAAATAATAATAATAATAAAAAAAAAAATTGCAAGTGTCTTACCCCTGCTGTTTGTTCTAAACTGGTTCATTCAAAGTGTAGGAAATTTTGAAAAGGCATTGCATTGCATTTGTGAAACTAGGGCCAAACACTAAGTTTGGTGTTCAGGAGCTGCGAAAAGACTCTTATAATTTGATCCGGATTTTAATCTTGACTGTCAAGTTTATTGTTGCTCAATAAATTGGTAGAAAAGGGTGTACAGTTGCATGAATCATATAGTTTTAATCAACCTGAGAAAGTGTGATGTTTCAAAATAATTGTTCTTTGATTCCACTACTATGTTACTTTATCTTTACTGGTTTATTTTAGTTTGTTTGGTTGCTTGGGGACAAGCAACACCTTAAGTTTGGTGTTGTGATGCCTTGGCATTTTTAGTATAATTTTAGTATAAATTTCCAATAATTTATGTTAGTTTTAATAGTATTTTGTTTGGTTTTAGAGTAATTTAATTAGTTTAAAATTAATTTAAATTTTTAGTATTATTTTGTGTATTTTCTGTGTTTAATTTTCAGGAAACTTGTTACATTTCTGGACAAATCAAAGTCTGAAGCGCCCATTAGAATATTGCAGGCGCAAGGCGCCACCATTGTGCGCCCTTAAAAAGAAAAGACTGGCGCTGCACTTTAAGGTCATATGACCCTTTGACCATGCATGCATTACAAGGCACAAGGTGCCATTCTTTGTTCCTATATACAAGGGTCATATGACCCTTTGAAAATTAAAGAAAAGCACATGATGTGCACCTCATTGCTTGAAAACCGCGTGAAGCATGACCTTGCATGCAACAAGAAGCAAGGCGCCAGGCGCCATTCATCCGCGCCCAAGAAGGAAGTGCAGGGCGCCCCGCCCGTGTCCCGCGTCCTGCGTCCCGCGTCTTGCGCCCGCGCCCATCCCGCATCATGCGCCATGTCCCGAAAATTTCTCTCGCGCCTCGCGCCTCATCACACGCACCGCGCCACCGAAACAGAACTGAATTGGAGAAATTGTACAGATTCAGGCGCCCCGCGCCCGTCCCGCGCCCGAAGTAAATTGAAGGTTCGCGCTCCGCGTTCCCCTGAAGCACCGCGCCTCATCAACTGATACCTAAAATTGTGCCGCATGATCCAGAATTAATTCAAATGCAAATCATTTTCATATCTTTTTGAATTTATCTTTAAACTTAATTCCCGTTGTTTTAGGGATTGGAACAATTTGAATTCTAGGTCTATCTGATTATATATAGGACTAGAATAGAAGCTCAGGTTATCTTGGTTTTTACTTCACTTAGTCTAGTACTCTGTTTTACTCTGTTTTTCAATAAAATCAGTTATTCGTTCTTCAAATTTTTTCTTTCGATTATTATGTTTTGTTTACTTTGATTATGAGCAACTAATTTCTTTGTTAGGGTGAAGGGGATCGTATTACTATAAATTAATTTTATATTTGTGAACCTTTGAATTTTATTAATTCAATTTAAGCAATTACCTTATTTGTATTGTGTTGTTCTGAGGATTGGAAAATCACTTTTCAACTTATCTTGGATTCATGTGTTTATTTGGGAAAATAAATTTGTGAATTAGCTTAAGGAAAATTGCCAAAAAGATTAATTTCTAGGAATAGAATTAAGATTTTTGTGAACTTTTGAATCAATATAAATATTTTCTTTTCTTTGAAATGATTTGATCAAGGGATTGACTGATTGTTCATAGAAAAAGTGTTAAATTACCAAGGAATTGGAATTGACAACCTAAGATTCATTCATTGAATTGAAGCTTTAAAATTTAAAGGCAAGCAATTGTTTTATTAATTTCAGAAAATACGTGAACCCGATTCCCTAACCTTTTATCAATTGAATTTTTCATTAAACTTTTACTGTCTTGTTACATTTAATAGCCTTTTGAATTTAGATTATATGTTCATTCATTACCTTTTATTGGATTCGTCTAATTAGAAATCTACTTTAAAAAATTTTTGCTCGGTTCTTTAATCCTCGTGGGAACGATACCCACTCACCGTGGTTTTTATTACTCGAACGATTCGGTGCACTTGCCGAGACCCTATCAAATACACGCTATGCAATTGATAATCTCAAACAGTGATCATACATTGCATATCTATCTGTGGATTATCAAAGCCTTCTAAGAAAATAACAAAGCCTTCTCTCAGAAAGCTAAGTTAGTCTCTAAGAAAGCAAAAGTGCATTCTGAGTAAGTTGTGAACTTAATCAGAAACACTTCTGAACTTAAGCAAAATTATTATCTTAAGACTTAAGTTGTTATCATAAAAAAGGGGGAGATTGTAAGCTCCAGAACCCTTCTGAGAGAAATTGATATATTTCTCTTAGAGAGATAGAAGGTTTTAATGATAACAAAGTAAGCCATAAGTATAAAAATTTTACTTAAGGTATTGCTAATATGTGTGCTAAGTGTCTCAGAAAGCTTAAAATTTTGCATCTCCATGAGTAAGATCAAGACAAACAAACGAGTAACCTCATGAATTAAAAGATGAAATCATGGCGTGAAAGACATCAGAAAGGATGCTCAAGAAACGCAAAAGGTGAAAGTGTAGTTCTGAGAGAAGAACACTGTCGCCTCAGAAAGGTCTCAGAAGACCTTGCGACTGGTGGTTCTCAGAAGGATCTTCCCTCAGAAGGTTCGCCTCAGAAGTCCGTACATCTCTCAGAAAGTTGGACTCAGAAGCAACCAAGTGTCAAGACTCAATGGATGAAGCATTCATTCTCAGAAAGCTCAAAACAACAAGCAAAGAAAGTGGGAACACGCGCACTGTACAAGTCTGAAAAGTTCCTCATTTCGCGCTGACTGTTGCAGGGAGCCGTTCTGAGCCAGACACAGCCACATCAGCAAAGTGAAAGCTTCTAATTTCGCGGCTCTTTGATGCCTATATATATGAGTTCAATTCCAGAGCATTTTGACGAAATTCTTGCGCGAAAAACTCTTGATTAAACGTGCCAAAACTCTGCTGAATTGAAAATCATTTGCGAAAACTTAGAACTTTCTCAGAAAGACAATTTTACAGAATTGTTCTTCCAACTTTGCGAAAATCTTCTAGTTCTGTATTGGTGTAAATTCTTACATTTGTAAGTTAAATCTAGAAGTCTACTAAGGGTCAAATTAAGTTTGTAACTTAATCTTAGTAGTTCGTTTTCGAAACAAAAACAACTTTCCGAAAAACGCTAAGTCCTTCGCTGTTTGAAGGCAGTTTAAGTCCTCGAGTGTTTTGAGGCAAAGTTTAAGTCCTTAAGTGTTTAAGGCAAAGTAGTCCTCAGTTGTGAGGCAAGGAAGTCCTTAAGTGTTTAAGGCAAAGAAGTCCTCTAGTGTTGGAGGCAAGGAAGTCCTCTAGTTTGAAGCAAGAAAATCCACTTCGGGTTGTGAAGTGGTGGAAGTCCTTTACTTGGTAAAGGCAGTGTTGTCTGGGAAGGCACTTTAAGAAGAATATCCAAGAACTCTCAACTGAAGGTTGAGGACTGGAGTAGGTTGGTTATAACCGAACCAGTATAAAATTCTGTGTTAAGCTTTTCTCTCTTACTCTTAACTTGCATAAATCTGTGAGAAAAACTCTACCACGATTTTAATTAAGAGGTTTAGTGAAAACTATTGATTAAAATCAGAAAGCGTTTAAGAAATTCTAACTTAAAGTCATTTTCTTAAAACTGCTCAGAAAGGAACTTTCTCAGAAAGACTAAGTTCTCATAAACTTAATCTTCTCAGAAAGCAATTTCCGCTGCAAACTCTTAAATCTACCTTCTGAGTAAAAACAGCTTTCTAAGTAAAATTTTTAAGAAGTAATTTTTTAAAAAAAAAAAAAACTTGCACGATTCAACCCCCCCTTCTCGTGCACACATACACTTTCAGTCTTAACATCATACGTGCGCCACCCAGTGACGTCTCAGTTCACAACACATAACATATACATGCATCACAAAATTCACATAAGCATTTATTATTATCATTTATCTCATGTAAACGTCACATATCAACACATCATCATCCAATCAGCATTTAAACTTGCATACAATTCACAATTAACTCATACACATCATCCATACTAGTTGTAGAACGCATTAGGGTGCATAAAGGGTCAAAACGGTTCATTTTCCTACAAACAGCACTGTTGTAATCGATTACACGGGCTGGTAATCGATTACTGTAATCAATTACACGGACTGGTAATCGATTACTGTAATCGATTACACGGACTGGTAATCGGTTACTGTAATCGATTACGCAGCTCTGTAATCGATTACCAGAGAGAAGCGTCTTCTCGCGATTGGGAATTCAGACATCGTAATCGATTACGAACGCGTGTAATCGATTACGACGTTGAGAAATACGATTCTAGAGTTCCAAAAACAAGATTTTCAATAGCCATTGGCCAAAATATGAATCCAACATCATCCCAATCGATAGAAAACATTGCCATATCATTATCAAACATAAAAGTACTTTTAAAACACTTCCCAATTCGTAAAACCCCTTTCTTTTCCAAAACCAATTTCATAAATCAACCCTTTCATGAACCCTAATGGGAAAAACAACGAACAACATTCAAAACTCCATTAATTTATCAACAATCATGCAATAAAATAACATTTAGAATGCATAACCCCTACCTCTTGAAGGCAAATCCTTGTTTTAGACGGAATCCTAGTTTCACGAACGGCCCGACTCCAACGATGACCCTTTCCGGAGAAAGACAACCGGTAGAAATGTTCGGCTTGGTGAGAGAATCAAGAATATATAATTATTTTTGAGATTGGGTGAGTATTTGTGGGTGTTTCTTGACGTGGAATGGCTATGGCTATGAGAGTTCTTGAGAGAGAAAGCTATGGAGGCTCTGGGATGATGAGAGAGAGTGTTTCTGACCAAATGAGGTGGAAATTAGGGTTTACCTTCTTATATACTGAGCTAATAGGGTTTAAGAGTCATCGTGGGGCCCACCCGTCACTTAAAACATCCGAAAACTCATTCTGCGCGCTATGTAATCGATTACATCGAACTTGTAATCGATTACCGTAATCGATTACACGGTTCTGTAATCGATTACAGGCTTCCGAAAAAAGCCCAAATCTGAAACTTGACTTGCTGTAATCGATTACCAAGGAGCTGTAATCGATTACTTGGCATGAAAAATGCCCCAAAACACTTCTAAAGTGTCTCAACTCATATAATAACATTCATACACCCATAATGACTTAATGTAACATCAAAGCACACATAAATTCTCATAAAAACACATAACATAGATACTTTAAACTAGGGGAAACATGTTCACTCAATCCAATTAAGTTCCAATTAAAGTCCATAACCCTTAATATCCTTTAATTAGGACTTAATAAAGATCGGGGTGTTACAATAGGTAAGTAAAATGAAAGAAAAGAAAGCTAACCCTTGAATGAAATGGTGAAATGCAAAGATGGAAGTAGGAGGACGGTGGCGGCGCGGCGGCGGCGGCACGGAGGCGCGGCGATAGCGCTGAGAGAGAGGAGTGTGTGTTTGTGTGAGGAGTGGGTGTGTTTGTGAGAGCTTGGGACAGTTTGAGGGTTTGGGGGGAGTTTGAATCCCTTTTAAAAAAAAAAGAATTTCCCCCCGTGCAGTTTCAAAGCGGGTCGGATGCTGTTGCAGAACCAAAATTTCCCAGAAAATTGCCAAAATTATATTTTAGGCACTCCCCCATTTTCCAATGCAAGTTAATACATAATTTATTGTCTACACTACCCTAAAGTATGGAAAATATGAAACGGAAACTTACCGGTGCGTTGTCTCCCACCAAGCACTTTGGTTTAACGTCCCTAAGTTGGACGGGTGAACCGCTTATGGCGGGTAGACCGGCTCTTGAGGTAGACATCAACGGAGGCTCCGGAATTAGCCTCTTGTGGTTGGAACAACTTTAACCGGTGCCCATTCACCTTAAATTTATGTTTTTGCTCATTCTCAAATTCAACCGCACCATGCGGGAAGACGGAGACTATGGTGAACGATCCGTCCCATCTTGACCTAAGCTTTCCCGCCATCCATTTCAACCTTGAATTGTATAGGAGGACTTTGTCACCAGCTTTGACTTCCTTCCTCAAGATGTTCCGATCATGGAATGCTTTTGTTCTCTCCTTGTAAATACGCGCACTTTCATACGCATCAAGCCTAAGCTCCTCCAATTCCTGCAATTTCAACTTTCTTTCTATTCCGGCGGCCCCAAGATCCATGTTGCATTATTTCACCGCCCAATAAGCGCGGTGCTCCAACTCAACGGGCAAATGACACGCCTTGCCAAAAACAATCCGAAAGGGACTCATCCCTATCGGAGTTTTGTAGGCGGTTCGATACGCCCATAAAGCATCATGCAACCTAGCACTCCAATCCTTTCTAGAGGGTCCAACTACCTTTTCCAAAATAGATTTAATTTCACGGTTGGACACCTCGGCTTGCCCGTTAGTTTGGGGGTGATAGGGTGTGGACACCCTATGTGAAACCCCATACTTACGGAGCAGCGCCTCAAAACTACGATTACAAAAATGAGTGCCTTGGTTGCTAATGATGGCTCTTGGGGTGCCGAAATGACAAAAGATATTTGAACGCACAAAAGCACAAACCACAGAAGAGTCATTCGTGCGAGTGGGGATTGCCTCAACTCACTTCGACATGTAATCAACAGCCAACAGTATATATGCAAAACCAGAGGAAACGGGAAAAGGACCCATGAAGTCGATTCCCCACACATCAAAAAATTCACAAAATAGGACGGGTTGCTTGGGCATTTCATTCTTCCTGGATATTTTCCCCGTCCTTTGACAACTCTCACATCTCTTACAAAATTCGAATGAGTCTTTAAAGAGTGATGGCCAATAGAGACCGCACTCTAGAATTTTCCGAGAACTGCGCTGCGGTCCGAAGTAGCCACCACATGCTTGAGAGTGACAAAACTTGAGAACGGATTCCATTTCATGGTTTGGTACACATCGCCTCACTACTTGGTCCCCGCAAAATTTCCATAGATAAGGGTCGTCCCACACATATTGCTTGGAATCACACTTGAGTTTGGCCACTTGGGCCTTTGAAAAGTGTGTGGGAGTCACCTTGGCGGCCAAATAGTTTGCGATGTCCGCAAACCAAGGAGAAGTGACAGTGATGCTCAAAAGCTTCTCATCGGGGAAGCGATCATTGAGAGGAAATGGGTCATCCTTAAGATGCTCAATTCGACTCAAATGATCGGCAACCAAGTTTTGATTGCCACTTCGATCCTGAATCTCTAAGTTAAACTCTTGAAGAAAAAGCATCCACCTAATTAGGCGGGCTTTGCATCCGGCTTTTTAAGCAAGAACTTAAGAGCGGAATGGTTCGTATACACTAGCACGTGCGAGCCAAGTAAGTAAGAACGAAACTTTTCCAAAGCAAAGACAATGGCAAGCAACTCTTTTTCCGTGACAGTATAATTGGACTGTGCCGCATCCAAAGCTCGTGAAGCATAAGAAATGACAAGTGGTAACTTACCCTCCCGTTGTGCTAATGCGGCGCCCACCACGTAGTTGGAAGCATCACACATGATCTCGAATGGAATCCCAATTGGGGGGTTGCACCACCGGAGTGGAGGTGAGGCTCCTCTTCAAGCTATCAAATGCAATCTTGCATTCCTCACCAAAACAGAACTCCGCATCTTTTTGGAGGAGATCGGTCAGCGGTTTGGCGACTTTACTAAAATCCTTGATGAAGCGCCGATAGAACCGTGCATGACCCAAAAAGGAACGAATCTCCCGCACGCATGCGATGTAAGGTAGAGCAGAAATAACCTGAACTTTTGCAGGATCTACTGCAATACCCTCCTTAGAGATAATTTGGCCTAAAACAACACCTTTGTTCACCATGAAGTGACATTTTTTGAAATTCAACACTTGTTTTACTGCACTTTTCCAAAACTTGGGAGAGGCTTTGCAGGCAATCCTCAAAAGAGGTCCCATATACTGTAAAATCATCCATAAATACCTCCAAACATTTGCCCAAAAATTCAGAAAAAATACTCATCATGCATCTTTGAAAAGTGCCAGGAGCGTTACGTAGTCCAAATGGCATCCTACGGTAAGCATAGGTTCCAAAGGGACAAGTAAAATTAGTTTTCTCCTGGTCTTCAGGGGCAATATGAATTTGGAAGTATCCGGAGAACCCATCCAAGAAACAATAGTGCGACTGTCCCGCAAGTCTTTCCAGCATTTGATCAATAAAAGGTAAAGTAAAATGGTCCTTGCGGGTCACACTATTTAGGCGGCGGTAATCAATACACACCCGCCATGAATTTTGGACTCTAGTAGTAAGCAACTCATCCCTCTCATTTTTAACCACAGTAATTCCGGATTTCTTAGGTACTACTTGCACCGGACTCACCCATTCACTGTCAGAATTAGGATAGATGATTCCCGCTTGTAGTAGCTTAGAAATCTCCTTTTTGACCACGTCAAAAATGAGAGGGTTCACTCTCCTCTGAGGTTGCCTAATCGGTCTAGCCCCTTCTTCCAAAAAGATACGGTGAGTACATATTGAAGGGCTAATACCGATAAGGTCCGAGAGATTCCAACAAATGGCTTGCTTGTGCGTTTTCAAAACATCCAAAAGCTTGATTTCATCCTCTTTAGGCAAACCATTGGCTATAATCACCGGAAAAGACTCAGAGTCCCCCAAAAAAGCATATTTTAAATGAGGGGGAAGAGTTTTTAGTTCTAGAGTTGATTCTTTTTTCAGAAGGGGAGGAATTTTTCAAAGAAAGGGGGGAAAGGGATGAGACAAGGCCAAGTTGTGAAGAAATCGGACAAAAATTTGGTGCAGGATGAGCTAGCTCGCTAGTGAGCTCAGCTTGGTTCGCATGTGAGGGACCTAAATTTCGATTTTGATTCTGAGTTGGGTCCCCTTCGCATGCGACTCCAGGGGAGTTCGCTGGCGAGCCTTGCTGCAGGATTTTTAATGCATCACTTTGTTTTATTGTGCAAAGGTTGTTGGATGAGTTTTTACCTTCCAAAACAGGGGAGAAAACTTCAAAATCATCCCCAAATACTTTAATAAATTTATCCTCACAATCCTTGCACAAATTTGAGCTTTCATGACAATTTTCACAACTCGTGCTCATTTTTGAATCAAATTACAACAAGGTTAGGTCTTTGTCCAATTCTTGAAACCATCCCTCCGCCTCAACATTTACCAAATCGTCAATTATGTCAGCGGAAAAAACTGAATGAGTTTCGGAGGGATGTTTCCTAGCCATTTCGAGACAAAACCTGGCTTTCAAGTCTCCACACTCTATGTCCAAGGTACCAGCAAACACATCGACCTTGGCTCTTGCGGTTTTTAAGAAAGGTCGGCCAAGGATGATAGTTTTCTGCTCCAATAGAGCAGAGTCCTCAGTATCCTACACATAGAAATCCACAGGGAAGATAAGGTCATTTACCTTCACCAAATCATCTTCAAGGAGTCCTTCGGGCCTTTCCACACTCCGGTTTGCAAATTGAAGGAGCAAACCGGTAGGCTTCAGCTCTCCAAAGTTTAGTGCTTGATAGATGGCTTTAGGCATCACGTTGATGGCAGCCCCCAAATCAGCCAGAGCAACCTTCACCGCCAAACCTCCAATAACACAGGGTATGGAAAAAGATCCCGGATCCTGAAATTTCTGTGGAAGTGGTGGGGCAAGTGAGGTTGAGTTTACTTGTGCCTTCTCTTCTTTTATCTTCCTCTTGTGAGTACACAAGTCCTTGAGGAACTTGGCATATTTGGGCACTTGTTTGATAGCATCCAAGAGAGGAATATTTACTTCCACCTTCTTGAATATTTCGAGGAGATCCGAGTCCATCTCAATCTTGTTCCTCCTTTTCCTTTGGATGAGCTTGAGGGAAGGGCACCTGGATTGGTTAGTCCTTCTCCACAGAGGTTCCCACTTCTTCCACTACCTTCTCTCCACCTTTTTGAATGTTTCCACCCATTTTCGCTCCGTTCTTCACCTCCTCCTGTTCTTCTAATTCCACCATTTGCTCTTCTTCTTTTTGAAGGACCTCTCTATCGGGCAAAGTAGCACCCAATCTCAAAGTGATGGCATGAACATCCCTTTTGGATTAGGGATGGTTTGAGAAGGCATGGAGGCCACTTGGTTACTTGAGGAGGCTTGTTGTGAATTCTTCATTTGTAGAATCTCCATCTTCAATTCATCATAGCGCTTATTTTACTCCGCAAGCATTTGAGGACTTGTTGGGTTTGAGCCTTCGCTTGAGGTTGGTTGAGGTGGTGGAGCTTGTGGTGTAGGTGCTTGAATTGGGAGGGGTTGCCTAGGTGGGGGAAGGTGTGTTTGTCTTTGGTGAGGTGGTTGGTACCTTGGTGGGTTGTTAAAGTTTGAGGGTTGCATGTAAGAGTTGTTGGAGCTTGAGGATTGACCTTGGTTTTGGTTGCTCCACCTAAGGTTGGGGTAGTTTCTCCAAGAAGGATTGTAGGTGTTACCGTAGGGCTGATTCCCTTGATGTGCTTGGAATTGAAAGGTAGCGGCCACGGTAGAGTGTTCTTCCATCAATTGAGGACAAGTGTCAGTGGGATGGTCATTCGCACAAATCCCACACACTTGTTAGATGGAGGGAGAGGATGGATAGGTCATGAGCTTTTGTTGGGTGATGGCAAGTTGCTTGATGGCGCTTGTCATCTCCGAAAGTTGGTGGGAGAGATCCGTGGGGTATACTTCATTCACACCCTTTGATGTGGCGTAGTTTCTTGAGCCAAATTGTTGATGGGTGGAGGCAATGGTGGCAATCAACTCTCTTGCGGCGGTTGGAGACTTGTCCAAAAGTGCTCCTCCACTTGAGATATCAATAATGCACCGATCATTGAAGGAAAGCCCCTCATAGAAGTATTGAATGAGGTGGGGCTCTTGGATTTGGTGGAAGGGGCGGCTATCCACAAGCTTGTTGAATCTTTCCCAATATTCATACAAAGACTCTCCGGGGTGCTGTTGGATTCCACTAATTGCTTTCCGGATGTCACCCGCCCTTGATGCCGTAAAGTACTTCTCCAAGAAGACCCTCTTCATCCCTAGCCAAGAAGTCACAGCCCCATTTTGAAGGTTGAGGAGCCATTGCTTGGCGGCTCCTTCTAGGGAGAAGGGAAAAACGCATAGTTTTACTTGATCCTCTCCCACACCTTGAGGGCATAGGGTGGCACAAACATAGTGGAACTCCTTGAGATGTTGATGGGGGTCCTCACCCGACAACCCATGGAACTTGGGCAATCGGTGGATCAAAGCCCCCTTTAATTCGAAGTCAGCCCCCACATTCGGATAGATGATTCCAAGCGGTTGGTTGTTCACATCGGGAGCGGTGAGCTCCCTATTCGAGAGTTCTTGCTCATCCATGTAACTGGTGCTTCCTGAAACACTAACAGAAAAGTTAAAACGTTTAGGACCAAAAACACTATCAATATCGGTCTCTACACTTGCACCCTCACTTAGAGAACGTCCTAATACAGCGAAAGGTTGCTCTATGTCCTCTACACCTTCGAACCTCCTTGAACGCCTAATTTCCCTCAAAGTTCTTTCGATTTCGGGATCAGAGCGTTGTAAGGCCGAATCGGTGTGCGATCGAGTCATTCATAGAGACCATAACCAATAGTGAAAAGATCAAAGAAGATACAATAAAACAAAACTAAATACTATACTAATTAATATGCACAAAAACAGAAAAAATAAAGTAGAGTATATACACAAGCAAAAACAAACAAACACAATGATCAACTAAATTAGCTTCCCCGACAATGGCGCCAAAAATTGATCGGGTCAAATACCGGAGCGTCGTTTAGCTCTCCGGCACCCTGCTCAATTTAGAATGAGTTGAAGTGTACCAAAACCGAATTGACTAGTCACAAGCTAAGTAGCTAGTGGAAGTCAACACGAGTCGTCTCTCAAGGAAGCAATTTCTATTGATCACTATGTAAACTAAGAATAAAGACAATGGGGGGTTTTGGTTTTGATGATTAAGAAAGCAATTAAACAAGTAAATTTAATTAATAAAAAGACTTGGCATCAAGGAATTCACACCTAGCTAGGTGACAGAGCACTGGAGCGTCGTTATTTCTCTGGTACTCTGGAGCAATTTAGAAAAGTGTTTTGAAAAAGGGTTTGTTGCTGAATTAATCTCAATACAAGCTTGGTAGCAAGTAGTAAGACTGACTCAGGTCGTCTCTCAAGGAATCTGTGTGGCAATCGTTGATTCAAACTTAGCAATAAATAAAAAGGGGGGTTTTTGGTTTGTTGTGCAAAGAAATTAAATTGAAAACAAATAAAGGCGATTGAAATAAAAAGATTAAATGCGAGTGCGGAATAAGTAAATTGGCCTGAATTAAAAATGACTCAAATGTAAAGAAACAGGATTAAAGGCTTGAAATGAAAAGAGCTCAGAAAGTAAAGAGATTGCTGAATAAAAACTTTATATTAAAGAAACGAGGGAGAGATTCAAGGTGAACTCTCCCTAAAAACAAGGTTTAATGTAAAGGCAACAACTGAAAACAGGGGAAAGTAAAGACAGTGAATTTAAATTGATGTTCAGAACAATATGTAAAAAGCAGGAAATAAAGAGTGCCCAAAACAAAGATGGTGAACGGAGAACTAAGAGCTCTAGAAAAGTAAATCCTAAAAGTAACAGAGTGCCAACACCAGAGTGCATACAAGAGCCAAGGGCTGAAAAACTAGATATCTAGAACTGAGCACAAAGGGACCATTTATAAAAATCCCAACTGCTGCTGTCTTGGGCTGCTGCGGCGCTAGGTCTTCTCGCGCACGACCGCTGGGGCGGTCGCACCACCGCCTGGGCGGTAAGGCAAAATTCCGCGCACCCAGTTACGCGCGCATGACTGCCTGGGCGATGTGCTCTCTGCCTGGGCGGTTGGTGCGTTACTGTGAGCAGTGAATCAGCTTTCCTTGGTTTCCAGACGCAATTTCCAACATATCTTATGATTACCTGTTCCTAAGAAGCCACAATACTAAAAAACACATCAAATGTACCAGTGGCAACAATTAGAGTAATTAATACGCAAAATGGTACTAGTACTCGAAACGGTAATGCAACTCAAATATTGCGTAAGAACCCAATTTAAGCATGATTGAGAGCATACAATTACTCAAGTTTTGAGGAGAAATAAGCATGAAAATACGGTTTATCAAACCTCCCCACACTTGAACAATTGCATGTCCTCATGCAACACAGAACCAAGCAATAGATATAGGGTTCCAGCACAGCAGACAACAAAGATAACAAAGAGGGAAACAAAGCTAGAGTTTACAGACATGGTTAGCAACAATGGCAGTAGTGAACTAGTAAGATAATACAAGTTTCCAATTAATATCCACAGACATGTTGGCAATTTCATCAAAAACAAGTAATGAGCAGGAGAATCAGGTACGAATGCATGATCAGAGAGATGCTAAGCCTCACAAGGATATAATTCACTCAATGACACTCAGGTGTATAGGCTAGTCCCTAGAACACACAACACTAACACTCTTCCTCAGACTTGCCAAAGATGAAAATAGCCTCTCAATTCAAACTCGATGCATTAAGAAACATGCCACAGGGTTGTAATGGGGCCAAGGTACAGGTAGGGAAATATGGGAGTGTGGACTAAAGTGGAAATTAAGATCTCATGGTTCGCCTAGTCTAGAAAATAATATATTACATAAGCACAAAGACTGAGAACCAAACATTTTATACCACAAAACCCATTCTTAGCATTGGTGGCTCCAACTATATACAAGGAGCTATAAAAACAACCTTATTTATTTATATTTATTATTTTTTTTTCTTCTTTTTTTTTCTCTTTTTTTTTCTTTTTGTATATATATATATAAGATAATAAAAACTTTTTATTTTTCTTCCCTACCAAATACCCAAGCATTGCACACAACCTTTCACCCCCACCAATTACCCAATTTCTTCCTTTATAGGCATGTAAGAACCCCCAATATCCCAATCAAGCATCATAACCCCCAAAATAGTATACAAAACAAACCATGTTCACTTAATCTCCACAGGGTAATCATTGTTTTTCACTTTTTGGCTTGTAATGTGGCTAATATGAACAAAGGGGAGTAAGGCTCAAATTGGCTAAACAAGGGTAATTACAAGGGTAGGTCAATATGGCAGTAGGCTGAACAAAAATAATGCATGAGTCTATCATTTACATAAAGTACAGAAGAGTTGGCTATTCGGCAAGTCTAGGATCGGTGTACCTGTGTGTGTGCAAAAAGAGTAGTGCTGTTGAAAGCTCAAAACTAAGGGTACACAAGCATCATACATGCATCCAACCAAATTCAAATTGCTCATAAACTAAGAACATATATGCCACAATTGCCAACAGTTCAAAATTTTAATTAAAACACAGGAAACCAGTATCAACTACCTAGTTCACCATCAAAACAGAACCAGTCCTAGCAGCTAACCAGTCTCAGCAGATAAAATAGAGATAAAAGAAGGAGGAAACAAAAGAAACAACTAAAACAAAAGTTAAGAAAAAGGAAAGAAAGTGTTACCCCTCCCCACACTTGGGTTTGTCACTGTCCTCAGTGGCATTGTCAGGCTCCATGGAGAGTGGTATGCACACCCTGAGTTCTCAGATCCAACCAATTCAGGTGTGCCCCTTCGACCTGCTGCTGCAGGCTACTCATCCTCGTCATCATCGTCAAAGCGATGCTGCGGGTCAATCATCAGAGCCCGCATCCTCCGGACGGTCTCTCTTTGGGATGCTCTCAACTGCCCTGTGAGCTCACCTTGCAACCGATCGAACCTGGTATCCATGTGGGTCATCAGAGTAGTGCACATGACATCAAATGAAGAAGGCACAGGGCCGTCAGCGCGTGGATCAGCAATGTCAGGGACCTCACGGGCAGCTGCGGCGGCGGCACACTCTTAGCTCTGCTAGGGTTTCTTTTTGCAAGAGAGGGGAGAGTGATGGAATGCCCTCTAAGCCGCTCGGCCTCCGCTTTATGTTTCAGAGCGGTCGAACCGCTGGGGCGGTCGAGGGATCGCCTGGGCGCTAAGTGCGAAACGCGCCGTTTCGCTTAAGCGAAACGCAGCGTTTTTGGTTGCCGCGACCGCTGGGGCGGTTAAGGGACCGCCTAGGCGGTCTGCCTGCGCCGACCGATTGCAGTTACGCCGTTTTCTCTTCCCTTACCACCATACTTGCTCTCTTGTACTCACAAATATGCCTTTTTTAGTTCACAGTGAATCTTGTATGCAAAATAAAAATTAAAAATGAGAATAGGAAAATTAAAAACAAAGATAAAACAAACGAAACAAACGAAACAACCAAAATAAAGAAATATCAGCGGGTTGTCTCCCACCAAGCACTTTGATTTAACGTCCCTAAGTTGGACGTGTGGCCACCTAGTTGGGTGGCTTCACTCCCTCAAAAAGGAGGACTTCAGTCTGATTTATCTCTCTGTTGGGGCTTTGGTGGAACACTTTTAGTCGGTGTCCATTGACCTTGGAGGTGAAGTTGGTCTTTTTGCATTGTATCTCAATCATCCCAAAAGGGTAGACCTTCTTCACCACATATGGCTCTTCGCACCTTGATTTTAACTTTTCGGCCATGAGTTGGAGTCTGGAGTTGTAAAGGAGCACTTCCTGACCCTCATGAAATTCTTTTCTCAGAATGAGTTGGTCATGGAAGGCCTTACTTTTCTCTTTATAAATCTTTGAGTTCTCATAGGCATCCCTCCTGAGTTCATCAAGTTCCTGCAGCTGTAATTTCCTCTCTTTACCGGCATTCCCTAGGTCCATGTTACACTGCTTAACCGCCCAGTATGCACGGTGTTCAATTTCCACCGGCAAATGACATGATTTTCCAAACACCAACCGAAAGGGGCTCATCCCAATCGGGGTTTTATAAGCAGTGCGGTAAGCCCATAGAGCATCAGACAACTTAGCACTCCAATCTTTTCTTGAGGGTCCAACCATTTTTTCTAAAATCTTTTTAATTTCTCGATTGGACACCTCAGCCTGCCCGTTAGTCTAGGGATGATAAGGTGTTGCCACCTTATGAACAACCCATACCTGCGGAGCAAGGCATCAAAAGTTTTGTTACAGAAATGAGTGCCTTGGTCACTGATGATGGCCTTAGGAATGCCAAATCTAGAGATTATGTTACTTTTTACAAAATTACAGACCACAGCAGAGTCATTAGTACGAGTGGGGATTGCCTCAACCCACTTAGAAACATAATCAATTGCCAAAAGAATATAATTTAAACCAGCAGAGGTAGGGAAAGGTCCCATGAAGTCAATACCCCAAACATCAAAAATTTCACAAAATAGTAATGGTTGTTGGGGCATTTCATTCCTCCTAGAATTCTTTCCCATCTTTTGCGCCTAGCACAGGACTTGCAGTATTAATAACAATCATTGAAAATAGATGGCCAAAATAGACCGCACTCAAGAATTTTACGACCAGTGCGCTGCGGTCCAAAATGGCCACCACAAGCCTGTGCATGGCAAAAGTCAAGTATGGAGTGGTGCTCATGGTTAGGAACGCACCTGCGAATAATTTGATCAGCACAAAACCTCCACAAATAGGGGTCATCCCACACATAATATTTTGCATCTGAAATAAGTTTGTCCCTCTGGGCTTTTGAAAAATATGTGGGGACGGTTTTGGCAACCAAATAATTCGCAATGTCTGCGAACCAGGGCATAGAGGTCTGCACACTCATGATTTGTTCATCTAGGAACTGATCATCCAGCGGAATTGGGTCATTTGGAATATGCTCAACTCTGCTCAGATGGTCAGCTACCAGATTGTGGCAACCACTCCTGTCTTTTATGTCCAAGTCAAATTCTTGCAAGAGCAACATCCACCTGAGAAGGCGGGGCTTTGCATCTGGTTTCTTTAACAAGTACTTTAGAGCTGCATGGTCTGTGTACACCACCACATGAGAACCAAGGAGATAAGATCTAAATTTTTCCAAAGCAAAAACAATTGCCAAAAGCTCCTTCTCAGTGGTGGTATAGTTAGCCTGAGCAGAGTCTAAAGTACGGGAAGCATAAGAAATTACATATGACTCCTTACCTTCGTGCTGAGTTAGCGCGGTACCCATAGCATAGTTAGACGCATCGCACATGATCTCAAAGGGGAGGTCCCACTTCGGAGGTTTCACGATCGGTGCGGAGACTAGCCTGGCTTTTAGCAGCTCAAATGCCTCTTGGCAGTCCTTATTGAAATCAAATTCAGCATCTTTCTGCAGCAGGTCGGTCAGCGGCTTTGCAATTTTGCTGAAATCCTTTATGAAACGCCTGTAAAAACCTGCATGACCCAGAAAAGAGCGAATCTCCCGCACAGAGACGGGGTGAGGTAGAGAGGAAATTACTTCGACTTTTGCAGGATCAACTGCAATACCCTCTTTAGAGACAATGTGTCCCAGGACCACACCTTTATCAACCATAAAGTGACATTTTTCAAAATTTAACACTAGGTTGGTCCTGATGCACTGTTTTAAAACAAGAGAGAGGTGTTGCAAGAAAGAGTCGAAGGAATCTCCGTATACAGTAAAATCATCCATGAACACTTCTAAAAATTCACCAATAAAATCAGAGAAGATGCTCATCATACACCTTTGGAAAGTACCAGGAGCATTGCATAACCCAAATGGCATCCTACGATAGGCATAGGTACCAAAGGGACAAGTAAAAGTAGTTTTCTCCTGGTCCTCCGATGCTATTTGTATTTGAAAATACCCAAAGAATCCATCAAGGAAGCAGTAGTGTGACTGACCCGCAAGTTTTTCAAGCATTTGATCAACGAACGGCAAAGGAAAGTGATCCTTGCGCGTTACCTCATTCAATCTGCGGTAGTCAATACACACCCGCCACGAATTCTGGATTCTACTGGGTATGAGTTCATCTCTCTCATTCTTGATGACAGTGATTCCAGACTTTTTAGGAACAACTTGCACGGGGCTCACCCATTCACTATCAGAGATAGGATAGATGATCCCGGCCTGAAGGAGTTTTGAAATCTCTTTCTTCACCACATCAAGAATGAGAGGATTGGTTTTCCTCTGAGGTTGCCTTATGGCTTTAGCACCTTCCTCTAGAAAAATTCTGTGAGTGCAAATAGAATAGCTAATGCCAACCAAATCCGATAACTCCCAACCAATGGCCTTTTTATTTGTTTTCAAAACTTCCAAAAGCTTATTTTCATTTTCAACAGAAAGACAATTGGCTATGATTACCGGAAAGGTGTTTCCCTCCCCCAGGTAAGCATATTTCAAGTGAGGGGGAAGAATTTTCAATTCAAATTTTGTCGCGACCGTCGGGGCGGACGTCACTTCCGCTGGGGCGGTGGACGTCTCCGCTGAGGCGGTAAATTCCGCTGGAGCGGAGGTCGCCGCCGCTGGAGCAGTTAAGACCGCTGAGGCGGTCGAAACCACTGCCAGAGCGGTTTTTTGGCGTCAGGAACAGAAAAAGACGCGAATGAAGCTGTTTCCATGGGTTGTTCGCAAATTTGCTCAATTGGAGGGGTGTTTTCACTGTCAGAAACAAGGGATTGATCCCCAAAGAGTTCAAAATCATCCCCCTCGCACAACTGGCATAACAAATCAAGTTTTTCATACCCATTACTCACAACATCACTGCTTTTATTTTTGAAATTTTTATTGCCAAGCTCAAGAAGCCAATGACCCACCTCATCATCAACCAATTCATCAATAATGTCCAGAGAAAAAATAGCATGAGTGTCTGATGGGTGTTTCATTGCACTTCTCAAGCAGAACATTGCCTTAATATCCCTGCACTCTATATCCAATGTTCCGGCGAGCACATCAACCTTGGCTTTTGCAGTTTTTAAGAAAGGACGGCCAAGGATGAGTGTTTGCTGGTCTAGAGGAATAGAGGCATCTGTATCTAGCACATAAAAATCAACGGGGAATATTAAATCATTTACCTTGACTAGGACATCTTCTAGCAGTCCTTCTGGTTTTTGCACACTCCTGTTGCCAAACTGAAGGAGGAGTCCTGTAGGCTTGAGTTCCCCAAAATTTAGGGCTTGGTAAATTGCCTTTGGCATGACATTAATGGCAGCTCCCAGATCAGCCAAGGCATCCTTGATAATCAGCTCCCCAATGAGACACGGGATAGAGAAAGAACCCGGGTCTTGGAATTTTTGAGGAAGAGCAGGGGTTAGAGCAGCAGCATTTACTTGAACTTTTTCCCCCTTTGTTCTTCTCTTTTGAGTGCATAATTCTTTGAGGAACTTGGAATATTTTGGCACTTGCTTTATAGCTTCTAGGAGAGGGATGTTTACCTCAACCTTTTTGAATGTCTCCAAGACCTCTTCATTTATCCCTGTCTTTTTCTTTCCCCTTGTAACAGCTTGGGGGAAGGGTAGTTTTGGTGGTGGTACAGTTGGCTCAGCTCTTTTTTCTTCCACAGTCACCTTCTCTTTACCCTTTTGTGAGGTCTTCACCTGTATCTCCTCCTCTGGTTGCTCCTCCCCATGTACATGTGTTTCCTCCTCAAGTGTTATGACTTTGGGTTTCACACCAGGTTTAGGGGCCTCAACTGTAGGAAGTACTGTCCCTCACCTCAGAGCTATGGCACTCACATTCCCCTTGGGATTTGGAACTGTTTGGGAGGGAATGTGATTGCTATTATTTAGGGAAGCATTACGCTCCTCCATTAGTGTAGTGACATCCTTCCTCATATCCAACATTAATTTCATAAGTTGTTGAATGTCTGACTCAGATGCAGTTGGAGTTGGTTGAGGTGGTGTGTATTGGGGTGGTTTGGGAGGTGGAGGTGTATGGTTTTGTGCCCTCTGATGAGGGGGTTGATATTTTTGTGTACTGGGAAAAGGAGGTGTGTTTTGGGGTTGGAATTGTGGTTGTGGTGGTGGTTGCTGAGGTTGGTTTTGGTGTAGTGGTTGGCTTTGGTTATTCCACCTAAAATTTGGGTGATTTTTCCAGGAAGGGTTGTAGGTGTTACTGTAACACCCCGACTTTTATTAAGTCCTAATTAAGTGAGATTAAGGGTAATGGACCTTGATTAGGATTTAATTCGGTTTGGGTGGACAAGTTTCTTCTAGTCAAACCCTTATGTGTGACGTGATTTAAGTGTGTATATATGTGTTCATTCTATGCTATGTGAATTACGTGTGTAAATTATATGTCATGATAATTATCTGTATTTATGTGATTGTTCATTGTGTGTGGAAGAGTATGTTGGATGCATATATGAGTTTTAATTGATATTTAGATGATGCATGAGGTTAGGAATGATGATATAAAATATTTATATGAGTTACATGATGTTATTAGATAATGTTAGTGTTATATATTATTATTTATTTTATTTTATGTTATGTGCCTATGTGTGTATTTTAATTTATATTTAAATATTAGAAAAATTATATAAGCATTATAGTATTATTTGGGGGGATTTGGAGTGTTTTAGTATTTTAAGTGGCGGTGGGCCCCACAATGACTCTTGACTTAGCCACTCTCTATATAAACACTAGTAACCATCTCCAATTGAGAAAAACACTCTCCTCCTTCTTTTGAGCCGCCATAGCCATCTTTCTCTCAAGAGCTCTCTAAGCCATTGATACTCCAAACCACGAAACACCCATCAAACCTCACCCAATCCAGAAAATAAATTCATATTCTTAATCCTCCCATCAAGCCGGAGCTTTCTATCGATTCTGTTTCTCCGTTAAGAGTCTCCGGCGTCACCGAACCGTTCGTGGGGCTAGAGAGAGGTTTCCAACGAGAGCAACGTCGGGAAAAAAGGGGTTTCTCTTTGCATTCTAGTATTTTGTCTTCAAGAGGTAGGGGTTAGGCATTCTATTTTCATGTATATTGATGATGATTTTATGAGATTAATGTGATGGTCGTTTTTCCCATTAGGAATTTTTGTGCCTTATTATTATTATTATTATTATTATTATAATTACTATTATTATTACTACGTGTAGTTCTGCGCAGCGCTTGGTTTTTGTTTTTATATATATATGTATGCGTATGGCGCGCTTGGTTTTTGTTTTTCAAAAATATGTATGCGTATGGCTGCTGGGTTGTGTTTTCTATATATATATATATAAATAAATAAATAAAAAGACAGTTTATTTGTATATGTATATTACTATTACATATTATTATTACATAAACTTATACTTATTAGCATGTATATTAGTTAATAATAGGTAGATAACAGGTAGAAATAATAATAATAATATGATAATGATAGTAATATTAATAGGGAAGATAATAATAAAATATTAACCCTAATAATAATAATAAAAGAATAATACAGTAAGAACAACAACATGTATAATATATGATATATAATGATAATAGTAATAGTAACAATAATAGTATAGAAGACAAGATTAGTGATGAATAAAATATAAGAGTTTACAAGATACTTAAGGGTAGAGTATAAAGTACAAGTAAAACTAGAATAAAGTATAAGTATGAAATAATAATAAAATAGACGAGATCATATGACATGAAAGGTATAGAAGCACTGAGAATAATATTTATAAGTAGTTGTATATCATGTTTATTTGATAAGGAGTTGTATTTATTTATTCTCCATGATGTCAGAGTAAGTAAGTGTATGTGCTATGTTTATTCCATAATGTTAAAGAGTATAAATTGACATGTTTTTACCCTTTTATGTACCCTAATGCGTTCTACGACTTGTATAAATGTTATATATGATTTATGCATGATTTATATATGATTATATGAGCTATAAAATATGTTTATATGTATGTTTAATTGCTACGATGTATATATAATTATTGTATGAGATATATATGTTATGTTGAGTATATGTATTGCTTTTATGATGCATTAAATTGTTTATGTGCGTATATGATATATATTATGATGAAATGCTCTGAATGAATTAACTCTGTCACTCGATAAAAGTTATAAGATGTTCTGAAAGATATTCTGGTGCTCTGAAAGATCTCTGTTAACTCTGAAAGATTTCTGATAATTAAAAGACGTTCTGAAAGATCTCTAATACTCTGAAAGATTAAAATACCTTGTAGCCTTCAGCTTGTGATGAGTGTTGTAGGGAGGGGTGGCATCCTCGGCTGCAACTCCTTCACTTGAGGAAGGTGAACTGTACCCCCTCTTCCCCGTATGTTTTAGGATGAGCTCATGCCTAGGGGCCGGATTGTAGGAGTAAGGATGGGAGGGAGGCTTTGCCATGTCTGACAGATTTAAAGTAAAAGTTAATGATAAGATGCTCTGAAAGAAAGTTCTGATAAATGTTCTGTTATGTTATATTTTCCCTGATTGTGATAGAAGCACATAGTACACTACACATGGGCCTTTAATTATGATATGTTATATGTATTAATAAAATGAACAAGATGCACTTAGGTAAGACGTTCTGGGAAAAGATTGATTTCAACTTATATCCGAATTAAACTCATTCATGCTTCACTTATTTTATAATTAAACCCGGGGCGGCTTCCTCTACTGAGTCACTTCCCAGTGCTCACCCTATGTTTTTCCCACCTTTTAGAGGAGCAGACAGAGCAGGATGTCGGAGCACACGAGGAGCCCGTGCAGACTTAGTTTATGATATAGTTTCTTAGATATCAGAGACATGTTTTATTTCCTTATCAGACGTTATGACTTTTATGCTTCCGCTACGTTTATTTATTTATTATGCTTTCTGAGTTCGGACCTTTGTTAGCCGGCAGTTATTTATTTACTCGTATTTATGGTGGAATCTCATAGGTCACAGTTTTGGCTTATGGGGTGAAACCTAGTATTTATTTCATGTTTGTTACTTGATGGGAGTTACTTATATGATGAAGTATTTTTAGTAGATGTTTGTATCGCTTATTATTATCGTTGTATTTATGCGCAAGGCCCTTATTTTCTATACCGCAAATGATTTTCGAAAATTTACTCCCGCCTATTTTCCGCGTATTATATTTTAAATATAAAGATAAAACATGATGACAGGAGGTAACCCTTATGAAATGGCCTAAAATGACTTAAGCGTTAAGGGCTATCTAGTAGGGTGTTACAGTTACCAAATTGGGAGTGCCCTTGGTTAGGGAAGTTTGTGGCTGCCACTGTTGCATATTCCTCATTCAGTTGAGGGCATACATCTGTAGGGTGATCACTAGCACAAATCCCACATACCTGGACTACTGGTGGAGGTGTTGGAGTAGAAGTAGATGCCACCACCTTCTGTTGACTTATCAGAGCAACCTCTTTAATGGCAGTTGCCATCTCTGCCAATTGCTTCTCCAATGATTTCTGATCAAAAGAGCCAACTTCATGTACCCCTCTTGCACTGGGAGCATCACGGGTTCCGAACTGCTGATTGTTGGAAGCTATGGTTTCTATCAGCTCCATAGCCGCTGCCAGAGTCTTGTTCATCAGTGCCCCCCACTTGAGCAGTCAATGGTACGCCTATCTGCAACGCACAACCCCTCATAGAAGAATTGGATGAGGTTTGCATCAGATATTTGATGAGAGGGGCAGCTTGAGACCAATCTATTGAAACGCTCCCAATATTCGTAGAGCGTCTCCCCTTGTAGTTGTTGTATGCTGCAGATGGTTTTCCTAATAGCTCCCGCTCTTGAAGCAGGGAAGTACTTTTCCAGAAACATTCTTTTAAGATCATTCCATGAATTCACCGCCCCATTGGGTAGATTCATAAGCCATGTTTTAGCTGCACCCTCCAAAGAGAAGGTGAAGGCACGGAGTTTAACAGCATCAACACCAGCCCCGTGTGGCCCAAGTGTATCACACACATAGTGAAATTCTTTTAAATGTTGGTGGGGATCTTCACCGGAAAGCCCATGGAATTTTGGGAGCCGATGGAAGAGTGCCCCTTTTATTTCAAAATCCCCATCCACCTCCGGGTATATGATACCCAAGGGTGGTTGATTCAGATCAGGAGCAATGAGCTCCCTCAGAGTAAGATTTCTCCTCGCCGCCATAGGTGTGTCAGTAAGAGGATCAGTTGGTGTGTCAGTGGGTGCTACAAAAACACTCTCAGGGGACACACGGGTATGACCACTAACTTCCGCACTACGGGAACGAGTATGAAAGAGATTACCTACGTCCTCGCCGTCCCGCCTCGCTCGTCTCAAACCCCGTAAGGTTCTTTCGATTTCAGGGTCGAAAGGGAATAGAGAACTATCGGGTTCGAACGAGTCATCCATTGGAATTATAAGAGAGAGGGAAGAAGAAGAAAAGTAAACTTTGAAATGCGTCGACCGCTGGGGCGGTTAGGGGCCGCAAGGGCGGTTGATGCGTGAGAAAAAAAAGTTTTTTTTTTTTTAGAAGAAAAACAATACTAGGATTAAATAAAAAATTGCCTAGATTCCCCGGCAACGGCGCCAAAATTGACAGAGCACCGGAGCGTCGTTATTTCTCTGGTACTCTGGAGCAATTTAGAAAAGTGTTTTGAAAAAGGGTTTGTTGCTGAATTAATCTCAATACAAGCTTGGTAGCAAGTAGTAAGACTGACTCAGGTCGTCTCTCAAGGAATCTGTGTAACAATCGTTGATTCAAACTTAGCAATAAATAAAAAGGGGGGTTTTTGGTTTGTTGTGCAAAGAAATTAAATTGAAAACAAGTAAAGGCGATTGAAATAAAAAGATTAAATGCGAGTGCGGAATAAGTAATATGACCTGAATTAAAAATGACTCAAATGTAAAGAAACAGGATTAAAGGCTTGAATTGAAAAGAGCTCAGAAAGTAAAGAGATTGCTGAATAAAAACTTTATATCAAAGAAACGAGGGAGAGATTCAAGGTGAACTCTCCCTAAAAACAAGGTTTAATGTAAAGGCAACAACTGAAAACAAGGGAAAGTAAAGACAGTGAATTTAAATGGATGTTCAGAACAATATGTAAAAAGAAGGAAATAAAGAGTGCCCAAAACAAAGATGGTGAACGGAGAACTGAGAGCTCTGGAAAAGTAAATCCTAAAAGTAATAGAGTGCCAGCACCAGAGTGCATACAAGAGCCAAGGACTGAAAAACTAGATATCTAGAACTGAGCACAAAGGGACCATTTATAAAAATCCCAACTGCTGTTGTCTTGGGCTGCTGCGGCGCTAGGTCTTCTCGCGCACGACCGCTAGGGCGGTCGCACCACCGCCTAGGCAGTAAGGCATAATTCGGCGCACCCAGTTACGCGCGCATGACTGCCTGGGCGGTGTGCTCTCTGCCTGGGCGGTTGGTGTGTTACTGTGAGCAGTGAGTCAGCTTTCCTTGGTTTCCAGACGCAATTTCCAACATATCTTATGATTACCTGTTCCTGAGAAGCCACAATACTAAAAAACACATCAAATGTACCAGTGGCAACAATTAGAGTAATTAATACGCAAAATGGTACTAATACTCGAAATGGTAATGCAACTCAAATATTGCGTAAGAACCCAATTTAAGCATGATTGAGAGCATACAATTACTCAAGTTATGAGGAGAAATAAGCATGAAAATACGGTTTATCACTAGGTTATTCAATCACTGACTTTAACACATGCAATTTAGCAAACACAAGGTGTGCATAGGTTAATACTTAGATTACTTGAATTTAACAATTTCTAATCCGAAATGACTAAGTCCCAAGATAAATTCTATGTATCAACCAATATGAAATTCCTAATCCGGAATTAAAACCATGTTCATAAACTCAATCAAACAATAAATCAATCAATCTATTGCTCAATCGCATCACTTGAAACACATATAAGACTTTCTTAATCAAGAAAATCCAACATATATTTCTGATAAATAAAAACCTACACACACATTAATCGACATCCATGTAGGAGTTCAGATTAAACCAAGAACATGATCAAACACACTAGAATAATAATCACAAGCATCAAAAACCTCATAAATAACCACACTAGGATGAAAACCAAAAATGCCAAGACAAAAGAAAACTACTCAGCCATTAAATGAAAGAAACAAGATAGCATTAATGAAATGAGCAAGAGTTAACAAGAGTTTAAGAATCAAACCAGAATTTAGAGACAAAATGGAGAAGAGAACTAAAATCCTAGAGAGAAGTTGGAGCTTCTCTTTCTAGAACTCTAGCAAAATATAAAAGTGACTAAATTAGGGTTGGAAAACGTGCCAAGGACCTCTGACAAGAGGTATAAATACATGTCCCAAAATAGAAAATTCTAGGAATCTAAAAGGTACTAAATTGCAATTAAAAATTCTTGTCAGCACGACGTAAGCTTGCATGCGAGCTTGGGTGCTCCGCATGTGAAAAACAGGGTATCTCGCCGGCGAGCTCGGGGGTGTTCGCATGCGAGCTGCTGCAATTGGCTTGGATTCGGGAACGCCTCCCCTTCGCATACGACTCAGGATGGCTGGCTCGCGAATTCTGTAGTTCTACACTAGCTTTTTGCTCCCTTCCTTGTGCTCCAATCCAATTCCTAATCATATAAACACACTAAATGAATGCTCATGAAGTGAATGATAAAAAATAAGTGACATTTGAGCAAAATTAGCAACAATTTGTGAATTGCTTGATGATTGACATGAAGAAGCAATTAATACATAACAATGAGCATCAAGACAATTATTGCCACTAAAATGCACAAACAAAGGGATCAAAAAGCATGTGATTATGATTCTATCACCACTCTTGAGTATTCTTCTTCCACACAAACCTAGTAAGAAACTCAGAATATGTAAGATCATGTGCATCAATATACTTAGAATTTGCTTAAAACCAACCAAGCAGCATTATTTTTTGCAAACTTGCATTTCCCAGTACAGTTCGGAGGTCATCATCTTGTTTAAATACAATCGGTTGCATTTCAGGTAAGTGAAACTGTAGTCGGATCACAGCTGGCTCCTTAATTTGAACATCAAAGCTAAAAATTCTCCATGCTGCTCACATGTTGATAAGTATCTATAATCATAATAATTAGCTATTTCATCGATTCGGCCATTATCACCGTTGACAGAACGGAACAAACCAGCAGTTACCCTATCATTACCCTTGTGTACATACTTGAATAGATACTTGATGGCAGTTGTTTGACATGTGTATTCCACATTGATGTGACAACCATATTTCAATAATAAGTCTGGGTTGTAAGGAACAACATATATATTATCAAGAAAACAATTTTTTTTAACACAACTCTTGAAGGTAGTGAAACGTGAGAAGGGGGGTTGAATCACGTTCCAACTATAAATCCTGTTTCTGAAAATTACTTAAAAAATAAAGATAAAGTATAAACTTGTCTTGCACAGCGGAAACGGTTTGTTAGTAATAAATAGAAATTAGCCTATAGACAAGGCTTTTGTAGATCTTGAAAGTATATTTACTTTCAAGGTCCTCTAAATGATAAAGGTTAAAACTTTAACCTTCAACACTTAGACAATGATGATGATGATTTGCGCAATTTATGTATGTGTGTGTATGCAATGATAAATTGTAAAAACAATAATAATAAAAGAGTAGGGAAGAGAGAAAGCACACACAGAAATTTTATACTGGTTCGGCAACGTGCCTACTCCAGTCCCCAGGATTCACCTGAGAGTTCACTATCACCACCAACACTAGGTGGAATTTCCTGCCTCTACAACACCATAAAGGACTTCAACCTGCACCTTCACCAAGGTGACTAACTGCCTTTGAAAAACCACAAAGGACTTCCCTTACACCTCCAACTAAGGTGACTCACTGCCCTTGCAAACAACAAAGGACTTCCCTTGCACCAACAACTAGGTGACTCACTGCCTTTGACAACACCAAAGGACTTCAATCCTTGCCTTCAACACCGAAGGACTTTCTACCCTTGCCTTAGACCCTCTAAGGACTTCTTGCCTCACAAAAATAAGGACTTTGTTTAAAAGATGTGGTTTTTACCAATCAAGAACTTAGATGCAACTAAGTTTGAACCTTGATGGATTTTTCTCTCAAAGAAATAACTAGCAAAGCTAGGATAAACAAATAAAGCTCACTCTTTTAAGAATTACAACCTTTATCCAAATAAAAATAAGAACTTGAGGTTTAGAGGTTGAAGATGAAGAGAAATTAGGATTAATTTCGACAGCGTTTTGGCACTTGTAAGCTTGGGTAGTCTCTTACATTCTTGGGCATTGAGGTCTTGTATTTATAGGGAAAATACACCCTCATTTTTGAAAATGCTTGCTTGATCTCCACCCTTGGTTTGAATTTGAAATCTCTTGATCCAATGGTGAGAATTGCTTGATATGATTTGAAATTTGATCTTCCAAAAATAGAAAATCAAATAAGAGGAAGTTTCATCTTGGCCATTGATTCAAATAATTCCCTTTAATCTAAAGGCTATTATTTGATCTTAAATATGGGAACTTTGTAACCAAGAATTAGAAAAGAGGAAACTTCATCTCAGCCCGTGAATTTGAATTTGTGCCTTGATCTTGTGGTGTGCATTGCTTCATCAAATTTTCACATAATCTTGCAAAATTGCAAGCAAGTGATTGTTATAAAGTAACTTGGATAACCTGCATATCGACATATAGAAAATGCATCCTTGCAGTTGTTGAACATATACCTAGGGCCACCTGTAAAACTGCTTGGCAGAATTATACGTTGACCGGTTCTAGATGCTTCATGCTCGCCTCTTACAATACAATCAGAGATATAATTGTATTGATCAACCCTTAACAATTGCTGGTTATTGCGAATGTAGATCAAACGATCTGATTCAATCATAGTGTAACTATCAACCAGAAATTGTTGAAAATACCTTTTAGCCATCAAGATTGTGTCGGGTTCATCGATTCTATCTTGTAAGCGAAAGGCAAAAAACTCTCTCATGCTTATTCTATTCCTTTTAGAACCATAAGAATGTCCTGATCTAGATGAAGCATTTATATCAGGTCGATAACCATCTTCACCATAAGGGAATAACAGTGGGTATTGTAAAGCAAGGTATAATGGATGATAAACATCTATCCTCTTCAATAACCTTGATTGAGTTTCAACCAGAATGTCTCGCTCACCAAGATTTGGATCAAAGTCACCCACAATTAGGCCAGCAACCTCAGATGTTGTAGGTAGATTATAGATCCTTCCATCACTTTCACGTTTCCGAATTAACCTCAACTTCACATTGGAAAAGTTTCCTTCATTATATCTGTCTCTGGCAAATCTGAATGATTTAACTAAAACATTGAAATTGCCTAGCATATTCTGAAGGTCATTCACAATTTCTCTTTCCAGAGCCGAAGCAGATTCTTCAATCCTGAATATATTAACGTAAATTAATTACCACAAATAATTTTTATAATTTTCCCAATACTCCTTCGTGATATAATTAAAAGTAACAATTAACAATCGTGTAGGTATTCTTATATCTATGAATAATTACATAAATATACCAATACAGATTGAGAAAATGCCCAATTATAAATGAATAAGGGTAACCGATTTGAACATACCTGAAAGTCGATAGCCGATTATCGATTTCATTCTCTGTATCATAAATATATAATTGGGCAAACTGAGGCTTCGTGTCATTTATTGGTAATAAACTACCAATGGAATGGTATAGCTCTGACCGTTGATCACAAACATGGGCGGTCCCCTACCATTGTTTATAGAATGGTTTACTTTACCCGCCATAGACGTGAAAGCAAACATGTCATTGTACAACCTGAGATATTTCTGGAAATTCTTTGACCTAACATCTTTATCATGAAGAAGTTTTTTCAAAGTCTCTCACGGATCTGGTAAGTATGGTATTTGAACCTTCCCCTTCATGCAACAAAGGGAGAATTTGGGCCGTAAGTTGTGTTTACTGCGGCTAAGTTGTTCATGTTTCCACATCATTGCATTACAGAATTCACAGATGTATACAGGATCACCGATATCCCAATACTTTGTACCAATTAATTGTAATGTAATATTAATATAACAAATGACCGGGTCTTAATTCGAATACCAAAAGGAAACCGTTTCGAAAATACCTTGTGCACTATCTACCGGTGTCAGATACCCTATTAAAAAAACAACCAACTATTACTTGTCTAGTACACCACAATGGAATTTTATACAAATTAGACCAAGAAACGTAAGATTGGGAATGTGTCACTGGTAAAGTATAATTATCTAGTAGAAAATTATTCACCTGTATTGGTAAGACCTACTAAATCAACATCTTCATACCATGTATCATCCAAATCAGAATCATCAGCGCCCAATACCTCTGTGTTGCACACCACAAATATGCGATTGTATTAGTTATCCCAACCCCGCCTGTTTCGTTAAAATTTAATGGGATCGTATGATAACATATATAAGATATCTAATGATCTGCCTTCTAGTTTTGACACGTGAAGTTCAAATCAAATATATATTCTATGTAATTAAGACATGGTTGGGAAATTTTGAAACCTTTGAGATCTTGGAGCAGGTCAAGTATGGAGAAATGACTGTCTGCTGACGTATTAGTTCATGCATTATCTGTAGTCTGCGAATTTGAATGTTGTTGATGAGATTCTGAGTGTGGAATATTTCCACAGTCTACTTTCCTGATTTCGATAAAAACAAATAAAGCACATATAAGAAGGTTCTTTGTCAAACCCTGGTTGGTGTTGGTATTTCTCTTATGAATTTCATTTTTCTTTTCATGTGTAGATCACATAATGGAACTGTTAGGGCAGGTGTCAATAACCGCATGTAATTGGTATGTTTTGCTCGATTTACAAAAACTGCACAAATGACAATTAAGTAGATAATGTTAAAATAATACGCGGTTACAAAACTTACTTGGAGAATAACTATATCTTATAATAGTAGTAGAAATAACACTGAAGGTTAATATGTGCACGAGAAGGGGGGGTTGAATCGTGCTTGTTTCAAAATTTGCCTTTTAAAATTTCTCTTAGAAAGCTGTTTACTCATAAAGTAGTCTTAGAGTGTGCAGCGAAATAAGCTTTATGAGAAGGTTAAGTTTCTGAGACTTTACCCTTCTGAGAAAGTTCCTTTCTGAGAAAGTTAAGAAAATAATTTGAGATTAAGGTTTCTTAAACGCTTTCTCATGTCAACTTAGAAATATTTTCTCAAATTAATCTAAGTTAAAAACGTGTTGATTGTTTTCTCAATAGTTTGCGTAAATTAAGAGTAAGGGGGAAAAGCTTTAACACAAGAGATTTTTATACTGGTTCGGTTTTAACTAACCTACTCCAGTCCTCAACCTTCAGTTGAGAGTTTCCTTAGATATTCTTCTTATCGTGCCTTCTCAGACAACAATGCCTTTACCTCGTAAAGGACTTCCACCACTTCACAACCCGAAGTGGATTTCCTTGCCTCAACACGAGGACTTCCTTGCCTTAACACTTAAGGACTTTCACTTGCCTCAACACAGAGGACTTAACTTTCCTTAAACACTTAAGGACTTAAGCTTTGCCTCAAACAATCGAGGACTTAAAACTGCCTTCAAACAACGAAGGACGTAGCGTTTTTAGAAATTGTTTTTACTTCAAAAACAACTACTAAGATTAAGTTACAAACTTAATTTGACTCTTAGTAAACTTCTAGATTTAACTTACAACAGTAAGAATTTACACAAATACAAAGCTAGAAGATTTTTTCACAAAGTTAGAAGAACAACTTAAGTTAAGTTGTCTTTCTGAGAAAGTTCTTTGTTTTCGCAAATGATTTCAATTTAGCAGAGTTTTTGCACAGTTAATTAAGAGTTTTGAGCGCAAGAGTTTCGTCACATAGCTCTCCAATTGAACTCAGATATATAGCCGTTAAGAATGCCGCGAAAAGAAAGCTTTCACTTTGCTGATGTGGTTGTGTCCTTCTCAGAACGGCTCCCTACTACAGTCAGCGCGAAACAAGGAACTTTTCAGACTTGTACAGTACGCGTGTTCCCACGTATTCAGCTTGTTGTAGCGAGATTTCTGAGGGTGAATGCGAATCCATTGAGTCTTGACACTTGGTTGCTTCAGCCTAGTGTTTACATTTAGCCATTGTACAAAATATTATCATATCTACTCCCCCTTTGTAACATCAAAAAGGGTGGCTAACATAAACGCCATCATAGACTTAGAACTATTGCTTTCTGGCCATATAGCGAAGGAGCTTGCACATTTCCATCAGAATATTACTTTGACCCGCATTTGGAGGACATTCTGGTGGGATCTCAGAAGAAGTAGAAGGTTGTGGTGAAGAGGAGGGTTGCGAGACTTCAGCCTCGAACGCTGCATCTACAATATCCCTCTCTTGATATTCGGGAATTTGATCTTCTTCTTGTACAACTTCTTCTTCAACTCCAGCAACTTCAGTAGAAGGTTTTTACTGAGTATCCTCAGAAACTGGAATTAGGCCAAGGTCAGATGGTTGTGCCTCTGAGGGTTGCTCCATAGCACCAGATGTTTGTGCATCTTCTGAGAGATTGAATGTGGAGAGTTGCTTGTGAATAGCTTCAATAGCCTTCATCTTCTCAAATCGACAAGGAAACGGTCGGAAGTACACAGAGGGTGGAGTCATTATCATTCGCCCCAGTTGAAATCCAGATCCAATCATTGAATCTATGAGAGAGAAGGTTGGACCAGGTTGATCAAATAAGGGAGGGGGAATCTCAGTCACATCAAAGTGACGAACCTCTGGTTCCTTCTGAGAGTTTTTCTCAGACTGAGTCCCTTCCATGGAACCCCGGACAACAAATGCCTTAACTGCTGCAACTCCGGCAGCCATGGTAGCATCAGCGCCCACCTCTGAGCTGAGCCCAGTAATGGTGGTCCATGGCACTTCAACATGTGTTGAGATATGAGTTTCCTCATGTTCTTTGGGGGTCTTAGAAGAGACATGACCAATGTCAGAAGTTGGTTCTTTCTGAGATGAAGAGGGAGGAGTTTGTTGATGTTGTACCTCATCTTGAACTTTCTCAGTTCCTTGCTGAGTCTGAGGTGGAGATGGTGGAGGTGGAGGATGTATGGCTGTTGCAGCAGCTTGAGTCTTAGAAGGCTGATCAATTGCCTTCTGGATATCATCCATCTTCTGAGTCAAAGACTCAGCATCCACACCAGCAACCTCAGTCGTGGTTGCTTCAGAAATATCTGCCATAGAAGCTTTAGGTTGCTTCTTCTTGGGCTCCTTCTTTGAGCTTCCAGCATCTGGGGTGCGGTGTTCCACCCGAAATCTTGTTGCGTCTTCTTCCTCAGAAGAGGATGAAGGTTAATATGTGCACGAGAAGCGGGGGGTTGAATCGTCCTTGTTTCTAAAATTTGCCTTTGAAAAATTTCTCGTAGAAAGCTGTTTTCTCATAAATTAGTTTTAGAGAGTGCAATAGAATTAACTTTCTGAGCATGTTAAGCTTCTGAGACTTAGTCCTTCTGAGTAGAAATTCTTTCGGAGATAGTTTAAGAAAATGATTTGTGATTTAAGTCTCTTAAACGCTTTCTGAGGTTAACTTAAATGTATTTTCACAAATGAATCTAAGTTAAAAATGTGTTAATGATTTTCTCAATAGTTTACGTAATTTTAGGAGCAAGGGAGAAAAGCATTTAACACAAGAGAATTTTTATACTGGTTCGGTTTTAACTAACCTACTTCATTCCTCAACCTTCAGTTGAGAGTTCCTTTAGATATTCTTCTTATCGTGCCTTCTCAGACAACACTGCCTTTACCAAGTAAAGGACTTTCACCACTTCTCAACTCGAGGTGGATTTTCCTTGCCTCCAACACTAGAGGACTTTCCTTGCCTTAAACAATTAAGGACTTTCAAATGCCTCACACTCGAGGACTTAACTTGCCTTAAACAATTAAGGACTTTAACTTGCCTCAAACAATCGAGGACTTAAAACTGCCTTCAAACAGCAAGGACTTAGCGTTTATAGAAATTGTTTTTGCTTGAAAACAACTACTAAGATTAAGTTACAAACATAATTTAACCCTTAGTAGACTTCTAGATTTAACTTACAGAAGTAAGAATTTGCACAAATACAAAGCTAGAAGATTTTTTCAAAGTTAGAAGAACAACTTAAGTTAAGTTGTCTTTCTGAGAAAGTTCTTTGTTTTCGCAAAAATGATTTCAATTCAGCAGAGTTTTTGCACGTTTAATTAAGAGTTTGAGCGCAAGAATTTCGTCACAATGCTCTGCAATTGAACACATATTTATGGGCGTTAAAGAGCCGCGAAAATAGAAGCTTTCACTTTGCTGATGTGGCTGTGTCCTTCTCGGAACGGTTCCCTGCTACAGTCAACGCGAAATGAGGAACTTTTCAGAACTGCATAGTGCGCGTGTTCTCACGTCCTTGGCTTGTTGAAGCGAGCTTTCTGAGAGTGAATGTGAATCTATTGAGTGTAGGGACATGGTTGTTTCTAAGTCCAACTTTCTGAGAGTTGTACGAACTTTTGAGGCGAACCTTCTGAGGGAAGACCTTTCTAAGAACCACCAGTCGTTGAGGTCTTCTGAGACCTTTCTGAGGCGACAGTGTTCTTTCCTCAGAAACACATTTTCACCTTTTGTGTTTCTTGATCATCATTTCTTATGTCTTTCACGCTATGATTTCACTGTTTAATCTCGAGGCTACTTGTTGTATGTCTTGTTCTTGCTCATGGAGTGCAATAATTTTAAACTTTCTGAGACACTTAGCACACATATTAGCAATACCTTAAGTAAAATTTTTTATACTTATGGCTTACGTTGTTATCATTAAAACTCATATACCAATAAGAGAAATATATCAATTTCTCTCAGAAGGGTTCTGGAGCTTATAGAGGAATCAGCAACATTGCCTCCTTGCCCATGGACATCTTCTCTGGGAGGAGAGACATTCCCAAAAGGGGAGGAGTGATGAGAAGCGTCCTTCTCTTCTTCAGCAGTGGTGGCAACAGCAGCAGGTGGTTCATTAGCTACAGGATCTTGCCCTGTTTCCTTTGGGGAAGAATGTTTCTAAGATGTCTTCGAGGTAAGACTCTCTCCGCGATGTTTTTTTCCCTGATATTTCAAGGAAGGAAGGAGTTTAGTCTTAGATCGAAAATAGTCAGAAACAACAATAGAAAGAGATGAAGATTTTAAAAACGAAGGAGGAGTTCTAGAATAGGCTTTTACTAATCGACCGCGCTTTCGTTTGCTTTCGATTGGGACATCTGGAACTTTGAGGGTTGGAGGTGAAGATGCCTTCCTCTTTCTGACGAGAGGCCTATCTGAGGTGGTCTCCTTAGAATCTCCAACAACCTCAGTCTCCTTCTGAGGTGACTTCTGACGATCCTCAGAAGCCATGCTTCTTGTCACCCTAGTAGGAGATGGGTGAATGATTTTCTTCTTCTTCTTTCCTTCAGTAGGGCTTCTTTGCCTTTTCCTTTCTCAGCCTTAACAGGCCTTTTGGAGCTGGCAGCAGCCTTAGAAGACTTTGTTCTCTCCTTCTTCTTAGGTGCCTCCGTCTCTGGTTCCTTCTTCTTCTTGATGTTGTTGAAGGTGACCATAGTGAACTTGTTGTTGAAGATGTATTCATAATCTTCAAGGGGGTAGGAGAGATGGTTGAAGATCCTCGTCAGCAGACTACCATAGGGTAGGCTTGTGAGTGCCCTCTTAGGATGCGCCTGATGCATCATGTAATTTATCATCATCCTTTCGAAGTCCACCTTGTCTTTCTTCAGAAGGTGATATAGCAACGCAACATCCATGGTTGTGATGTTTCCCATATCACCTAGTCGTGGGAGGAGGGTGTGTTGCACGATGGAGAAGATTATTCTAGCTTCTTGGGTAAGATGAGGGACCTTTACAGACTTTAGTGGTAGATCACCACTGCCTGTGAGAAGCTTTACGATTTCTTCTTCAGAATCACCCACTTCCTTAACCCAGTCGGGATCATCGGTGATAACAGCTCCTCCATTGAGTGTTTTGAAGACTTGATTGATGTCAGCTGAAGAGAAACGGATCTTGTGATCAGCAACCAAGCTTTTTACACCCTTGTTGGTAGATCTTTCTATTTGGGAATAGAAATCTCTCACCAAATTTGGGTAGAACACGTCTTCCGAGCACATCATAGCTGGCCATCCAGGCTGGCTGAGGAAGGTGAGTTGGAGCTCGTCAACTTGGTTGTAAACGTTCAGAGGAAGAACTCTACCCATAGCTAAGTTGCGAGGGTGGTAGGTTCTTTTGAAAAGAGCTTGCATCTCATCATCCTTGTAGAGGATGTCCTTAGTAACATCTCCAATGTTGTTTCTAATCATACCTTTGATTTCTCCAGAAGAAGCTATTTGAGAAGAAAGGTTTTAAGTTTCGAAGAGAGATGAGAGAATATAGAAGAGAGATGAGAACGAAGAGCGTAGAGAAAAGAAAGAAAGAAAGATGAAAGCAAGAAGGTTGGGATCAAGAAGGGAATTTGACAGCGTTTTGGCAAGCTTCAGAAAGCAAAGTGCTCGAATGGAGCAGTGCTTAGCGTATTTATAGAGTTATCTAGTAGCTAGCCGTTGCCAATACTTATCGCAAAAGTTACTGTTGGTAACTTATTCTCCGAAGGCATCCTTCTGAGAGAAGTGATCCTTCTGAGAGATGCATCTTCTGAGAGAAGTTTTCAGAATACTTCCTTTCTGAGAGGATAGTCTTCTGAGAACAAATTTTCTCAGAACGAGTTTTTGTTCAATTATGCTCATTTTGCTCAGAAGCTTAGTTCTAATCTTTGTGTCTCAAATTCTAGACTTAGGACTAAGGGGAGTTTCTAAGAAAATATTTGAGTTAAACCTCAAATTGGTCCTCCACTTTACATGCGTGAATCAAATTAGTCCTCCACTTTAGTTTTTGCTCAAAATAGTCCTTCACTTTGCAATATGTGAATCAAGTTGGTCCTCCTGACATTCTTTTTTATATCGTTAACTTCTGCTAATGTGGACTGTTTAATACCAACTTAACAAGTGACATGTAACCATATAAATACATATAACTCATATTAGTCCTTCATTTTACTTGTTTTGAATCAAAATAATTATCTACTCTTATTTAAAGAGAACTATTTTGATTCAAAATAAGTAAATTGGAGGACTTATAGGAGTTATGAATTTCTATGATTACATGGTACTTGCTAAGTTAGAAATAAACAGTCAATTTCAGCAGAAAATAATAGAGTTATAACATAAAAACTAAATGGAGGACCAATTCGATTCACAAAGTGCAAAGTGGAGGACTATTTTGAGCAAAAATTAAAGTGCAGGACTAATTTGATTCACGCGTACAAAGTGGAGGACCAATTTGAGGTTCAACTCGAAAATACTTTCAAAGTAAAACACTTAGAAACGTCTTAGGTTCAGAAGCCCTTTCAGATCATTGAAACGATCCTCGAGTAAAGGCTTTGTGAATATATCTGAGATTTGATCCTCAGTATTCATAAATTTGATTTCAATATCGCCTTTTTGCACATGATCCCGAATGAAATGATGTTTTATATCAATGTCCTTATCCATAGCATCTGAGTGCAGCAATTTGCTGCAGACACGTACTCAGCTTCTGCTGTTGATAATGCGATTGTATTCTGCTTCTTGGATGACCATGTGATCAAGCAATTTCCGAAGAAACAGCAGCAGCCACTTGTGCTCTTACGATCAATTTTGTCTCCAGCATAATCAACATCACAATATCCTACAACATCAGAAGAACAACCTTTCTCGTACCATAAACCAAGACTAGTAGTTCCAATCAAATATCGCAGAATTCTTTTAATAGCAGTTAAATGTGATTGCTTAGGCTTTGTTTGAAATCTAGCACAAATGCCAACGCTAAGTTGATTATCTGGTCTAGAAGCTATGAGATAGAGAAGAGAGCCAATCATGCCTCGATAGTTGCTTTCTGATACTTTCTCACCATCTTCATCCAAGTCAATTACTTGAGAAGGATGCATGGGAGTGCTCATAGGCTTAGCCTTATCCATCAGAAACTTCCTCAGAAGCTCTTTGGTATACTTCTCTTGATGAATGAAAGTCCCTTCCGACTCTTGCTTGATTTGCAATCCTAGGAAGAATTTCAGTTCTCCCATCATGCTCATCTTGAATTCACCTTGCATTAGCTTGGAGAATTCTTTGCAGAGGCGTTCGTTGGTTGCACCAAATATTATGTCATTAACATAGATTTGGACAATCAAGAAGCCAGAGTCTTCCGAGAGGGTGAATAAGGTTGTGTCAACTTTCCCTCTAGAGAATCCGTTTTTAAGCAAGAAAGAACTCAATTTGTCGTACCAAGCTCTGGGGGCTTGTTTTAGACCGTAAAAAGGCCTTTGTAAGCTTAAACACGTGTTCTGGGAATGCATCATTCACAAAACCAGGAGGTTGTTTTACATAAACTTCCTCAGAAAGGTATCCATTCAAGAAGGCGGATTTTACATCCATTTGATAGAGTTTGAATCCTTTATGTGCAACAAAAGCTAGCAACATTCTGATAGCTTCCAATCTTGCGACTGGAGCAAAGGTTTCATCATAATCTATCCCTTCTTGTTGGTTGTACCCTTGAGCAACCAATCTGGCCTTGTTTCTCACAACTTGACCATTTTCATCAAGTTTGTTTCGAAACACCCATTTAGTCCCAATGACACTCTTTCCTTTGGGTTTTTGAGTAAGTTTCCAAACTTGATTCCTCTCGAATTGGTCTAGTTCTTCCTGCATGGCATTTACCCAGCTAGGATCATCTAACGCTTCCTCTATGGAATCTGGTTCAAGTTCAGAAACCATAGCCAGATTCGTATAGTTCCTTCTGGTTCTTACGCCACGCTCGGGATCACCAAGAACCTCATTCTGAGAGACTTTTTTAAGGTCTCTTGAGCCCTTATATCCCTTAGGAGTAGGGTTCTGAGAAATTGGCACAGAAGGTTCTCCTTCTGAGTCATCAGAAGCTTGCCTTTCTGAGAATCTAGATTCCATTTGAATTAGAGAGGTAGATTCATCAGGTTCTGGAGCTTCAATGATGGTTTTGGATTTTTCTTTAGATGGATATGGCTTTTCCATAGATTGGAAATCATTCTCTTCATCTTCAAGAATATCAGTTTCAGCCCTCTTAGAAGAGATGTTGAGTTTCTCAAACTCATCTTCTAAGTGTGCGACTTTCTGAGACAAATCCTTACTCAGTTCTTTGAGCTTAATATGGATTGTCTCTTCAACACTTGTTCCTCTTGTTGTAAACTCTATAGGCCTTAGAGACAGAGGAATATCCTAGGACGATTCCATCATCGGATTTTGGATCAAACTTAGAAAGTTTATCCCTTGTGTTGAGAATGAAACATGAAGACCCAAATATATGGACATATGAGATATTGGGTATCTTGTTCTTCCAAAGCTCATAGGGTGTCTTTTTCAGAATTGGTCTCAGAATGACTTGATTCTGAATGTAGCATGAGGTGTTTACAGTCTCAGCCCATAAACCTTTAGAAAGTCCACTTTCTAAGAGCATTGTTCTAGCCATCTCTTGGAGGCTGCGATTCTTTCTTTCAGTTACTCCATTTTGTTGTGGAGTTCTGGGAGAAGAGAATTCGTGAGCAATGCCTAAGCTTTCGCAAAATCTTTCAAAAGCATGGTTCTCAAATTCACCATCATGATCAGAACGAATGGTAAGAATGTGAGAATCCTTTTCTGTAGAAACTCTTTTCGCAAATGACTTGAACTTTTCAAAGGTTTCTTCCTTAGAGCCCAGAAAGAATACCCATGTAAATCTGGAGTAATCATCAACTATGACAAGACCATAGCGTTTTCCAAAAAGGGAAGCCGTTCTAGTTGGTCAAAAGAGATCCATGTGAAGCAATTCAAGTGGTTTCTTGGTAGAGACTCCACTTTTGCTAGGAAAAGAAGCCTTGGTCTGTTTTCCCTTTTCACAGAAGTCGCAAGTTGCATCCTTCTGATACTTGATGTTGGGAAGTCCCTGTACTAGTCCTATATGAGAGAGCTCAGAAAGAAGTTTCATATGGGCATGACCAAGTTTCTTATGCCAAAGCCACTTGTCTTCTTGGACAGAGACAAGGCACTTCACATTTTGATCCTTTAGATCATCCAGATGGATAACATAGATGTTACCAACTCGTTTTCCCTCTAGAACGATCTTGCCATCAGTGAGATTAATCACATGGCAGTATTTGGCATAAAACTCAACCTTTAAGCCTTTGTCACAGAATTGACTAATACTTAATAGATTGTGTATTAAACCAATATGTGCACGAGAAGGGGGGTTGAGTTGTGCTTGTTTCAAAATTTGCCTTTTAAAATTTCTCTTAGAAAGTTGTTTACTCAGAAAGAAGTCTTAGAGTGTGCAGCAGAATAAACTTTCTGAGAAGGTTAAGTTTCTGAGACTTTACCCTTCTGAGAAAGTTCCTTTTTGAGAAAGTTAAGAAAATAATTTGAGATTAAGGTTTATTGAACGCTTTCTGATGTCAACTTAGAAATATTTTCTCAAATTAATCTAAGTTAAAAACGTATTGATTGTTTTCTCAATAGTTTGTGTAAATTAAGAATAAGGGAGAACAACTTTAACACAAGAGATTTTTATACTGGTTCGGTTTTAACTAACCTACTCCAGTCCTCAACCTTCAGTTGAGAGTTTCCTTAGATATTCTTCTTATCGTGCCTTCTCAGACAACAATGCCTTTACCTCGTAAAGGACTTCCACCACTTCACAACCCGAAGTGGATTTCCTTGCCTTAACACTTAAGGACTTTCACTTGCCTCAACACAGAGGACTTAACTTGCCTTAAACACTTAAGGACTTAAGTTTTGCCTCAAACAATCGAGGACTTAAAACTGCCTTCAAACAACGAAGGACTTAGCGTTTTTAGAAATTGTTTTTGCTTCAAAAACAACTACTAAGATTAAGTTACAAACTTAATTTGACTCTTAGTAGACTTCTAGATTTAACTTACAACAGTAAAAATTTACACCAATACAAAGCTAGAAGATTTTTTCGCAAAGTAAGAAGTACAACTTAAATTAAGTTATCTTTCTGAGAAAGTTCTTTGTTTTCGCAAATGATTTCAATTTAGCAGAGTTTTTGCACGGTTAATTAAGAGTTCTGAGCGCAAGAGTTTCGTCACATAGCTCTGCAATTGAACACAGATATATAGGCGTTAAGAATGTCGCGAAAAGAAAGCTTTCACTTTGCTGATGTGGTTGTGTCCTTCTCAGAACGGCTCCCTGCTACAGTCAGCGCGAAACAAGGAACTTTTCAGACTTGTACAGTGCGCGTGTTGAAGGTAGTGAAACGTGAGAAGGGGGGTTGAATCACGTTTCAACTATAAATCCTGTTTCTGAAAATTACTTAAAAATAAAGATCAAGTATAAACTTGTCTTGCACAGCGGAAACAATTGTTAGTAAATAAACAGAAACTTAGCCTATAGACAAGGCTATAATAAATCTTGAAAATATATTTACTTTCAAGGTCTTCTAAATGATAAAGGTTAAAACTTTAACCTTCAACACTTAGACAAAAGATGATGATGATTTCGCAATATGCTATATGATGTGTATGCAATGATAAATTGTAAAAACAATAATAATAAAATAGTAGGGAAGAGAGAAAGCACACACAGAAATTTATACTGGTTCGGCAACGTGCCTACTCCAGTCCCGAGGATACACCTGAGAGTTCACTATCACCACCACAACTAGGTGGACTTTCTTGCCTCTGCTACACCACAAAGGACTTCAACCTGCACCTTCACCAAGGTGACTCACTGCCTTCGAAAACCACAAAGGACTTCACTTGCACCACAACTAGGTGACTAACTGCCTCTGGCAACTCCAAAGGACTTCAATCCTTGCCTTCAACACCGAAGGACTTTCTACCCTTGCCTTAGACCCTCTAAGGACTTCTTGCCTCACAAAAATAAGGACTTTCTATAAAAGATGTGGTTTTTACCAATCAAGAACTTAGATGCAACTAAGTTTGAACCTTGATGGATTTTTCTCTCAAAGAAATAACTAGCAAAGCTAGGATAAACAACAAAAGCTCACTCTTTTAAGAATTACAACCTTTACCCAAATAAAAATAAGAACTTGAGGTTTAGAGGTTGAAGATGAAGAGAAATTAGGATTAATTTCGACAGCGTGTTGGCACTTGTAAGCTTGGTTAGTCTCTTGCATTCTTGGGCATTGAGGTCTTGTATTTATAGAGAAAAAACCCTATAGATTTCGAAAATGTTGCCTTGATCTCCACCCTTGGTTTGAATTTGAAATCTCTTGATCCAATGGTAAGAATTGCTTGATATGATTTTAAATTTGATCTTCCAAAAATAGAAAATCAAATATGAGGAAGTTTCATCTTGGCCATTGATTCAAATAATTCCCTTTAACCCAAAGGTTATTATTTGATCTTAAATGTGGAAACTTTGTAACCAAGAATTAGAAAAGAGGAAACTTCATCTCAGCCCTTGAATTTGAATTTGTGCCTTGATCTTGTGGTGTGCATTGCTTCATCAAATTTTCACATAATTTTGCAAAGAAGCAAGCTATGTTGCGCCACTTTTAGGAGAGAGAAAGGCTAGGGTTTTAGCTTTTCTTGCTCCACAAGTGTGCCTCCATGTTGGTACGAATTAGGATTTCACAATTTCTCATTTTTTTAAAATCCTAAATCACCAAACATGGTCTTCCAGGGAATCTTCTGAAGGTTGATTCTTGAATCTTGTAAATTCTTGAATCTTGAATCTTGAGGCTTGAGATTCATCTGGAGTCTTGAGATTCTTCGGGATCTTGATAGAATCTTCGGGAATCTTCTAGAGTCTTCACAGAATCTTCGGGAATCTTCTAGACTTGAGAATCTTGACAGAATCTTCTGAGGTCTTCTAACTTCGTGTAGAATCTTCAACAGAATCTTCTGGTCCCGCATGGAATCTTCAGGGAATCTTGTAGATTCAAATAGAATCTTTAGGAGGCTCACATAATCTTTTTAAAGTGTCCGTAAAAAAATTATGTTACTTAAATGCAAAATATATTCTAGAATAAATTCTAGATAATTATTTTTTATTTAATAATTTGCATCTAAATCTCCATACAAGATTTTTCTAGATTTCCCACACATATATATATATATTTCGAAAATTATTATCATATATTGTGTAAAATAGAGATTTAATTTTGTTTCCCTATTTTATATATATAATTTCGAAATTTATGTATATATATATTTATATATATATATATATTGTGCATGAATATTTAAATAGAGATATTTGGTAAAAAGATTCTCTATTTAATTTCATGTATTTTCATAATTAACTTTTTAGGAAATCTTAGAGTCTTCCAACCAAACTTTCCTTAATTAAAAAAGCTTTGACTTGGTCTTCAAAAATTAGAGTAACTTGTATTCCAAGCATATATGTTGCGCCACTTTTGATGCTCATGGTGGTCAAGATGTGTCTTTTTATTTTGTCAAATAAATTAGATCCTAAAACACACTTAACAAACCATTAGTCCAACCAAATTAAAACTTTTATTTTAATTAAGAATTTTATCACTCAAAACCTTCAATGATGAGGTAAAGGGTTCTTGGAGCTAACAATCTCCCCCTTTTTGATGATAACAATTCCAATTGAAATAAAGGTTTTGATTTGATTACAAGGGAAAATATTTTCTTAAGATTGAAGCCTTAGGAAATTATTTTCTAATAAAAAATAAAAAAAATAGAGGAGAAATACTAAAAAAAAGAAACTTTAATTAAATTAAAAAACATAAACATGAAATAAAATAAAACATAAAACATAAAAGAAATTAAAGAACATAACAAGTGCAAGAACTTTTAAAAGAACTAAAAAAAACTTTAAAAGAATTTTTAAAACATAGAAAAAGGAATTAAGCTCCCCCTAGAGCTAGATAAGTTCTTGATCTTCATTCTTCAATGTTCTTGAAAAAGTCTTCCTTTATCTTCAATTTTCTTCTCCCCCTTTGTTACATCAAAAAGGTCTTCAATTCTTGAGAATAAGGAGAAGATACCGAAATTCTTCAACTGTCATGTCCCTTTGAGATGTTGAACTAAGAACAAGAGAGTTGTGGAAACCAATGAAGTGTAGGATTTTTCTGACTTTCTCGTAAGGAATGCTTTCCCCGTCAACTTGAAACATTTCAAGAACTGTCTACTTGAGAGCCTCTTGATCAAAACATAGATGCTCCCCCTTAATGGGACATTCTTCCTTTTTATGAGGTATCATATGTTCTTCTTGATTTTCAATTACGGAAGGTATTGAACTTGAACAAAGAATACCTTCTTCTTTCTCAGAGTTATCATGTCCGAATGGAGCATCACTCTTAAAAAAATACTCATCCACATCAAGAGATGGGTTTTCTTCAAAAAACTTGTCAATATCCGTTGTAATCACGGATGAGAGAGGAGTAGAAGAAGAAGAAGAAGAAGAATCATGTGTGCTAGAATTTACCTTTTTCAACTTAGGAGAGGGTGACTTCTTTTTCTCATTGTCCTTTACATCATCGGCAAAGGTTACTCTTTTTCTCTTCAAGAATGATTTATATGGAAGTTCGAGAGAAGCTTCTGGACAGAAGAATTCAAATCTAGACATGTCCATCTTTTTGTCGACAAAAATTCGAGTGAGTAGCCTTCCATATGGAAGATTCGAATTTGTTGTTCTTGTAGAATCAATCATAAATTCAAAAAGCAATCTTCCAATGTTGACTTTGACAGAGATAAGAAGAAAGAATATTAACATTGATTCTCTTGGGCTCAAGAAGTTGTTTGATTCCTTTGTGGGGAGCAACGCTTCCCTAACAACTTGTAAAAGAATCTTTGCTATTGGCCGTAGATGTTGCACTTTGATAGACAGAGGATGTATCTTATGATTAGTGCACAAAATCGATGAAACATCTTTTTCATCAAGTTTTTCATCAATGAACCATCTAGCCTTGTTGGTTATAATTACACCGCTTTCTTCCAAATCAAAAACACGAATAAATGTGTTTTTAGAGACATTGAAAGGACGACTTCCAATGTTACTAACCCATCCGTAGTGATGATCCAACTTGAGAGAGGAGTAGAATGCCTTGACAGCCGTTGGATAGATTGTTTCATCCTCCATAATCAAAGAAAGTAGATTCTTTTGACTACTTAGAATGTCTTTAAGCTCTGGCATCTTTTCAAGAGTCAATTTTTGTAAAACCTTCTCAATGGATATGTCTCTCATAAGGAAGAGTTGCTCAAATCTTTCTTGTGATTCTGGGTTAGAGAATACTCTCTTTTCAGCATCCATACCATATTTGATATTGCAAACAAGTTTCATGATGCTTAAGATTCAATAGGTTTTGTTTGAGGTTGTGTATGTGGGTATGTGTATGTGTTGTTTGCGCAAGATAGAGAGGGATAGGAGTAGAAAAGAAAATTTTGTTGTGTAAGATGGTTGAGGGATGAAAAAAATATATAGATGGTGTAAGGAGGGGGCTATATTTTTCGAAAATAAGGAAAGAAAAGAGAGGGAAAATCTAAAAAAATATGCAAGGATTTTCCATGTGAATATCTCTAAAAAATACTCTTGGAAATAGGCATTGTAAAACAAGAAAGAATAAATAATATTTCTCAATATTATCATTTAATTTAAATGACAATAATTTAAGAAAATAAAATTTATTTTTCAAGAGAGAGAGAGAGAAATTTCGAATTATATATGTATAGGTAAAAGAGAGGGTAAATCAAAAAGATATGATGTGGAAATAAGGATATGTAATTAATTTCCATAAAAGATCTCCTCCACTAAATCTAGATTTACTCTAGATAATATCCATTTAAATCCAAATAAGAATAATCTTAATTTTCAATATCATTATTTAAATAATAAATAACAATATTTGAAAAATTAAAATATATTCACCATTAATATGAATGTGGGGCGCAAATTAGGTCCAATATGGCTCCACTTGGATTTTAATTTTTCTTCCATGAGGCCCATGTAGAGGCATGTGAGGCCCATTTAATTTATCAAAGCCCATAATTAATTTTTGAGGCCCAATCATCTTGACACAAGACTTTACAGCTTGCCTGAGGCCCAAAGCCCATCAGTAGTTAGAGGTCCAGTTAAGGCCCAAAACCTGTATGAGGCCCATACGAAAGCCCATCAACTTTTCTTCAGTACGGGTGGTCTTCATGCATTAATTAATAATACTGTACACCCGGTTTCTTCAAAAGATCTTCAGAAGGTCTTCAAATGAGGTTCAAAAAAATTTTCCGAAGCTCATATGTCTTCAAAAATAGTCTTCAAAAAATTTTCAAACTCTTGAGACAAAACTCAAGGTCTTCAAAAAGTCTTCAAACACTTGAGACAAGCCCAAGGTCTTCAAAAAAAAAAGTCTTCAAACACTTGAGACAGGCCCAAGGTCTTCAAAAGTCTTGAAATTTGGCCCATCATGAAGATAGGGGGCACAAATTGTGTCTTCATAGGTCTTCAGTTGACTTTTTGTTGACTTCTGTAGTGGTTGACTTTTCTGTTGACTTCTGATTGTTGGTCTGTTGATTTTTCTTCATCTTCTTGAATACTTACCAACTTTTGGGGAATACTTAAAGCTTTTTAATTTTCAAAAAGATTTTCGAAATTTTTTTTTTAAAAGCTCTTTAGGTTAAGTAAACCTTTCAGCGTGCTAAAACGATCTTCAGCTAAAGGTTTCGTAAATATGTCAGACACTTGGTCTTCCGTATTCACAAACTTTAACTCAATATCGCCTTTCTGCACATGATCTCTAATGAAATGATGTTTAACATCAATATGTTTAGATCTAGAGTGCTGAATGGGATTCTTAGCCAAAGCTATTGCACTTGTGTTATCACACATAACGGGAATTTTATCATACCTGAGATTGTAGTCAAGTAGTTGATTTCTTACCCATAAAATTTGTGTTACACATTCAGCAGCAGACATGTATTCTTCTTCTGTGGTTGATAGTGCAATGGTATTTTGTTTTCTGCAACTCCATGTGATGAGTGCATCCCCAAAGAACACACAGCATCCACTGGTACTTTTTCTGTCAACCCGGTCTCCGGCGTAATCAGCATCACAGAAACCTGTAACCACAGAGGAGATACCTTTCTTCTACCAAAGGCCAAGATTAGTAGTACCTGCCAAGTATCTAAGAATACGCTTGACTGCAGTTAGGTGAGACTGTTTTGGACAAGATTGAAATCTTGCACAAATGCCAACACTTAACTGTATGTGAGGCCTAGATGCAGATAAATAAAGCAGGGACCCGATCATACCTCTGTAGGTGCTTTCAGACACCTTTTCTCCTTCTTCATCCTTGTCAATGACTTGTGATGGATGCATCGGAGTTTTCATGGGACTACACTTGTCCATTAAAAATCTTTTGAGAAGTTCTTTGGTGTACTTTTCTTGATGTATGAAGGTTCCATCAGCTTGTTGCTTGATTTGAAGTCCTAGGAAGAACTTCAATTCTCACATCATACTTATTTCGAACTCCCCCTGCATTAGATCTGCAAACTTTCTACATAGAGATTCGTTAGTAGCACCGAATACTATATCATCAACATAAATTTGCACAATTAATAAATCAGAGTTATCAGTTAAAGTGAAAAGAGTTGTGTCCACTTTTCCACGGGTGAATCCATTCGTAGTCAAGAAGCTACTAAGTCTATCATACCAAGCTCTAGGAGCTTGTTTAAGACCGTATAACGCTTTAGACAAACGATAGACGTGCTCGGGATAGGTTTCACTGATAAAACCTAGAGGTTGCTTGACGTAGACCTCTTCACTGAGGACACCATTAAGGAATGCGGATTTTACATCCATTTGATATAGCTTTATTCCTTTATGAGCAGCGAATGCAAGAAGCATCCTAATGGCTTCTAGTCTTGCAACTGGCGCGAAGGTTTCGTCGTAGTCGACTCCTTCTTGCTGATTGTATCCTTGTGCCACGAGTCTTGCTTTGTTTCTCGTAACCTTTTCAGATTCGTCCAACTTGTTGCGGAACACCCACTTTGTGCCAATAATCGTTTTGCCCTTGGGTTTCTGAACAAGCTTCCAGACTTCATTCTTCTCAAAATGTTTGAGTTCTTCTTCCATGGCTTCCACCCAACTGGGTTCATCCAATGCTTCTTGAACTGTCTCAGGTTCGATTTCTGAAACAAGTGCAGCATTAGATTGAAATCTCAGGGATCTTCTTGTTCTTATCCCATAAGATGGATCGCCAAGAACTTCGTTATCTCTAACAGCCTTGAGATCGTTTATTCCGATCTTTCTTCTTAGATCGGGTTCTTGAACTTCAATAGACTCAACTTCTTGAGGAGTAGAGGGTTCTTGAGAGCTACAATTACTCTTGGTTCATCTCCCCCTGAATCGGGTGATTCCTTCATAACTTGATGATCATCTTCTTCAATAGGTACTTGATCATTACTTTCGCAACCTTTGGTTGAGATAGTTAGATCCTTCAATCTTTCTTCGATGTCATCTAGATTATGTTGGATGTCTTGCTTTAGTTCCTTGAACATCTCCACTCACATCAATGCAAAGACTTCACCTTTGGATCTTTTCCTTGAGTACTTTGATGTAACTCCCCCTAGGCATGTGCATCCTTTTTGACTAATTGAAAAGTTTCAATCTTTGGTATCCATGAACATGGTTTGACCAAAAAGGTTTCACCTTTGTGATTTTTTATACTTGCCAACAAATGTTGAGGGTAAAAAAAATTGTTAGGACAAGGGAAAAGGTTAAGGAGAGGATTATGTGTATAGGTGATGTGTTTGGAGGTTTGAGAGGGTTAGGAGATGAGTTGTGAGAGTTTGGTTATGTGTTATGGTATAGGGGAGGTTATGCACAAAAATGTGAGATGAGGAGGGTTTAGGTAGAGATGTTTGTAGAGAGATTGACTCTTAATATGTTTTCGCGGAATAGGCTTGTCCATGTGATACTACTCAATGTTTTCATCATATCTTGAGTTGTAGACATCGGAATTGAGTGATCTTTGGCTTGTTCGAAAGCTAAGATCGAGATCTACAACTTTTCTCCTCATGAGAACCTCGAAATGCTGCATTATGAGGTCCATTGATTTGCTTCAATTTTGTGGATATTTCTTTTAGCTTGACAAATTCCGGTTCTTTAGCTTATGAAGGTTTGATGAGTGCTTCAACGTGGCTAGCATCCCTTGGCACCCATATGACCTTTGTGTGGCTTTCCTAGAACAGCCACCATGTATCCACCATTCCTCATGGAGGTGGTGGTGTTGACTTTAATGATGTACCTGCATTCACAGAAAGAGAGGTTTTTGGTACCCATACCTTCTTGGGTCCTTTCTTGTTAGCCTTTCCAGCATCTGGTTTCAGCTTTTGAGACTTCCACGTCTTTTTAGGTTTTCCCTTCCATGTGCCACCCTTGGCTTTGGAGGTAGTTCCCTTTTTAAGAAGTGGACACTTCTCTTTGCTGTGTTCGTTTTTAAAAAAAAATGCATAAAGATGTTGGCTTATTATCTGTCGAAGGTTTCAAAGTATCTTCATGAATGATTGGAACATATCCAAGACCTGTATGATCTATGTAAGGTTTTTGACCTCCTAACAATAGATCTAGCGTCTTAGAACTGTCGACCATTCTTTTAAGATCTTTCAAGAGGAGAGCATTAGTCTTTTGTGCATGGTACATAGCTTCCTCAGCTTTCTTCACAAGCACAGAAGCTTCTGTCTCTAGAGATTGTCATCCCTCATACAGTTTATCTTTACTGTCTTTGAGTTCTTGACATTCTTTTGTAAGCTCCATAACCCTTCTGAGAGAATTAAACATAATTCTCTTAGAGTTATGAAAGTTTTAATGATAACAAGGTAAGCCATAAGTATAAAATTTTACTTAAGGTTTTGCTAATATGTGCGCTAAGTGTCTCAGAAAGCTTTAAATTATTGCAATGCCATGAGCAAAGACCAAGACAAAACATCAAGTAGCCTCGAGATCAATTGATAAAATCATAGCGCCAAAGATATCAGAAAGGATGTCTCAGAAGCGCAGAAGGTGAAAACATGTTTCTGAGGAAAGAACACTGTCGCCTCAGAAGGGTCTCAGAAAACCTTGCGACTAGTAGTTCTCAGAAGGGTCTTCCCTCAGAAGGTTCGCCTCAGAAGTCCGTACAACTCTTAGAAGGTTGGACTCAGAAGCAACCAAGTGTCTGGACTCAAGGGAGGGCAAGCAGTCTCAGAAAGCTCGCTACAACTAGCTAAGGGAGTGGGAACACGCGCACTGTGCAGTTCTGAAAAGTTCCTCATTTCGCGCTGACTGTAGCAGGGAGCCGTTCTGAAAAGGACACAGCCACATAAGCAAAGTGAAAGCTTCTAATTTCGCGGCTCTTTGATGCCTATATATATGAGTTCAATTCCAGAGCAATGTGACGAAACTCTTGCGCAAAAAACTCTTGATTAAACGTGCCAAAACTCTGTTGAATTGAAAATCATTTTGCGAAAACTTAGAACTTTCTCAGAAAGACAATTTTTACGAAATTGTTCTTCTAACTTTGCAAAATCTTCTAGTTCTGAATCGGTGTAAATTCTTACATTTGTAAGTTAAATCTAGAAGTCTACTAAGGGTCAAATTAAGTGTGTAACTTAATCTTAGTAGTCGATTTTCGAAGCAAAAACAACTTTTCGAAAAACGCTAAGTCCTTCGTTGTTTGAAGGCAGTTTTTAAGTCCTCTGTGTTTGAGGCAAAGTTCAAAGTCCTTAATTATTTTAAGGCAAGGAAGTCCTCGATTGTGAGGCAAGGAAGTCCTTAAGCGTTTAAGGCAAGGAAGTCCTCTAGTGTTGGAGGCAAGGAAATCCACTTCGGGTTGTGAAGTGGTGGAAGTCCTTTACGTGGTAAAGGCATTGTTGTCTGGGAAGGCACTTTAAGAAGAATATCCAAGAACTCTCAACTGAAGGTTGAGGACTGGAGTAGGTTGGTTATAACCGAACCAGTATAAAACTCTTTGTGTTATGCTTTTCTCCCTTGCTCTTTACTTGCTTAAATATTTGAGAAAAACTCTACCACGATTCTAATTAAGAGGTCTCGTGAAAACCTTATTGATCAAAATCAGAAAGCTTTTAAGAAATTCAAACCTTAAGTCATCTTCTTAAAAATTCCTCAGAAAGGAACTTTCTCAGAAAGACTAAGTTCTCAGAAACTTAATCTTCTCAGAAAGCAAATTTCCGCTGCAAACTCTTAATCCTACCTTCTGAGTAAAGACAGTTTTCTAAGTAAAAGTTTTAAGAAGTAATTTTTAAAACTTGCACGATTCAACCCCCCCTTCTCGTGCACATATACACTTTCAATTGGCATCAGAGCTCGGTCCTTAAGGGGTTAAGCACTTAGCAGTGTCAAGGAAAAAGATCCACGAAAGGAAATATGAATTCACCAGCTGCATTCATATCAGATGGGGCTTCAATAAACAGACCTCTGATGTTCCTCGGAGACAGCTTCGACTACTAGCGTGACAGGATGACGCTATTCATCAAGCACACCAGTCTGGACTTATGGGATAGGATCGAGAATGGAGACTATCAGCCACTGCAGACAATTACAGAAGATGCTGTAGTTGCAAAAAACGCTGAGCCAGGAGTGGCACCTCCAGCACTCAGAACCTATACAAGACGAGTCCCTAAGGACGAATGGACTCAAGAGATGAAGGAGAAGATACAACTCAACTTCAAAGCTAAATACATTCTTCTCTGCGCCTTGCCCAAGGTAGAATACGACAAGATTGTGTCGTGTGACACCGCTCAAGAAATTTGGGAGAGACTGCACATGCTGCATGAAGGAAATGATGAAGTCAAGGAAACCAAGATATCAATGCCCGTACATAAGTACGAGTCCTTCTGCATGCAACCTGAGGAAACCATTGACAACATGTCAATAAGGTTTCTCCACATCATAAATCAGCTAAAGGTCTTGGGAAAGACCTACTCCAACGCTGAGATGGTGAGGAAAATTCTCATAAGCCTCTCTGCCATGTGGCGCCCAAAGGTGACAGCAATCCAAGAAGCAAAGGATCTAAATCAGCTAGGTTTAGATGTATTGTTTGGCTCACTCAGAACTCATGAGATTGAGCTTGAAGGACTGCTTGGAGGACCATCTTCATCCTCAAGACCTCAGAAAGCTTTGGCTCTGAAAAGTCAGATCAAAAAGACTTCAAAAGCCCTAAAGGCTGAAGAAATATCTGAGTCTGAAAACGATCAAGACTCAGACTCCGATGAAGATGACATCTCTCTTCTAGTAAGGAAAATGAAGAAAGCTTGGAAGAGAAGACCAGGAAAAGACAAAGAGATCACCCCCAGAAAAGGAAAGTCAAAGCCTTCTGATGCCACATGTTTTGGCTGTGGAGAAAAGGGCCACTTCAGAACGGAGTGCCCTCAGAACAAGGGAAAGAAGAAGTTCATTCCCAAGAAGAAAAAGAAGGCAATGGCGGCTACATGGAGTGACTCAGAAGAGGAAGGCTCTGAGTCAGCAAGTGAAGAGGAAGCTAATGTTTGCTTCATGGCCGGCACTGACTATATTCTGGAAACAGAATCTGAGTCAGAAGAGGTACCAAACTCTCCTCCTCTCTCATATTCATACGATGAGCTCTCAGAACTTTATTATGATCTTCTGAAAGACTCAAACGAGCTAGCTAACAGTTTCAACAATCTCAAAAAATCTTTTAAAAATTTAGAAGCTGAAAATGTAAGACTAACTCAAGAGGTTCAGAACCTAAAGCTTGAAAGAGACGACTTCAAGGATAGATACCTTGAAAGTCATGACCTGTATCAAGCATTAGAAAGTCTGTCTTCAATCACAGTAGAGAAGGCTGAAAAGGCCATGATCGAACTGCAAAAGACAAATGAACTTCTAACCTCTGACTTAGTTAAGATGGTAAAAGGTGAAAAGATGCTAAATCTTTTGCTTGGGGGTCAAAAACCCTATAAAGACAAAAGTGGTCTTGGATATGAAGAAGTCTTTGAACCACATGATCTTGATCCATCCTTAACCAAGTCACCTCGCATGTGTATTATATGTTTTAAGAGTGTCATGGTTCTGAAATTGCCCTATGTTGAAAAAGGAAAAATCTCTAAGCCTCAGAAGGCTAAGAAGAAAACTCATAAAGCAAAGCCTTCTAAGAAGACTAATCCCTCTCAGAAGGGTAAAACTTCTCAGAAAAGCAAGTGCTTCTGAAAAGGGCAAACAAAAGGGTTCTGACTCTCAAACCATAACCCTTCTAAGAAAGAAGGCAAAAGTCCAAGAAAGCTAACAAGCAAGGACCCAACAAAGAATGGGTACCTAAATCTATTAACTTTGTGACTGCAGGTACATCATCAAGCGCTGCTCCACCACCACGATGAGCAGTGGTACCTTGACAGTGGCTGCTCGAGGCACATGACTGGAAGCAAGCACTGGTTCAGAAGCTCAAGCCAAGAAAGGCGGAACAGTGCGATTCGTGATGGCGCTAAGGGAAAAGTCACTGCAATCGGAGATGTTGTAAGGATCCTCTCACCAATCTCAGATGTACTTTTGGTCGATGGTTTAACTCACATTCCATTAAGCATCAGTCAATTTTGTGACAAAGTCTTAAAGGTTGAGTTTTATGCCAAGTATTGTCATGTGATTAATCTCACAATGACAAGATCGTTCTGGAAGGAAAACGTGTGGTAACATCTATGTTATTCATCTGGATGATCTAAAGGATCAAATGTGGAATGCCTTGTCTCTGTCCAAGAAGACAAATGGCTATGGCATAAGAAACTTGGTCATGCCCATATGAGACTCCTTTCTGAACTCTCTCAGAAAGGACTTGTAAAAGGCCTTCCCGGAATTAAGTATCAGAAGGACGCAACTGCGACTTCTGTGAAAAAGGGAAACAGACAAGGCTTCCTTTCCCAGTAAAAATGGTATTTCTACTCAGAAACCACTGGAACTGCTCCACATGGATCTCTTCGGACAAACCAGAACAGCTTCCCTTTCTGGAAAACGCTATGGTCTTGTCATAGTGGATGATTACTCCAGATTCACTTGGGTTTTCTTTCTAGCTTCTAAGGAAGAAACTTTTGAGAAGTTCAAAGCATTTGCGAAAAGAGTTTCAACTGAAAGGATTCACACATTCATGCCATTAGATCAGATATGTGGTGAATTTGAGAATCATGCTTTTGAAAACTTTGTGAAAATCTGGGCATTGCTCACGAATTCTCATCTCCCAGAACTCCTCAACAAAATGGAGTAGCTGAGAGAAAGAATCGAAGCCTTCAAGAGATGGCAAGAACAATGCTCTTAGAAATTGGACTTTCAAAAGGTTTCTGGGCTGAAGCAGTTAATACTTCATGCTACATTCAGAATCGAGTCTTTCTGAGACCAATTCTGAAAAAGACACCTTACGAGCTATGGAGAATAAGATACCAAACATTTCTTATTTCCATATATTTGGTTCTTCTTGTTTTATTCTCAACACAAAGGACAAACTCTCTAAGTTTGATCCTAAGTCCGATGATGGATACTTCCTAGGATACTCCTCAGTCTCTAAAGCTTACAGAGTATATGACAAAAGGAGTAAATGTGTTGAAGAGACAATCCATATTAAGTTCAAAGAACTTAGTAAGGACATGTTTTCAGAAAGATGCTAACTTAGAAGATGAGTTTGAGAAACTCAACATCACTTCTGAGAAAGCCAAAAAGAAAATTCTTATAGATGATGAGACTGATTTCCAACCCATGGAACAACCATCTCCATCTAAAGAAAAATCCAGTAGCATCATCGAAGCTCCAGAACCTAGAGAATCTACTTCTCCAAATGCAATGGAACCTAGACTCTCAGGTCAAGCTTCTGATGATCAGAAAGAGAACCCTCTGTGTCTCCTTCTCAGAACCCTACTCCTAAAAGGATTAGAGGTTCAAGAGACTTGAAGAACGTCTCTCAGAATGAAGTCTTGGGCAATCCAGAACGTGGCGTAAGAACCAGAAGGAACTATAACAAATCTTGCTATGGTTCTGAACTTGAACCAGACTCCATAGAAGAGGCGTTAGATGATCCTAGCTGGGTAAATGCCATGCAGGATGAACTTGACCAATTCGAGAGAAATCAGGTTTGGAAACTAACTCAGAAGCCCAAAGGCAAGAGTGTCATTGGGACTAAATGGGTGTTTCGAAACAAACTTGATGAGAACGGTCAAGTCGTGAGAAACAAGGCCAGATTGGTTGCTCAAGGGTACAACCAACAAGAAGGGATAGATTACGATGAAACTTTCGCTCCAGTCGCAAGAGTGGAAGCTATCAGAATGTTGCTAGCGTTCGCTGCACACAAAGGTTTCAAACTCTATCAGATGGACGTTAAGTCTGCCTTCTTAAATGGATACCTTTCTGAGGAAGTTTATGTAAAACAACCTCCTGGTTTTGTGAATGATGCGTTCCCGGATCACGTATTTAAGCTTACAAAGGCTCTCTACGGTCTGAAACAAGCTCCAAGAGCTTGGTACGATAGATTGAGCTCTTTCCTACTTAAAAACGGATTCTCAAGAGGGAAAGCGGACACAACCCTCTTTACACTCTCAGAAGACTCTGGCTTCTTGATTGTCCAGATTTATGTTGATGACATAATCTTTGGCGCAACCAATGAATGCCTTTGCAAAGAATTCTCAAAGCTTATGCAAGGTGAATTCGAGATGAGCATGATGGGAGAATTAAAATTCTTCCTAGGATTGCAAATCAAGCAAGAGTCAGAAGGGACAGTTATTCATCAAGAGAAGTATACCAAAGAACTTCTGAGGAAGTTTCTGATGGATAAGGCCAAACCCATGAGCACTCCCATGCATCCCTCTCAAGTAATTGACTTGGATGAAGATGGTGAGAAAGTCTCAGAAAGCAACTATCGAGGGATGATTGGCTCACTTCTCTACTTAACTGCCTCCAGACCAGATATCCAACTCAGTTGGGATCTGTGCTAGATTCCAGTCTAAGCCTAAGCAATCACATTTAACTGCAGTTAAACGAATTTTACGATATTTAAGTGGAACTACTAATCTTGGTCTTTGGTACGAGAAAGGTTGTTCTTCTGATGTTGTAGGATATTGTGATGCTGACTACGCTGGAGATAGGATCGATCGCAAAAGCACAAGTGGCTGCTGCTGCTTCTTTGGAAAATGCTTGATCACTTGGTCTTGCAAGAAGCAAAATACGATCGCCCTATCAACTGCTGAAGCTGAATATGTATCTGCTGCGAACTGCTGTTCTCAGATGCTCTGGATTAAGAATCAGCTACTTGATTATCAATTAAGGTACACCAAAATCCCTATCCTCTGTGATAATACAAGTGCTATCAACTTAGCTAAGAATCCTATTCAGCACTCTCGATCCAAGCACATTGATATAAACATCATTTTTCGGGATCATGTGCAAAAAGGCGACATTGAACTTAAATTTGTGAATACTGAGGATCAAATCTCAGATATATTTACAAAGCCTTTACCCGAGGATCGTTTCGATGTTCTGAAAGGACTTCTCAATCTAAGACGTTTCTAAGTACTTTGAAATTAAAATTCTCTCTTAGAAACCCCCTTAGTCCTAGTTTAGACTCTGAGACAAACAATGAACTAAGCTTCTGAGCTAGAAGTAGGAAAAACACAGAAAACTCTATCTGAGAAAATTTGTTCTCAGAAGACTCATCCTCAGAAAGGAGATCTTCTGAAATTTCTCAGAAGGAGGATTTCTCAGAAGGACCACTTCTCTCAGAAGGTACCTTCCGAGAAACAAGTTACCAACGGTAACTTTTGGATAAGCGTCAGAAACGGCTAGTTACAAGCCATTTCTATAAATACTCATGGCATTGTTTCCATTTGAGCACTTTGCGCTTAAAACTTACCAAAAACTCTGCCAAATCCTCCTCGCTTTCCAATCTTCATCTGTTCGCTCTCTCTCTACTTCTCCTCTCTATCTCTTCTCATCTCCTCTCAAAAACTTAAACTTTCTTCCAAATGGCCGTCTCTGGAGAGATCAAGGGCTTAATGAGAAACAACTCAATGAAATATCCGAAGATATTCTCTACGACAATGAGGAAATGCAGTCCCTATTCCACAAGACTTATCTTCCAAGAAATCTTGCTGTGGGAAGGGTACTACCTCTCAACGTATACAATCAAGTGGATGAACTTCAATTCACCTTCCTCAAGCAACCTGGATGGCCAGCCATGATGAGTTCCGAGGACGTGTGCTACCCAAATGTGGTGAGAGCATTCTATTCGCAAATAGAAAGGTTCACCAACAAAGGGGTCAAGAGCACGATTGGTGACCAACAGATCCGCTTCTCCTCCTCTGACATCAACAAAGTCTTCAAGACCTTGAATGGTGATGCAGTCATCGCCGACGACCCAGAATGGGTCAAGGAGGTAGATGACTCAGAAGAAGAAGTAGTGACACTTCTGACTGGTAGCAACAGCCTACCACTCAAGGGGGTAAAGGTGCCTCATCTTACGCAAGAGGCCAGAATCATCTTCTCCGTTGTTCAACACACCCTTCTCCCTCGGATTGGAGACATGGGGAACGTTACCACCATGGATGCATGCCTATTATACCACCTGCTGAAGAAGGAAAGAGTAGATTTTGGGAGGATGGTGCTCAACTACATGATGCACCAGGCTCATCCTAAAGAGGGCTCTCACAAGTCTACCTTACGGAAGCCTTCTGACCAGAATCCTCGACCATTTCTCTTTCCCCCTTGAAGACTATGAATATGTCTTCAATCACAGCAAATTCACCATGGTCACCTTCAACAACATCAAGAAGAAGAAGGTACAGAGACGGGGGCACCTAAGAAGAAGGAAGCAAAGCTTCTAAGGGAGCTGCTGGTCCCAACCAGCCCTCTAAGGCTGAAAAAGGAAAGAAAAGGTTCCGATCCTTCAGAAAAGAAGAAGAAGCAAAAGGTGACTCATCCCTTCCAACAAGGGTGACCAGGAGTATGGCTTCTGAGGAAGCTCAGAAGACTCCTCAGAAGAAACCTGAGGTTGTTGAGGCTGCTGAAGACTCAGAAAAACAACTTCTGAGCAACTCCTGACCAGAAAGAGGAAAGCACCTCCAACTCTCCAAGTCCCAGACGTGCCACCAGAAGGGAAAAAGAAACGTGGTCGTTTGGTAAAAGCTAACTAAAACTCCACCTTCATTTCTTAAATCTTCTTCTACTTCAATTCCTGTTTCTGATTCTGTTGCTGGTTTTAAACCCACCAAATTTAAAACTAAACTCCTACATTCCTTGAAATATCAGGGAAAGACTCACAAAGGAGTGGGGATAAAAACCACTAAGAAACAGAGCCCGCCGAAGCCGACGGGTAAAGAAATTGTAGCAGTTGCTGCTACTGCTGCCACCGCTACTGCTACTGCTGCTGCTGTTGAAGAGAAGCAGAAGCTTCTCATCACTCCTCCCCTCTGGAATGTCTCCCCTACCAGAGAAGACATTCAGGGCATGGAGGAAATGTTGCTGATTCTTCTTCAGAAGAAGAGGATGCAGCAAGCTTTCGCATTGAGCATCGCACTCCAGATGCTGGAAGCTCCAAGAAAGAGCCCCAGAAGAAGCATCTGAGGTTTCTATGGTGGAACTTTCTGAGGCAACCACAACTGAGGTGCTACTGTGAATGCTGAGTCATTGGCTCAGACGATGCTTGAGGTCCAGAAGGAACTGGATCAACCTTCTGAGACTCCAGAAGCTGCTCAATGCAACCACAACAACAACTACAGCATGAGGAAGCCTTACTTGAACCAACTTCTGAGGTTGGTCTCTCTTCTGAGATCCCTTTGGAACATGAGGAAACTCATGTCTCACACATGAAGTAGTGCCAGGGACCACCAGCACTGGGCTCAGCTCAGAGGTGGGCGCTGACGCTACCATGGCTGCCGGAGTTGCAGCAGTTGAGGCATTTGTTGCCCACAGTTCCTTAGAA
>RYYW01000030.1:527223-548746 GCA_013621005.1 Aeschynomene evenia | reverse complement strand
TCTCAATGTCTACAACCAGGTGGACGAACTTCAGCTCACTTTTCTGAAGCAACCTGGATGGCCAGCCATGACGAGCTCCGAGGATGTATGCTACCCAAATGTGGTAAGGGCCTTCTACTCGCAAATCGAAAGGTTCACCAACAAAGGGGTCAAGAGCACGATTGCTGATCAAAAGATCCGCTTCTCCTCCTCTGACATCAACAAAATTTTCAAGACCTTGAATGGTGGTGCTGTCATCGCCGACGACCCAGAATGGGTCAAGGAGGTAGATGACTCAGAAGAAGAAGTGGTAACACTTCTAACTGGTAGCAACAGTCTACCACTCAAGGGCGTGAAGGTGCCTCATCTCACGCAAGAAGCCAGAATCATCTTCTCAGTTTTCCAGCATACCCTTTCCCCCGGATTGGAGACATGGGGAACGTCACCACCATGGATGCATGCCTACTGTACCACTGCTGAAGAAGGAAAGAGTAGACTTTGGAAGGATGATGCTCAACTACATGATGCACCAAGCTCATCCTAAGAGGGCTCTCACAAGTCTACCTTACGGAAGCCTTCTGACCAAAATTCTCAACCATCTCTCCTTCCCACTTGATGACTACGAGTATGTCTTCAACCACAGCAAATTCACGATAGTCACTTTCAACAACATCAAGAAGAAGAAGGAGGAAGAAAAGCCTTCTAAGGGAGCAAAAGGAAAGGAAAAGGTTTCGATCCTTCAGAAAAAAAGAAGAAGAAGCAAAAGGTGACTTATCCTTCTCCAACAAGGGTGACAAGGAGTATGGCTTCTGAAGAAGCTTAGAAGACTCCTCAGAAGGAACCTGAGGTTGTTGAGGCTGCTACAGACTCAGAAGAAACAACGTCGGAGCAACCCCATGACCAGAAAGAGGAAAACACCTCCAACTCTCCAAGTACCAGACGTGCCACTTGAAGGGAAAAAGAAACGTGGTCGTTTGGTAAAAGCTTACTCTAAAACTCCACCTTCCTTTCTTAAATCTTCCTCTACTTCAATTCCTGTTTCTGATTCTGTTTCTGGTCTAAAAACCACCAAATTTAAAACTAAACTCCTGCATTCCTTGAACTATCAGGGAAAGTCTCACAAGGAGTGGGGATAAAAACCACTAAGAAACAGAGCCCGCCGAAGCCGATGGGTAAAGAAATTGTCGCAGTTGCTGCTGCTGCTGCCACTACCACCACTACTGCTGCTGCTGCTGTTGAAGAAGAAGCAGAAGCATCTCATCACTCCTCCCTCTGGGAATGTCTCTCCTCCAGAGAAGACGTTCAGGGGCATGGAGGAAATTTGCTGATTCCTCTTCTGAGGAAGGAGATGCGGCAAGCTTCCGCATTGAGCATCGCACTCCAGATGCTGGAAGCTCCAAGAAAGAGCCCCAGAAGAAGCCATCTGAGGTTTCTATGGTGGAACTTTCTGAGACAACCACAACTGAGGCTGCTACTGTAAATGCTGAGTCATTGGCTCAGACGATGCTTGATGTCCAGAAGGAACTGGATTAACCTTCTGAGACTCCAGAAGCTGCTCAGATGCAACCAGAACAACAACTACAACATGAGGAAGCCTTACTTGAACCAACTTCTGAGGTTGGTCCCCTCTCTTCTGAGATCCCTCAGGAACATGAGGAAACTCATGTCTCAACACATGAAGTAGTGCCAGGGACCACCAGCACTGGGCTCAGCTCAGAGGTGGGCGCTGACGCTACAATGGCTGCCGGAGTTGCAGCAGTTGAGGCATTTGTTGCCCACAGTTCCTTAGAAGGAACTCTATCTGAGAAGGACTCTCAGAAGGAACCTGAGGTTCCTCCTCTAGATCTAACAGAAGTTCCTCCTGCATCCTTCGATCAACAAGGTCCCACCTTCTCGATTACGGACTCAATGATTGGTTCCGGCTTTCAGCTGGGAAGGATGGTAGTCACCCCACCCTCTGTGCAATTTCGGCCTTTCTTTGGTCGAACTGAGAAGTTGAAGGGCAGTGAAGCAATACACAACCAGATTCCAACTTTCAACCTCTCAGAAGACGCTCAGCCTTCTGGTGCAATGGAGCAACCACTTGCTCTAGTTTCTGAGGACACTCAGAGGCAGTCTTCTATTGAACTCGCTGCTATTACCAGACAACACTGCCTTTACCAAGAAGAAGAACTTCCTGAATATCAAAAGAGGGATATCATTGATGAAGTACTTGAGGCTGAAGTCTCTCGTCCTCCTCCATCTCAACCTTCATCTTCTCAACAGCCTTCCACTTCCTCTGAACTACCTCCACAATGCGCTCCGAATGCGACTCAGAGCGAGATTCTCATAGAGATATGCCAGCTGCTACGCTACATTGCCAGAAGACAGTAGTTCTAAGTCAATGATGGCGTTTATGAAATAGCCACCCTTTTTGATGTAACAAAGGGGGAGTAGATAATGATAAAATTTTCTTTACAATGGCTATACGTAAACACTAGGCTAGGACTTAGGGGGAGCAACAACTTAGGGGGAGCCAAATATTTTGTATCTCTACAAAACCATCAATGAAAAATCATTATTTTGGCATCTCATGTTTTACTTAATTTTATTTGGTATCTCTTGATTTACTTAGACTGGTATTTCTGAATTTCATACATATATTCATCAAGAAATACACGCTATGTAATTGATAATCTCAAACAGTAATCATACATTGCATACTTTAACTGTTGATTATCACAGCCTTCTAAAAAAATAACTAAGCCTTCTCTCAGAAAGCTAAGTTAGTTTCTAAGAAAGCAAAAGTGCATTCTGAATAAGTTGTGAACTTACTCAGAAACACTTCTGAACTTAAGCAAAATTATTATCTTAAGACTTAAGTTGTTATCATCAAAAAGGGGAGATTGTAAGCTCCAGAGCCCTTCTGAGAGAATTAGGCATAATTCTCTTAGAGTATGAAGGTTTAATGATAACAAGGTAAGCCATAAGTATAAAAATTTTACTTAAGGTTTTGCTAATATGTGCGCTAAGTGTCTCAGAAAGCTTTAGATTTTGCAATACCATGAGTAAAGACCAAGACAAAACATCAAGTAGCCTCGATATCAATTGATAAAATCATAGCGCCAAAGATATCAGAAAGGATGTCTCAGAAGCGCAGAAGGTGAAAACATGTTTCTGAGGAAAGAACACTGTCGCCTCAGAAGGGTCTCAGAAGACCTTGCGACTAAGTAGTTCTCAGAAGGGTCCTCCCTCAGAAGGTTCGCCTTAGAAGTCCGTACAACTCTCAGAAAGTTGGACTCAGAAGCAACCAAGTGTCTGGACTCAAGGGATCGCAAGAAGTCTCAGAAAGCACGCTACAACTAGCTAAGGAAGTGGGAACACGCGCACTGTGCAGTTCTGAAAAGTTCCTCATTTCGCGCTGACTGTAGCAGGGAGCCGTTCTGAAAAGGACACAGCCACATAAGCAAAGTGAAAGCCTCTGATTTCGCGGCTCTTTAATGCCTATATATATGAGTTCAATTCCAGAGCAATGTGACGAAATTCTTGCGCTAAAAACTCTTGATTAAACGAGCAAAAACTCTACTGAATTGGAAATCATCTGCGAAAACTTAGAACTTTCTCAGAAAGACAATTTTACGGAATTGTTCTTTCAACTTTGCGAAAATCTTCTAGTTCTGTATTGGTGTAAATTCTTACAATTGTAAGTTAAATCTAGAAGTCTACTAAGGGTCAAATTAAGTTTGTAACTTAATCTTAGTAGTTGGTTTTCAAAGCAAAAACAACTTTCCGAAAAACGCTAAGTCCTTCGCTGTTTGAAGGCAGTTTAAGTCCTTAAGTGTTTAAGGCAAAGAATTCCTCAGTGTGAGGCAAGGAAGTCCTTAAGTGATTAAGGCAAAGAAGTCCTCTAGTGTTGGAGGCAAGGAAGTCCTCTAGTGTGAGGCAAGGAAATCCACTTCGGGTTGTGAAGTGGTGGAAGTCCTTTACTTGGTAAAGGCAGTGTTGTCTGGGAAGGCACTTTAAGAAGAATATCCAAGAACTCTCAACTGAAGGTTGAGGACTGGAGTAGGTTGGTTATAACCGAACCAGTATAAAATTCTTTGTGTTAAGCTTTTCTCCCTTACTCTTTACTTGCATAAATCTTTGAGGAAAACTTTGCCACGATTTTAATTAAGAAGTCTCGTGAAAACTTTATTGATTAAAATCAGAAAGCGTTTAAGAAATTCTAACGTAAAGTCATTTTCTTAAAATTGCTCAGAAAGGAACTTTCTCAGAAAGACTAAGTTCTCAGAAACTTAATCTTCTCAAAAAGCAATTCCCGCTGCAAACTCTTAATTCTACCTTCTGAGTAAAAACAGCTTTCTAAGTAAAAGTTTTAAGAAGTAATTTTTAAAACTTGCCAGATTCAACCCCCCCTTCTCGTGCACACATACACTTTCAGTAATGAGCCTATTTTGGTCCCAATTGAATGTATTGAGCTTCATTGGGTCTTACTTTCGTCCATGACTCAATTTTAGCCACTAGGAAGGTTTAGATAACCAAAGGATGATGTAATGAGCCTATTTTGGTCCTAATTGAGTGTATTGAGCTTCACCTGGTCTTACTTTGGTCAATTCTTCCATTTTAGTCACTTGGAAGGTTTAGATAACCAAAGGATGATGTAATGAGCCTATTTTGGTCCTAATTGAGTGTGTTGAGCTTCATTTGGTCTTACTTTGGTCAATGACTCCATTTTAGTCACTAGGATGGTGTAGATAAGAAAAGGATGATGTAATGAGCCTATTTTGGTCCTAATTGAGTGTATTGAGCTTCATTGGGTCTTACTTTGGTCAATTCTTCCATTTTAGTTACTAGGAAGGTTTAGATAACGAAAGGATGATGTAATGAGCCTATTTTGGTCCTAATTAAATGTATTGATGTTCATTTGGTCTTACTTTTGTCAATGACGCCATTTTAGTCATTAGGAAGATTTAGATAACCATAGGATGATGTAATGAGCCTATTTTGGTCCTAATTGAGTGTATTGAGCTTCATTTGGTCTTACTTTGGTCAATGACTCCATTTTAGTCATTAAGAAGGTTTAGATAACCAAAGGATGATGTAATGAGCCTATTTTGGTCCTAATTGAGTGTGTTGAGCTTCATTACGTCTTACTTTGGTCAATTCTTTCATTTTAGTCAATAGGAAGGTTTAGATAACCAAAGGATCATGTAATGAGCCTATTTTGGTCCTAATTGAGAGTATTGAGTTTCATTAAGTCTTACTTTGGTCAATTCTTTCATTTTAGTCACTAGGAAGGTTTAGATAACCAAAGGATGATGTAATGAGCCTATTTTGGTCCTAATTGAGTGTATTGAGCTTCATTTGGTCTTACTTTGGTCCATGACTCCACTTTAGTCACTAGGAAGGTTTAGATAACCAAAGGATGATGTAATGAGCCTATTTTGGTCCTAATTGAGTGTGTTGAGCTTCATTAGTTCTTACTTTTGTCAATTCTTCCATTTTAGTTACTAGGAAGGTTTAGATAACGAAAGGATGATGTAATGAGCCTATTTTGGTCATAATTGAATGTGTTGAGCTTCATTTGGTCTTACTTTGGTCAATGACTTCATTTTAGTCATTAAGAAGGTTTAGATAACCAAAGGATGATGTAATGAGCCTATTTTGGTCCTAATTGATTGTTTTGAGCTTCATTAGGTCTTACTTTGGTCAATTCTTCCATTTTAGTTACTAGGAAGGTTTAGATAACGAAAGAATGATGTAATGAGCCTATTTTGGTCCTAATTAAATGTATTAAGCTTCATTTAGTCTTACTTTGGTCAATGATGCCATTTTAGTCAATAGGAAGGTTTAGATAACCAAACGATGATGTAATGAGCCTATTTTGGTCCTAATTGAGTGTATTGAGCTTCATTTGGTCTTACTTTGGTCCATGACTCACTTTAGTCACTAGGAAGGTTTAGATAACCAAAGGATGATGTAATGAGCCTATTTTGGTCCTAATTGAGTGTGTTGAGCTTCATTACGTCTTACTTTGGTCAATTCTTTCATTTTAGTCACTAGAACGGTTTAGATAACCAAAGGATCATGTAATGAGCCTATTTTGGTCCTAATTGAGTGTATTGATTTTCATTAAGACTTACTTTGACAATTCTTTCATTTTAGTCACTAGGAAGGTTTAGATAACCAAAGGATGATGTAATGAGCCTATTTTGGTCCTAATTGAGTGTGTTGAGCTTCATTTGGTCTTACTTTGGTCAATGACTCCATTTTAGTCACTAGGATGGTGTAGATAAGAAAAGGATGATGTAATGAGCCTATTTTGGTCCTAATTGAGTGTATTGAGCTTCATTGGGTCTTACTTTGGTCAATTCTTCCATTTTAGTTACTAGGAAGGTTTAGATAACGAAAGGATGATGTAATGAGCCTATTTTGGTCCTAATTAAATGTATTGATCTTCGTTTGGTCATACTTTTGTCAATGACGCCATTTTAGTCATTAGGAAGATTTAGATACCCATAGGATGATGTAATGAGCCTATTTTGGTCCTAATTGAGTGTATTGAGCTTCATTTGGTCTTACTTGGGTCCATGACTCCACTTTAGTCACTAGGAAGGTTTAGATAACCAAAGGATGATGTAATGAGCCTATTTTGGTCCTAATTGAGTGTGTTGAACTTCATTACGTCTTACTTTGGTCAATTCTTTCATTTTAGTCAATAGGAAGGTTTAGATAACCAAAGGATCATGTAATGAGCCTATTTTGGTCCTAATTGAGAGTATTGAGTTTCATTAAGTCTTACTTTGGTCAATTTTTTCATTTTAGTCACTAGAAAGGTTTAGATAACCAAAGGATGATGTAATGAGCCTATTTTGGTCCTAATTGAGTGTATTGAGCTTCATTAGGTCCTACTTTGGTCAATTCTTCCATTTTATTTACTAGGAAGGTTTAGATAACGAAAGGATGATGTAATGAGCCAATTTTGGTCCTAATTGGATGTGTTGAGCTTCATTTGGTCTTACTTTGGTCAATGACTCCATTTTAGTCATTAAGAAGGTTTAGATAACCAAAGGATGATGTAATGAGCCTATTTTGGTCCTAATTGAGTGTATTGAGCTTCATTAGGTCTTACTATGGTCAATTCTTTCATTTTAGTCACTAGGAAGGTTTAGATAACCAAAGGATGATGTAATGAGCCTATTTTTGGTCCTAATTGAGTGTTTTGAGCTTCATTAGTCCTTACTTTGGTCAATTCATCCATTTTAGTTACTAGGAAGGTTTAGATAACGAAAGGATGATGTAATGAGCCTATTTTGGTCCAAATTAAATTTATTGAGCTTCATTTGGTCTTACTTTTGTCAATGACGCCATTTTAGTCATTAGGAAGGTTTAGATAACCAAAGGATGATGTAATGAGCCTATTTTGGTCCTAATTGAGTGTATTGAGCTTCATTTGGTCTTACTTTGGTCCATGACTCCACTTTAGTCACTAGGAAGGTTTTAGATAACCAAAGGATGATGTAATGAGCCTATTTTGGTCCTAATTGAGTGTGTTGAGCTTCATTACGTCTTACTTTGGTCAATTCTTTCATTTTAGTCACTAGGAAGGTTTAGATAACCAAAGGATGATGTAATGAGGCCTATTTTGGTCCTAATTGAGTGTATTGAGCTTCATTAGGTCTTACTTTGGTCAATTCTTCCATTTTAGTTACTAGGAAGGTTTAGATAACGGAAGGATGATGTAATGAGCCTATTTTGGTCATAATTGAATGTGTTGAGCTTCATTTGGTCCTACTTTGTTCAATGACTTCATTTTAGTCATTAAGAAGGTTTAGATAACCAAAGGATGAAGTAATGAGCCTATTTTGGTCCTAATTGAGTGTATTGAGCTTCATTAGGTCTTACTTTGGTCAATTCTTTCATTTTAGTTACTAGGAAGGTTTAGATAACCAAAGGATGATGTAATGAGCCTATTTTGGTCCTAATTGATTGTTTTGAGCTTCATTAGGTCTTACTTTGGTCAATTCTTCCATTTTAGTTACTAGGAAGGTTTAGATAACGAAAGGATGATGTAATGAGCCTATTTTGGTCCTAATTAAATGTATTAAGCTTCTTTTAGTCTTACTTTTGTCAATGATGCCATTTTAGTCAATAGGAATGTTTAGATAACCAAAGGATGATGTAATGAGCCTATTTTGGTCCTAATTGAGTGTATTGAGCTTCATTTGGTCTTACTTTGGTCCATGACTCCACTTTAGTCACTAGGAAGGTTTAGATAACCAAAGGATGATGTAATGAGCCTATTTTGGTCCTAATTGAGTGTGTTGAGCTTCATTACGTCTTACTTTGGTCAATTCTTTCATTTTAGTCACTAGGACGGTTTAGATAACCAAAGGATCATGTAATGAGCCTATTTTGGTCCTAATTGAGTGTATTGAGCTTCATTAAGACTTACTTTGGCAATTCTTTCATTTTAGTCGCTAGGAAGGTTTAGATAACCAAAGGATGATGTAATGAGCCTATTTTGGTCCTAATTGAGTGTGTTGAGCTTCATTTGGTCTTACTTTGGTCAATAATGTAAGCTCCAGCACCCTTCCAAGAAGTGTTAATGATTGGAAATCATTAAAGACTTGGTTTTGAATGATAACAAATTAATATAAAGAAAATATTTTGTTAGAATAATTTAATGGGTGTTGATATGTGCAGTGAAAAAGTTATTTGAGATAGCTAAAATACACAAGAAAGTTGGAACTACAAGCACTCAAAGCACATGGCTATATAAGCGCAAGAAGAAAGAAGAACAAAGCCTCTCAAAAGGAAATCAAGGCATGAGAAAGCTATTGAGCAACCTGCGAAGAAGACATGAGAAAGCGCTCTGAGAAATGCACTCAGAATCTTCTTAGAAGGATTGCATGAGTTGTCATTCATATGTGGAAGGCTAAAATTCAACACTAAGTAACCTTAAGTATCAAGACATATTCAAAGCTAAGAAGGCATCAGAAAGGGTGTCTCGAAAGCAACAAGGTGAAAGAGTGTTTCTGAGAAGGAAACAAAATTTACTCGGAAGGGTCTCAGAAGACCATGCAAATTTTGTTTCTCAGAAGGACCTTCTCTCAGAAGGATGTTCACTCAGAAGGGTTCCTCTCAGAAGGCTATGAATGATTGAGTTCTCAGAAGGCAACCTCATCCAGAAGATTGGAGAAAGCTGCAATATCAGAACACTTCAAGAATAGGTTTCTAGAAACTAAGAAGTTCAAGTTTCTGATAAAGAAACTGTTCATAAACCGAGAAGATATCAAGACCATGAAGACTTCTCGAAAGCATCCTCCAAGAAGCCAAGAAAGTCTTCTAAGAAGACTTGAAAGTTTCTGAGAAAGCCGAGCTCCAGAAAGCTGTCCTAGAAGATTAAATGGAAGCATCGGATTCTGATAAGAATCATTCAGAAAGCACTCAAGGAAATCAAGATCTATACTAAAGTACTTTCTGAGGCAGCATAAGAGACTTTCTGAGTAAGTATCAGAAGATACACCTTCCGGAGAAGGTTCAGAAAGCCAGCATCTGAGAAGCTCTCAGAAGCTGTGAGCTTATGAGAAAGCTGTCCAAGAAGTTCCTTCAAGAAGCTGAGAAAAATCTACATCTGAGGAATCACCCTCTGATCTAATCAAGGCATCTTGAATGAGAAGATACATCATTAAGGAAGGAAGAAATTCTTTCAGAAACTTCTCATTGGGTTAGTCAAGACACATCAAGAAGATGCATCAGCCTTCTCATGAAGTGCTGACTTGGTTATGAGAGAGCAGTTTTCTCAGAAGGCTGAATAGAATTTGTGAGAAGCACAAATTCTCAGAAAGCAGTCCTCTCAGAAAGCTCTCAGAAGGCAGTCCTCTCAGAAAGCTCTCAGAAGGCAGTCCTCTCAGAAAGCTCTCAGAAGGCAGTACTCTCGGAAAGCTCTCAGAAAGCAGTCCTCTCAGAAAGCTCTTAGAAGGCAGTCCTCTCAGAAAGCTCTCAGAAGGCAGTCCTCTCAGAAAGCTCTCAGAAGGCAGTCCTCTCAGAAAGCTCTCAGAAGGCAGTACTCTCGGAAAGCTCTCAGAAAGCAGTCCTCTCAGAAAGCTCTCAGAAGGTAGTCTCTCAGAAGGACATATCAGAAAGTCTTGGGAACTGTGCACAATGGCCATAATCTGGAAAAGGCTATAAATAAGCTCCCAACAAGACACAAAGTGAGCTTGCACGTTGCTGCAATGCTGCCAAATTTCCTAGTGGTGTTAGAACATTAATTCAACTTTGTAACACATCACTAACAGCATCTAGGGTCACTCTAAGGAATTAAATCAAATCTTTTCTACTCATATTCCTTGAGAAACCCGAGATTCTGTAGAAGAGAAATTTTCTCTCAAAAGAAAATTTCTTGAAATCTTCTATTCTTATCCTTTCACTAGATAATATTCTTGCTGTTGCAAGCTTTGAATAGGAGTTGTTTAAGGATATCCTTTGTTCATTCAAAGTCCTTAAGCATTTGTTTGTAAGTGCTTTACGCACACACTTTTCAAACACAAATCTGTATTTATTTGTAAAAGTCTCACTCATGTGGAGCTGAGCAATTAGAGCCTGAAGAGGCTAGGAAAAGAATACTTGTAAATGTCTCATGGTGAATGAGCAAGTAGCCTGAAGAGGCCAATCAAAGAATACTAGTCTTGCTGATGGTGTTGAGTTAAGCAAGAGAAGCCAGAAGTGGCTTGATGAAAGAATACTAATCTCTTACTCATAAGAGTGGAGTAAAAAGTCCTTAATTGTTTAAGGCAAGGAAGTCCTCGTAATGAGGCAAGGATATCCACTTTGGGTTGTGAAGTGGTGGAAGTCCTTTACGTGTTAAAGGCAAGGTTGTCTGGGAAGGCACAATAAGAAGAATATCCTGAGGGAGCCTGGGAAGGCTTCGATAGGAAAAGAATATCCATGCTTAGCCTGGGAAAGGCTTGTGGAAAGAATATTCACTGCAAAGCCTGAAGAGGCTAGAAGAAAGAATACTTGAGAGAGCCTGAGAAGGCTTGATAATATCTGTAACTTTGAAGAAAGTTAGTGGAACTCAAACAATTGTTTGAGAACTGGATGTAGGCATCATTGACCGAACCAGTATAAAATTGTGTTCACTTTCTATACTTCTCTCTGAACTTGATTGCTAGTTTAATTTCTAGTTGCTTAATCTTTATCTTAATTCACACTCTATATAAAGTATAAGATGCATGATATTAACTAGTTTTTTCTATCAGAAAATTACATCAGTGAGAAACACAACTTTTGAAGTGAAAACGTGCAAGAACATAATGAGTTCTTAGAGCAGATTTTCTGTAAACCAGTCATCGTAATTCTTCATATACGGATTCGTTAACCGTTGGATCAAGCTGAAAATTTGTGAGAATGTTAAGGACACATAGTTCTAACATTTGAACGGTTGGATCTTTGATTCGATGACTGGGGTGAGAGATATTAATAACGTAATGAACCAGTACAAATTATGCTCTCACCAGAAAGTAATATCAGAAACTTCTATGAGGGTTCTGAGTCTCTATGACCATTTCTCTTTGAACTAGAATGTGTTTCTGAAGTTTATAGTATATTATTATGTGCGTAGATATTATCTAGAATAAGTTCCTAATTCTTCATATTAGATAACTTATCTAGAAAGTATCTCTATACATGGTTTCTAAGTGCTACAACTATGTTAATATCTCTTGTATATATTGAATATATTATCATGTTAATATAGTTATTATTATACTAACTCTCTTTCATTATGACTTCAAGTATTTACACTTGATAGTTATAATCTACAAGTTTCAGAAATCACCAAGAAGGTTGATCTTCTCAAAAAGCAAAGTTTCTGAGAAACTTTACTTTCTCAGAAGGACTCTCCGCTGCGACTCAGAAGGATACCCTTCTGAGAAGTGTTTTTGAAAGAAAGAGTTTTAGAAGAGTATTTTGAAAATTTAAGCACGATTCAACCCCCCCTTCTCGTGCTAACACACACCTTCAAATGACTCCATTTTAGTCACTAGGAAGGATGATGTAGATAAGAAAAGGATGATGTAATGAGCCTATTTTGGTCCTAATTGAATGTATTGAGCTTCATGTAAGCTCCAGAACCCTTCTGAGAGAATTAAGCATAATTCTCTTAGAGTCATGAAAGTTTTAATGATAACAAGGTAAGCCATAAGTATAAAATTTTACTTAAGGTTTTGCTAATATGTGCGCTAAGTGTCTCAGAAAGCTATAAATTATTGCAATACCATGAGCATAGACCAAGACAAAACATCAAGTAACCTCGAGATCAATTGATAAAAGCATAGCGCCAAAGATATCAGAAAGGATATCTCAGAAGCACAGAAGGTGAAAACATGTTTCTGAGGAAAGAACACTGTCGCCTCAGAAGGGTTTCAGAAGACCTCGCGACTAGGAGTTCTCAGAAGGGTCTTCCCTCAGAAGGTTAGCCTCAGAAGTCCGTACAACTCTTAGAAGGTTGGACTCAGAAGCAACCAAGTGTCTGGACTCAAGGAAGCGCAAACAGACTCAGAAAGCTCGCTACAACTAGCCAAGGAAGTGGGAACACGCGCACTGTGCAGTTCTGAAAAGTTCCTCATTTTGCGCTGACTGTAGCAGGGAGCCGTTCTGAAAAGGACACAGCCACATAAGCAAAGTGAAAGCCTCTAATTTCGCGGCTCCTTGATGCCTATATATATGAGTTCAATTCCAGAGCAATGTGACGAAAACTCTTGCGCTAAAATTCTTGATTAAACGTGCCAAAACTCTGTTGAATTGAAAATCATTTTGCGAAAACTTAGAACTTTCTCAAAAAGACAATTTTTACGAAATTGTTCTTCTCACTTTGCAAAATCTTCTAGTTCTTAATTGGTGTAAATTCTTACATTTGTAAGTTAATTCTAGAAGTCTACTAAGTGTAAAACTAGGTTTGTAACTTAGTCTTGGTAGTTGTTTTCGATCAAAACAAACCTTCGAAAAACGCGAAGTCCTTATTTGTGTGAAGGCAGTTTTAAGTCCTCTAGTGTTTGAGGCAAAGTTCAAAGTCCTTAATTGTTTAAGGCAAGGAAGTCCTCTAGTGTGAGGCAAGGAAGTCCTCTAGCGTGAGGCAAAGAAATCCACTTCAGGTTGTGAAGTGGTGGAAGTCCTTTACTTGGTAAAGGCAGTGTTGTCTGAGAAGGCACATTAAGAAGAATATCTAAGAACTCTCAACTGAAGGTTGAGGACTGGAGTAGGTTGGTTATAACCGAACCAGTATAAAACTCTTTGTGTTAAGCTTTTCTCTCTTACTCTCTAATTGCATAAAGCTTTGAGAAAAAACTCAACCACGGTTTTAACTAAGAGGTCTTGTGAAAACATTACCAATTAAAATCAGAAAGCGTTTAAAAGATCATAACTCAAAGTCATTTTCTTAAGACTACTCAGATAGGAACTTTCTTAGAAAGATTAAGTTCTCAGAAACTTAATCTTCTCAGAAAGCTATTTCCACTGCAAGCTCTTAAATCCACCTTCTGAGTAAAAACAGCTTTCTAAGTAAAAGTTTTAAAAGGTAATTTTCAAAACTTGCACGATTCAACCCCCCCCTTCTCGTGCACACATACACTTTCAATTGGCATCAGAGCTCGGTCCTTAAGGGGTTGAGCACTTAGCAGTGTCAAGGAAAAAGATCCACGAAAGGAAATATGAATTCACCAGCTGCATTCATATCAGATGGGGCTTCAATAAACAGACCTCCGATGTTTCTTGGAGACAACTTCGATTACTGGCGTGACAGGATGACGCTGTTCATCAAGCACACCAGTCTGGACTTATGGGATAGGATCGAGAATGGAGACTATCAGCCTCTGCAGACAATTACAGAGGATGCTGTAGTTGCAACAGACGCTGAGCCAGGAGTGGCACCTCCAGCACTCAGAACCTATACAAGACGGGTCCCTAAGGACGAATGGACTCAAGAGATGAAGGAGAAAATACAACTCAACTTCAAAGCCAAGTATATTCTCCTCTGTGCTTTACCCAAAGTAGAATATGACAAAATTGTGTCATGTGATACTGCACAAGAGATTTGGGAAAGACTTCATATGCTGCACGAAGGTAATGACGAAGTCAAGGAAACAAAAATCTCAATGCTCGTACACAAATACGAATCCTTTAGCATGCAGCCTGAGGAAACTATTGACAACATGTCAATAAGATTTCTCCATATCATCAATCAGCTGAAAGTCTTGGGAAAGACTTATTCAAACGCTGAGATGGTAAGAAAAATCCTCAGAAGCCTTTCTGCAAAATGGCGTCCTAAGGTCACAGCAATCCAGGAAGCCAAGGATCTAAACCAGCTAGGTTTGGATGTACTATTTGGTTCGCTCAGAACGCATGAGATCGAACTGGAAGGGTTGCTCGGAGGACCATCCGCTTCCTCCAGACCTCAGAAGGGATTGGCTCTGAACAGTCAAGTCAGAAAGTCTTCCAAAGCTTTCAAAGCTGAAGAAGCTTCTGAGTCTGACAATGATGAAGGCTCAGAATCCGACGAAGACGACATCTCTCTCCTAGTAAAGAAAATGAAGAAAGCCTGGAGAAAGAGACCAAACAAAAGCAAGGAATTCACTCCTAAGAAAGGAAAGTCAAAGTCCTCAGATGCCACATGCTTTGGATGTGGAGAAAAAGGCCACTTCAAAACGGAGTGTCCACAAAACAAAGGGAAGAAGAAATTCATTCCCAGAAAGAAAAAGAAGGCAATGGCTGCAACCTGGAGTGATTCAGAAGACGAAGCTTCTGAAGCAGCAAGTGAGGAAGAAGAAGCCAATGTGTGCTTCATGGCAGGAACTGACTACATTCTGGAAACAGAATCTGAGTCAGAAGAGGTACAAAATTCCCCTCCTCTTTCATACTCATACGATGAGCTTTCAGAACTCTATTATGATCTTTTGAAAGACTCAAACGAGTTAGCTAACAGTTTCAGCGACCTAAAAAAATCTTTTAAAAACACAGAAGCTGAAAATGCAAGACTAACTCAAGAAGTTCAGAACCTAAGGCTTGAAAGAGACGACTTCAAAGGTAGATACCTTGAAAGTCATAACCTGTATCAAGCATTAGAAAGTTTGTCTTCAATCACAGTAGAAAAGGCTGAAAAGGCCATGATCGAACTGCAAAAGACAAATGAACTTCTAACCTCTGACTTAGTTAAGATGGTAAATGGTGAAAAGATGCTAAGTCTTTTGCTTGGGGGTCAAAGACCCTATAAAGACAAAAGCGGTCTTGGATATGAAGAAGTCTTTGAACCACATAATCTTGATCCACTCTTAAACTAAATCACCCCGCATGTGCATTGCATGTTTTAAGAGTGGTCATGGTTCTGAAAAATGCCCTATGTTGAAAAAGGGAAAAATCTCTAAGCCTCAGAAGGCTAAGAAGAAAACTCAGAAAGCAAAATCTTCTAAGAAGACTGACCCTCTCAAAAGGGTAAAACTTCTCAGAAAGCAAGTGCTTCTGAAAAGGGCAAACAAAAGGTCTCTGACTCTCAAAACCATGACCCTTCTAAGAAAAGAAGGCAAAAATCCAAGAAAGCTAACAAGCAAGGACCCAACAAAGAATGGGTACCTAAATCTGTTAACTTTGTGACTGCAGGTGCATCATCAAGCGCTGCTCCACCACCACGATGAGCAGTGGTACCTTGACAGTGGCTGCTCAAGGCACATGACTGGAAGCAAGCACTGGTTCAGAAGTCTCAAGCCCAAGAAAGGCGGAACAGTGCGATTCGGTGATGGCGCTAAGGGGAGAGTCACTGCAATCGGAGATGTTGGTAAGGATTCCTCTCACCAAATCTCAGATGTACTTTTGGTCGATGGCTTAACTCACAATCTATTAAGCATTAGTCAATTTTGTGACAAAGGCTTAAAGGTTGAGTTTTATGCCAAGTATTGTCATGTGATTAATCTCACAAATGACAAGATCGTTCTGGAAGGAAAACGTGTTGGTAACATTTATGTTATCCATCTGGATGATCTAAAGGATCAAAATGTGGAATGCCTTGTCTCTGTCCAAGAAGACAAATGGCTATGGCATAAGAAACTTGGTCATGCCCATATGAGACTTCTTTCTGAACTCTCTCAGAAAGGACTTGTAAAGGGCCTTCCCAGAATTAAGTATCAGAAGGATGCAACCTGCGACTTCTGTGAAAAAGGGAAACAGACCAAGGCTTCCTTTCCCAGTAAAAGTGGTATTTCTACTCAGAACCACTGGAACTGCTCCACATGGATCTATTCGGACCAACCAGAACAGCTTCCCTTTCTGGAAAACGCTATGGTCTTGTCATAGTGGATGATTACTCCAGATTCACTTGGGTTTTCTTTCTAGCTTCTAAGGAAGAAACTTTTGAGAAGTTCAAGGCATTTGCGAAAAGAGTTTCAACTGAAAAAGATTCGCACATTCATGCCATTAGATCAGATCATGGTGGTGAATTTGAGAATCATGCTTTTGAAAAGCTTTGTGAAAATCTGGGCATAGCTCACGAATTCTCATCTCCCAGAACTCCTCAACAAAATGGAGTAGCTGAGAGAAAGAATCGAAGCCTTCAAGAGATGGCAAGAACAATGCTCTTAGAAAGTGGACTTTCAAAAGGTTTCTGGGCTGAAGCAGTAAATACTTCATGCTACATCAGAATCGAGTCTTTCTAAGACCAATTCTGAAAAAGACACCTTACGAGCTATGGAAGAATAAGATACCAAACATTTCTTATTTCCATATATTTGGTTCTTCTTGTTTTATTCTCAACACAAAGGACAAACTCTCCAAGTTTGATCCTAAGTCCGATGATGGATACTTCCTAGGATACTCCTCAGCCTCTAAAGCTTACAGAGTATATAACAAAAGGAGTAAATGTGTTGAAGAGACCAATCCATATTAAGTTCAAAGAACTTAGTAAGGACCTGTCTCAGAAAGGTGCTGACTTAGAAGATGAATTTGAGAAACTCAACATCTCTTCTGAGAAAGCCAAAAGGAAAATTCTTATAGATGATGAGACTGACTTCCAACCCATGGAACAATCATCTTCATCTAAAGAAAAATCTAGTAACATCATCAAAGCTCCAGAACCTAGAGAATCTACTTTTCAAAATACAATGGAAACCTAGATTCTCAGAAGGACAAGCTTCTGATGACTCAGAAAGAGAACCTTCTGTGTCTCGTTCTCAGAACCCTACTCCTAAAGGGATCAGAGGTTCAAGAGACTTGAAGAACATCTCTCAGAATGAAGTCTTGGGCAATCCAGAAAGTGGCGTGAGAACCAGAAGGAACTATACAAATCTTGCTATGGTCTCTGAACTTGAACCAGATTCCATAGAAGAGGCGTTAGATGATCCTAGCTGGGTAAATGCCATGCAGGATGAACTTGACCAATTCGAGAGAAATCAAGTTTGGAAACTGACTCAGAAACCCAAAGGCAAGAGTGTCATTGGGACTAAATGGGTGTTTCGAAACAAACTTGATGAAAACGGTCAAGTCGTGAGAAACAAGGCAAGATTGGTTGCTCAAGGGCACAACCAACAAGAAGGGATAGACTATGATGAAACTTTTGCTCCAGTCGCAAGATTGGAAGCTATCAGAATGTTGCTAGCTTTTGCTGCACATAAAGGTTTCAAACTCTATCAGATGGACGTTAAGTCCGCCTTCTTGAATGGATACCTTTCTGAGGAAGTTTATGTAAAACAACCTCCTGGTTTTGTGAATGATGCATTCCCGAATCACGTATTCAAGCTTACAAAGGCTCTCTATGGTTTGAAACAAGCTCCAAGAGCTTGGTACGATAGATTGAGTTCTTTTTTGCTTAAAAACGGATTCTCAAGAGGGAAAGTGGACACAACTCTTTTACGCTCTCAGAAGACTCTGGCTTCTTGATTGTCCAGATTTATGTTGATGACATAATATTTGGCGCAACCAATGAATGCCTTTGCAAAGAATTCTCCAAGCTTATGCAAGGTGAATTCGAGATGAGCATGATGGGAGAATTAAAATTCTTCCTAGGATTGCAAATCAAGCAAGAGTCGGAAGGGACAGTTATTCATCAAGAAAAGTATACCAAGGAACTTCTGAGGAAGTTTCTGATGGATAAGGCCAAACCCATGAGCACTCCATGCATCCCTCTCAAGTAATTTGACTTGGATGAAGATGGTGAGAAAGTCTCAGAAAGCAACTATCGAGGGATAATTGGCTCACTTCTCTACTTAACTGCCTCCAGACCAGATATCCAACTCAGTGTTGGGATCTGTGCTAGATTCCAGTCTAAGCCCAAACAATCACACTTGACTGCAGTTAAGCGAATTTTACGATATTTAAGTGGAACTACTAATCTTGGTCTTTGGTACGAGAAAGGTTGTTCTTCTGATGTTGTAGGTTACTGCGATGCCGACTACGCTGGAGATAGGATAGATCGCAAAAGCACAAGTGGCTGCTGCTGCTTCTTTGGAAAATGCTTGATCACTTGGTCTTGCAAGAAGCAAAATACGATCGCCCTATCAACTGCTGAAGCTGAATATGTATCTGCTGCGAACTGCTGTTCTCAGATGCTCTGGATTAAGAATCAGCTACTTGATTATCAATAAGGTATACCAAAATCCCTATCCTTGTGATAATACAAGTGCTATCAACTTAGCTAAGAATCCTATTCAGCATTCTCGATCCAAGCACATTGATATAAAACATCATTTTATTCGGGATCATGTGCAAAAAGGCGACATTGAACTCAAATTTGTAAATACTGAGGATCAAATCTCAGATATATTTACAAACCTTTACCCGAGGATCGTTTCAATGCTCTGAAAGGATTTCTCACTAAGATGTTTCTAAGTGCTTTGAAATTTAAAAACTCTCTCTTAGAAACCCCCCCTTAGTCCTAGTTTAGACTCTGAGACGAACGATAGAACTAAGCTTCTGAGCTAGAAGTAGGAAACTCTATCTGAGAAAATTTGTTCTCAGAAGACTCATCTCTCAGAAAGGAGATCTTCTGAAACATCTCTCAGAAGGAGGATTTCTCAGAAGGACCACCTCTCTCAGAAAGGTACCTTCCGAGAAACTAGTTACCAACGGTAACTTTGGATAAGTGGCAGGAAACGGCTAGTTATCAGCCATGTCTATAAATACTTATAGCATTGTTTCATTTGAGCACTTTACGCTCAAAAACTTACCAAAACTCTGCCAAAACCTCTCCTCGCTTTCTAATCTTCATCTGCCCTTTCTCTCTCTCTCTCTTGTTCTTCTCTATCTCTTCTCAAACCTCAAACCTTTCTTTCAAATGGCCGTCTCTGGAGAAATCAAAGGCTTAATGAGAAACAATCTCAATGAGATATCCGAAGATATTCTCTATGACAATGAAGAAATGCAGTCCCTATTCCACAAGACTTATCTCCCACGGAATCTTGCCATGGGAAGGTGTTGCCTCTCAATGTCTACAATCAGGTGGACGAAATCCAATTCACCTTCCTCAAGCAACCTGGATGGCCAGCCATGATGAGCTCCGAGGACGTGTGCTACCCAAATGTGGTAAGAGCCTTCTATTCGCAAATAGAAAGGTTCACCAACAAAGGGGTCAAGAGCAAGATTGGTGACCAACAGATCCGCTTTCTCCTCTTCTGACATCAACAAAGTCTTCAAGACCTTGAATGGTGGTGCTGTCATCGCCGACGACCCAGAATGGGTCAAGGAGGTAGATGACTCGGAAGAAGAAGTCGTGACACTTCTGACTGGTAGCAACAGCCTACCACTCAAGGGGGTAAAGGTACCTCATCTCACGCAAGAAGCTAGAATCATCTTCTCCGTTGTGCAACACACCCTTCTCCCTCGGATTGGAGACATGGGGAACGTTACCACCATGGATGCCTGCCTGCTGTACCACCTACTGAAAAGGAAAGAGTAGATTTTTGGGAGGATGGTGCTCAACTACATGATGCACCAGGCTCATCCAAAGAGGGCTCTCACAAGTCTACCTTACGGAAGCCTTCTGACCAGAATCCTCAACCATTTCTCCTTCCCACTTGAAGACTATGAGTACGTCTTCAACCACAGTAAGTTCTCCATGGTCACCTTCAACAACATCAAGAAGAAGAAGGTACCAGATACGGGGGCACCTAAGAAGAAGGAGGAAGCAAAGCCTTCTAAGGGAGCTGCTGGTCCCATCCAGCCCTCTAAGGCTGAGAAAGGAAAGGAAAAGGTTTCCGATCCTTCAGAAAAGAAGAAGAAGAAGCAAAAGGTGACTCATCCTTCTCCAACAAGGGTGACAAGGAGTATGGCTTCTGAAGAAGCTCAGAAGACTCCTCAGAAGGCACCTACGGTTGTTGAGGCTGCTGAAGACTCAGAAGAAACAACATCTGAGCAACCCATGACCAGAAAAAGGAAAGCACCTCCCACTCTCCAAGTCCCAGACGTGCCACCAGAAGGGAAAAAGAAACGTGGTCGTTTGGTAAAAGCTAACTCTAACACTCCACCTTCATTTCTTCACTCTTCTTCTACTTCAATTCCTATTTCTGATTCTGTTGATGGTTTAAACCCACCAAATTTAAAACTAAACTCCTACATTCCTTGAAATATCAGGGAAAAACTCACAAAGGAGTGGGGATAAAAACCACCAAGAAACAGAGCCCGCCAAAGACGACGGGTAAAGAAATTGTAGCAGTTACTGCTACTGCTGCCACCACCGCTGCTGCTACTACTGCTGCTGTTGAAGAAGAAGCAGAAGCCTCTCAGCACTCCTCTCCATCTGGAAATGTCTCCCCCACCAGAGAAGACATTCAGGGGCATGGAGGAAATGTCGCTGATTCCTCTTCCGGGGGAAGAAGATGCGGCACGCTTTCGCATTGAGCATCGCACTCCAGATGCTGGAAGCTCCAAGAAAGAGCCCCAGAGAAGCCATCTGAGGTTTCTATGGTGGAACTTTCTGAGGCAACCACAACTGAAGTTGCTACTGTCAATGCTGAGTCATTGGCTCAGACGATGCGTGACGTCCAGAAGGCTCTGGATCAACCTTCTGAGACTCCAGAAGCTGCTCCGATGCAACAACAACAACAACTACAGCATGAGGAAAGCTTAATTGAACCAACTTTTTGAGGTTGGTCTCCTCTCTTCTGAGATCCCTTTGGAACATGAGGAAACTCATGTCTCAACACATGACGTAGTGCCAGGGACCACCAGCACTGGGCTCAGCTCAGAGGTGGCGCTGACGCTACCATGGCTGCAGGAGTTGCAGTTGAGGCATTTGTTGCCCACAGTTCCTTAGAAGGAACTCTATCTGAGAAGGACTCTCAGAAGGAACCAGAGGTTCCTCCTCAAGATATAACAGAGGTTCCTCCTACATCCTTTGATCAACAAGGTCCCAGTTTCTCAATAACGGACTCCATGATTGGTTCCGGCTTTCAGCTGGGAAGGATGGTAGTCACTCCACCCTCTGTGCAATTTCGGCCTTTCTTTGGTCGAACTGAGAAGTTGAAGTGCATTGAAGCCATGCATAGCCAAATATCAACCTTCAACCTCCCCGACGAGGCTCAGACTT
>RYYW01000030.1:509846-526058 GCA_013621005.1 Aeschynomene evenia | reverse complement strand
GTTTAGATAACCAAAGGATGATGTAATGAGCCTATTTTGGTCCTAATTGAGTGTATTGAGCTTCATTTGGTCTTACTTTGGTCAATGGCTCCATTTAGTCACTAGGATGTTGTAGATAACCAAAGGATGATGTAATGAGCCTATTTTGGTCCTAATTGAGTGTATTGAGCTTCATTTGGTCTTACTTTGGTCAATGGCTCCATTTTAGTCACTAGGATGTTGTAGATAACCAAAGGATGATGTAATGAGCCTATTTTGGTCAATTGAGTGTATTGAGCTTCATTTGGTCTTACTTTGGTCAATGGCTCCATTTTAGTCACTAGGATGTTTAGATACCAAAGATGATGTAATGAGCCTATTTTGGTCCTAATTGAGTGTATTGAGCTTCATTTGGTCTTACTTTGGTCAATGGCTCCATTTTAGTCACTAGGAAGGTTTAGATAACCAAAGGATGATGTAATGAGCCCTCCTAATTGAGTGTATTGAGCTTCATTTGGTCTTACTTTGGACAATGGCTCCATTTTAGTCACTAGGATGTTGTAGATAACCAAAGGATGATGTAATGAGCCTATTTTGGTCCTAATTGAGTGTATTGAGCTTCATTTGGTCTTACTTTGGTCAATGGCTCCATTTTAGTCACTAGGATGTTGTAGATAACCAAAGGATGATGTAATGAGCCTATTTGGTCCTAATTGAGTGTATTGAGCTTCATTTGGTCTTACTTTGGTCAATGGCTCCATTTTAGTCACTAGGATGTTGTAGATAAAGGATGATGTAATGAGCCTATTTTGGTCCTAATTGAGTGTATGAGCTTCATTTGGTCTTACTTTGGTCAATGGCTCCATTTTAGTCACTAGGATGTTGTAGATAACCAAAGGATGATGTAATGAGCCTATTTTGGTCCTAATTGAGTGTATTGAGCTTCATTTGGTCTTACTTTGGTCAATGGCTCCATTTTAGTCACTAGGATGTTGTAGATAACCAAAGATGATGTAATGAGCCTATTTTGTCCTACCTTCATTTGGTCTTACTTTGGTCATGGCTCCATTTTAGTCACTAGGATTTAGATAACCAAAGGATGATGTAATGAGCCTATTTTGGTCCTAATTGAGTGTATTGAGCTTCATTTGGTCTTACTTTGGTCAATGGCTCATTTTAGTCACTAGGATGTTGTAGATAACCAAAGGATGATGTGAGCCTATTTTGTCCTAATTGAGTGTATTGAGCTTCATTTGGTCTTACTTTGGTCAATGGCTCCATTTTAGTCACTAGGATGTTGTAGATAACCAAAGGATGATGTATGAGCCTAAATTTGGTCCTAATTGAGTGTATTGAGCTTCATTTGGTCTTACTTTGGTCAATGGCTCCATTTTAGTCACTAGGAAGTTGTAGATAACCAAAGGATGATGTAATGAGCCTATTTTGGTCCTAATTTGGTCCTAATTGAGTGTATTGAGCTTCATTTGGTCTTACTTTGGACAATGGCTCCATTTTAGTCACTAGGAATTTAGATAACCAAAGGATGATGTAATGAGCCTATTTTGGTCCTAATTGAGTGTATTGAGCTTCATTTGGTCTTACTTTGGTCAATGGCTCCATTTTAGTCACTAGGATGTTGTAGATAACCAAAGGATGATGTAATGAGCCTATTTTGGTCCTAATTGAGTGTATTGAGCTTCATTTGGTCTTACTTTGGTCAATGGCTCCATTTTAGTCACTAGGATGTTAGATAACAAAGGATGATGTAATGAGCCTATTTTGGTCCTAATTGAGTGTATTGAGCTTCATTTGGTCTTACTTTGGTCAATGGCTCCATTTTAGTCACTAGGATGTTGTAGATAACCAAAGGATGATGTAATGAGCCTATTTTGGTCCTAATTGAGTGTATTGAGCTTCATTTGGTCTTACTTTGGTCAATGGCTCCATTTTAGTCACTAGGATTTAGATAACCAAAGGATGATGTAATGAGCCTATTTTGGTCCTAATTGAATTGAGTGTATTGAGCTTCATTTGGTCTTACTTTGGTCAATGGCTCCATTTTAGTCACTAGGATGTTGTAGATAACCAAAGGATGATGTAATGAGCCTATTTTGGTCCTAATTGAGTGTATTGAGCTTCATTTGGTCTTACTTTGGTCAATGGCTCCATTTTAGTCACTAGGATGTTGTAGATAACCAAAGGATGATGTAATGAGCCTATTTGGTCCTAATTGAGTGTATTGAGCTTCATTTGGTCTTACTTTGGTCAATGGCTCCATTTTAGTCACTAGGATGTTGTATAACCAAAGGATGATGTAATGAGCCTATTTTGGTCCTAATTGAGTGTATGAGCTTCATTTGGTCTTACTTTGGTCAATGGCTCCATTTTAGTCACTAGGATGTTGTAGATAACCAAAGGATGATGTAATGAGCCTATTTTGGTCCTAATTGAGTGTATTGAGCTTCATTTGGTCTTACTTTGGTCAATGGCTCCATTTTAGTCACTAGGATGTTGTAGATAACCAAAGATGATGTAATGAGCCTATTTTGGTCCTAATTGAGTGTATTGAGCTTCATTTGGTCTTACTTTGGTCAATGGCTCCATTTTAGTCACTAGGATTAGATAACCAAAGGATGATGTAATGAGCCTATTTTGGTCCTAATTGAGTGTATTGAGCTTCATTTGGTCTTACTTTGGTCAATGGCTCCATTTTAGTCACTAGGATGTAGATAACCAAAGGATGATGTAATGAGCCTATTTTGGTCCTAATTGAGTGTATTGAGCTTCATTTGGTCTTACTTTGGTCAATGGCTCCATTTAGTCACTAGGATGTTGTAGATAACCAAAGGATGATGTAATGAGCCTATTTTGTCCTAATTGAGTGTATTGAGCTTCATTTGGTCTTACTTTGGTCAATGGCTCCATTTTAGTACTAGGATTGTAGATAACCAAAGGATGATGTAATGAGCCTATTTTGTCCTAATTGAGTGTATTAGCTTCATTTGGTCTTACTTTGGTCAATGCTCCATTTTAGTCACTAGGATGTTGTAGATAACCAAAGGATGATGTAATGAGCCTATTTTGGTCCTAATTGAGTGTATTGAGCTTCATTTGGTCTTACTTTGGTCAATGGCTCCATTTTAGTCACTAGGATGTTGTAGATAACCAAAGGATGATGTAATGAGCCTATTTTGGTCCTAATTGAGTGTATTGAGCTTCATTTGGTCTTACTTTGGTCAATGGCTCCATTTTAGTCACTAGGATGTTTAGATAACCAAAGGATGATGTAATGAGCCTATTTTGGTCCTAATTGAGTGTATTGAGCTTCATTTGGTCTTACTTTGGTCAATGGCTCCATTTTAGTCACTAGGATGTTGTAGATAACCAAAGGATGATGTAATGAGCCTATTTTGGTCCTAATTGAGTGTATTGAGCTTCATTTGGTCTTACTTTGTCAATGTCCATTTTAGTCACTAGGATGTTTAGATAACCAAAGGATGATGTAATGAGCCTATTTTGGTCCTAGTGTATTGAGCTTCATTTGTCTTACTTTGGTCAATGGCTCCATTTTAGTCACTAGGATGTTGTAGATAACCAAAGGATGATGTAATGAGCCTATTTTGGTCCTAATTGAGTGTATTGAGCTTCATTTGGTCTTACTTTGGACAATGGCTCCATTTTAGTCACTAGGATCCAAAGGATGATGTAATGAGCCTATTTGGTCCTAATTGAGTGTATTGAGCTTCATTTGGTCTTACTTTGGTCAATGGCTCCATTTTAGTCACTAGGATGTTGTAGATAAAAAAGGATGATGTAATGAGCCTATTTTGGTCCTAATTGAGTGTATTGAGCTTCATTTGGTCTTACTTTGGTCAATGGCTCCATTTTAGTCACTAGGATGTTGTAGATAACCAAAAGGATGATGTAATGAGCCTATTTTGGTCCTAATTGAGTGTATTGAGCTTCATTTGGTCTTACTTTGGTCAATGGCTCCATTTTAGTCACTAGGATGTTTAGATAACCAAAGGATGATGTAATGAGCCTATTTTTGGTCCTAATTGAGTGTATTGAGCTTCATTTGGTCTTACTTGGTCAATGGCTCCATTTTAGTCACTAGGATGTTGTAGATAACCAAAGGATGATGTAATGAGCCTATTTTGGTCCTAATTGAGTGTATTGAGCTTCATTTGGTCTTACTTTGGTCAATGGCTCCATTTTAGTCACTAGGATGTTTAGATAACCAAAGGATGATGTAATGAGCCTATTTTGGTCCTAATTGAGTGTATTGAGCTTCATTTGGTCTTACTTTGGTCAATGGCTCCATTTTAGTCACTAGGATGTTGTAGATAACCAAAGGATGATGTAATGAGCCTATTTTGGTCCTAATTGAGTGTATTGAGCTTCATTTGGTCTACTTTGGTCAATGGCTCCATTTTAGTCACTAGGATGTTAGATAACCAAAGGATGATGTAATGAGCCTATTTTGGTCCTAATTGAGTGTATTGAGCTTCATTTGGTCTTACTTTGGTCAATGGCTCCATTTTAGTCACTAGGATGTTGTAGATAACCAAAGGATGATGTAATGAGCCTATTTTGGTCCTAATTGAGTGTATTGAGCTTCATTTGGTCTTACTTTGGTCAATGGCTCCATTTTAGTCACTAGGATTTAGATAACCAAAGGATGATGTAATGAGCCTATTTTGGTCCTAATTAATTGAGTGTATTGAGCTTCATTTGGTCTTACTTTGGTCAATGGCTCCATTTTAGTCACTAGGATGTTGTAGATAACCAAAGGATGATGTAATGAGCCTATTTTGGTCCTAATTGAGTGTATTGAGCTTCATTTGGTCTTACTTTGGTCAATGGCTCCATTTTAGTCACTAGGATGTTGTAGATAACCAAAGATGATGTAATGAGCCTATTTTGGTCCTAATTGAGTGTATTGAGCTTCATTTGGTCTTACTTTGGTCAATGGCTCCATTTTAGTCACTAGGATGTTGTAGATAACCAAAGGATGATGTAATGAGCCTATTTTGTCCTAATTGAGTGTATTGAGCTTCATTTGGTCTTACTTTGGTCAATGGCTCCATTTTAGTCACTAGGATGTTGTAGATAACCAAAGGATGATGTAATGAGCCTATTTTGTCCTAATTGAGTGTATTGAGCTTCATTTGGTCTTACTTGGTCAATGGCTCCATTTTAGTCACTAGGATGTTGTAGATAACCAAAGATGATGTAATGAGCATTTTGGAGTGTATTGAGCTTCATTTGGTCTTACTTTGGTCAATGGCTCCATTTTAGTCACTAGGATGTTTAGATAACCAAAGGATGATGTAATGAGCCTATTTTGGTCCTAATTGAGTGTATTGAGCTTCATTTGGTCTTACTTTGGTCAATGGCTCCATTTTAGTCACTAGGATGTTTAGATAACCAAAGGATGATGTAATGAGCCTATTTTTCCTAATTGAGTGTATTGAGCTTCATTTGGTCTTACTTTGGTCAATGGCTCCATTTTAGTCACTAGGATGTTGTAGATAACCAAAGGATGATGTAATGAGCCTATTTTTGTCCTAATTGAGTGTATTGAGCTTCATTTGGTCTTACTTTGGTCAATGGCTCCATTTTAGTCACTAGGATGTTGTAGATAACCAAAGGATGATGTAATGAGCCTATTTTGGTCCTAATTGAGTGTATTGAGCTTCATTTGGTCTTACTTTGGTCAATGGCTCCATTTTAGTCACTAGGATGTTGTAGATAACCAAAGGATGATGTAATGAGCTATTTTGGTCCTAATTGAGTGTATTGAGCTTCATTTGGTCTTACTTTGGTCAATGGCTCCATTTTAGTCACTAGGATGTTGTAGATAACCAAAGGATGATGTAATGAGCCTATTTTGGTCCTAATTGAGTGTATTGAGCTTCATTTGGTCTTACTTTGGTCAATGGCTCCATTTTAGTCACTAGGATGTTGTAGATAACCAAAGGATGATGTAATGAGCCTATTTTGTCCTAATGAGTGTATTGAGCTTCATTTGGTCTTACTTTGGTCAATGGCTCCATTTTAGTCACTAGGATGTTGATAACCAAAGGATGATGTAATGAGCCTATTTTGGTCCTAATTGAGTGTATTGAGCTTCATTTGGTCTTACTTTGGTCAATGGCTCCATTTTAGTCACTAGGATGTTGTAGATAACCAAAGGATGATGTAATGAGCCTATTTTGGTCCTAATTGAGTGTATTGAGCTTCATTTGGTCTTACTTTGGTCAATGGCTCCATTTTAGTCACTAGGATGTTGTAGATAACCAAAGGATGATGTAATGAGCCTATTTTGGTCCTAATTGAGTGTATTGAGCTTCATTTGGTCTTACTTTGGTCAATGGCTCCATTTTAGTCACTAGGATGTTGTAGATAACCAAAGGATGATGTAATGAGCCTATTTTTTGTCCTAATTGAGTGTATTGAGCTTCATTTGGTCTTACTTTGGTCAATGGCTCCATTTTAGTCACTAGGATGTTGTAGATAACCAAAGGATGATGTAATGAGCCTATTTTGTCCTAATTGAGTGTATTGAGCTTCATTTGGTCTTACTTTGGTCAATGGCTCCATTTTAGTCACTAGGATGTTAGATAACCAAAGGATGATGTAATGAGCCTATTTTGGTCCTAATTGAGTGTATTGAGCTTCATTTGGTCTTACTTTGGTCAATGGCTCCATTTTAGTCACTAGGATGTTGTAGATACCAAAGGATGATGTAATGAGCCTATTTTGGTCCTAATTGAGTGTATTGAGCTTCATTTGGTCTTACTTTGGTCAATGGCTCCATTTTAGTCACTAGGATGGTTGTAGATAACCAAAGGATGATGTAATGAGCCTATTTTGTCCTAATTGAGTGTATTGAGCTTCATTTGGTCTTACTTTGGTCAATGGCTCCATTTTAGTCACTAGGATGTTGTAGATAACCAAAGGATGATGTAATGAGCCTATTTGGTCCTAATTGAGTGTATTGAGCTTCATTGGTCTTACTTTGGTCAATGGCTCCATTTTAGTCACTAGGATGTTTGTATAACCAAAGATGATGTAATGAGCTATTTTGGTCCTAATTGAGTGTATTGAGCTTCATTTGGTCTTACTTTGGTCAATGGCTCCATTTTAGTCACTAGGATGTTGTAGATAACCAAAGATGTAATGAGCCTATTTTTGGTCTAATTGAGTGTATTGAGCTTCATTTGGTCTTACTTTGGTCAATGGCTCCATTTTAGTCACTAGGATGTTGTAGATAACCAAAGGATGATGTAATGAGCCTATTTTGGTCCTAATTGAGTGTATTGAGCTTCATTTGGTCTTACTTTGGTCAATGGCTCCATTTTAGTCACTATGTTGTAGATAACCAAAGGATGATGTAATGAGCCTATCCTAATTGAGTGTATTCTTTGGTCAATGGCTCCATTTTAGTCACTAGGATGTTGTAGATAACCAAAGGATGATGTAATGAGCCTATTTGGTCCTAATTGAGTGTATTGAGCTTCATTTGGTCTTACTTTGGTCAATGGCTCCATTTTAGTCACTAGGATGTTGTAGATAACCAAAGGATGATGTAATGAGCCTATTTTGGTCCTAATTGAGTGTATTGAGCTTCATTTGGTCTTACTTTGGTCAATGGCTCCATTTTAGTCACTAGGATGTTGTAGATAACCAAAGGATGATGTAATGAGCCTATTTTGGTCCTAATTGAGTGTATTGAGCTTCATTTGGTCTTACTTTGGTCAATGGCTCCATTTTAGTCACTAGGATGTTGTAGATAACCAAAGGATGATGTAATGAGCCTATTTTGTCTTCATTTGGTCTTAAATGGCTCCATTTAGTCACTAGTGTTGTAGATAACCAAAGGATGATGTAATGAGCCTATTTTGGTCCTAATTGAGTGTATTGAGCTTCATTTGGTCTTACTTTGGTCAATGGCTCCATTTTAGTCACTAGGATGTTGTAGATAACCAAAGGATGATGTAATGAGCCTATTTGGTCCTAATTGAGTGTATTGAGCTTCATTTGGTCTTACTTTGGTCAATGGCTCCATTTTAGTCACTAGGATGTTGTAGATAACCAAAGGATGATGTAATGAGCCTATTTTGGTGTTGTAGATAACCAAAGGATGATGTAATGAGCCTTGAGTGTATTGAGCTTCATTTGGTCTTACTTTGGTCAATGGCTCATTTTAGTCACTAGGATGTTGTAGAGTTCATTTGGTCTTACTTTGTATGATGTAATGAGCCTATTTTGAATTGAGTGTATTGAGCTTCATTTGGTCTTACTTTGGTCAATGGCTCCATTTTAGTCACTAGGATGTTGTAGATAACCAAAGGATGATGTAATGAGCCTATTTTTGTCCTAATTGAGTGTATTGAGCTTCATTTGGTCTTACTTTGGTCAATGGCTCCATTTTAGTCACTAGGATGTTGTAGATAACCAAAGGATGATGTAATGAGCCTATTTGGTCCTAATTGAGTGTATTGAGCTTCATTTGTCTTACTTTGGTCAATGGCTCCATTTTAGTCACTAGGATGTTGTAGATAACCAAAGGATGATGTAATGAGCCTATTTGGTCCTAATTGAGTGTATTGAGCTTCATTTGGTCTTACTTTGGTCAATGGCTCCATTTTAGTCACTAGGATGTTGTAGATAACCAAAGGATGATGTAATGAGCCTATTTTGTCCTAATTGAGTGTATTGAGCTTCATTTGGTCTTACTTTGGTCAATGGCTCCATTTTAGTCACTAGGATGTTGTAGATAACCAAAGGATGATGTAATGAGCCTATTTTGGTCCTAATTGAGTGTATTGAGCTTCATTTGGTCTTACTTTGGTCAATGGCTCCATTTTAGTCACTAGGATGTTGTAGATAACCAAAGGATGATGTAATGAGCCTATTTTGCCTAATTGAGTGTATTGAGCTTCATTTGGTCTTACTTTGGTCAATGGCTCCATTTTAGTCACTAGGATGTTGTAGATACCAAAGGATGATGTAATGAGCCTATTTTGGTCCTAATTGAGAGTGTATTGAGCTTCATTTGGTCTTACTTTGGTCAATGGCTCCATTTTAGTCACTAGGATGTTTAGATAACCAAAGGATGATGTAATGAGCCTATTTTGTCCTAATTGAGTGTATTGAGCTTCATTTGGTCTTACTTTGGTCAATGGCTCCATTTTAGTCACTAGGATGTTGTAGATAACCAAAGGATGATGTAATGAGCCTATTTTGGTCCTAATTGAGTGTATGAGCTTCATTTGGTCTTACTTTGGTCAATGGCTCCATTTTAGTCACTAGGATGTTAGATAACCAAAGGATGATGTAATGAGCCTATTTTGGTCCTAATTGAGTGTATTGAGCTTCATTTGGTCTTACTTTGGTCAATGGCTCCATTTTAGTCACTAGGATGTTGTAGATAACCAAAGGATGATAATGAGCCTATTTTGGTCCTAATTGAGTGTATTGAGCTTCATTTGGTCTTACTTTGGTCAATGGCTCCATTTTAGTCACTAGGATGTTGTAGATAACCAAAGGATGATGTAATGAGCCTATTTTGGTCCTAATTGAGTGTATTGAGCTTCATTTGGTCTTACTTTGGTCAATGGCTCCATTTTAGTCACTAGGATGTTTAGATAACCAAAGGATGATGTAATGAGCCTATTTTGGTCCTAATTGAGTGTATTGAGCTTCATTTGGTCTTACTTTGTCAATGGCTCCATTTTAGTCACTAGGATGTTGTAGATAACCAAAGGATGATGTAATGAGCCTATTTTGTCCTAATTGAGTGTATTGAGCTTCATTTGGTCTTACTTTGGTCAATGGCTCCATTTTAGTCACTAGGATGTTGTAGATAACCAAAGGATGATGTAATGAGCCTTTTTGGTCCTAATTGAGTGTATTGAGCTTCATTTGGTCTTACTTTGGTCAATCCATTTTAGTCACTAGGATTTAGATAACCAAAGGATGATGTAATGAGCCTATTTTGGTCCTAATTGACTTCATTTGGTCTTACTTTGGTCAATGGCTCCATTTTAGTCACTAGGATTTAGATAACCAAAGGATGATGTAATGAGCCTATTTTGTCCTAATTGAGTGTATTGAGCTTCATTTGGTCTTACTTTTCAATGGCTCCATTTTAGTCACTAGGATGTTGTAGATAACCAAAGGATGATTAATGAGCCTATTTTGTCCTAATTGAGTGTATTGAGCTTCATTTGGTCTTACTTTGGTCAATGGCTCCATTTTAGTCACTAGGATGTTGTAGATAACCAAAGGATGATGTAATGAGCCTATTTTGGTCCTAATTGAGTGTATTGAGCTTCATTTGGTCTTACTTTGGTCAATGGCTCCATTTTAGTCACTAGGATGTTGTAGATAACAAAGGATGTAATGAGCCTATTTTGGTCCTAATTGAGTGTATTGAGCTTCATTTGGTCTTACTTTGGTCAATGGCTCCATTTTAGTCACTAGGATGTTGTAGATAACCAAAGGATGATGTAATGAGCCTATTTTGGTCCTAATTGAGTGTATTGAGCTTCATTTGGTCTTACTTTGGTCAATGGCTCCATTTAGTCACTAGGATGTTGTAGATAACCAAAGGATGATCCTATTTGGTCCTAATTGAGTGTATTGAGCTTCATTTCGTCTTACTTTGGTCAATGGCTCCATTTTAGTCACTAGGATGTTGTAGATAACCAAAGGATTATGTAATGAGCCTATTTTGGTCCTAATTGAGTGTATTGAGCTTCATTAGGTCTTACTTTGGTCAATGGCTCCATTTTAGTCACTAGGATGTTGTAGATAACCAAAGGATGATGTAATGAGCCTCTTTTGGTCCTAATTGATTGTATTGAGCTTCATTTCGTCTTACTTTGGTCAATGGCTCCATTTTAGTCACTAGGATGTTGTAGATAACCAAAGGATGATGTAATGAGCCTATTTTGGTCCTAATTGAGTGTATTGAGCTTCATTTCGTCTTACTTTGGTCAATGGCTCCATTTTAGTCACTAGGATGTTGTAGATAACCAAAGGATGATTTAATGAGCCTATTTTGGTCCTAATTGAGTGTATTGAGCTTCATTTGGTCTACTTTGTCAATGGCTCCATTTTAGTCACTAGGATGTTGTAGATAACCAAAGGATGATGTAATGAGCCTATTTGGTCCTAATTGAGTGTATTGAGCTTCATTTGGTCTTACTTTGGTCAATGGCTCCATTTTAGTCACTAGGATGTTGTAGATAACCAAAGGATGATGTAATGAGCCTATTTTGGTCCTAATTGAGTGTATGAGCTTCATTTGGTCTTACTTTGGTCAATGGCTCCATTTTAGTCACTAGGATGTTGTAGATAACCAAAGGATGATGTAATGAGCCTATTTTGGTCCTAATTGAGTGTATTGAGCTTCATTTGGTCTTACTTTGGTCAATGGCTCCATTTTAGTCACTAGGATGTTGTAGATAACCAAAGGATGATGTAATGAGCCTATTTTGTCCTAATTGAGTGTATTGAGCTTCATTTGGTCTTACTTTGGTCAATGGCTCCATTTTAGTCACTAGGATGTTGTAGATAACCAAAGGATGATGTAATGAGCCTATTTTGGTCCTAATTGAGTGTATTGAGCTTCATTTGGTCTTACTTTGGTCAATGGCTCCATTTTAGTCTTAGATAACCAAAGGATGATGTAATGAGCCTATTTTGGTCCTAATTGAGTGTATTGAGCTTCATTTGGTCTTACTTTGGTCAATGGCTCCATTTTAGTCACTAGGATGTTGTAGATAACCAAAGGATGATGTAATGAGCCTATTTTGGTCCTAATTGAGTGTATTGAGCTTCATTTGGTCTTACTTTGGTCAATGGCTCCATTTTAGTCACTAGGATGTTGTAGATAACCAAAGGATGATGTAATGAGCCTATTTGGTCCTAATTGAGTGTATTGAGCTTCATTTGGTCTTACTTTGGTCAATGGCTCCATTTTAGTCACTAGGATGTTGTAGATAACCAAAGGATGATGTAATGAGCCTATTTTGGTCCTAATTGAGTGTATTGAGCTTCATTTGGTCTTACTTTGGTCAATGGCTCCATTTTAGTCACTAGGCTGATGTAATGAGCCTATTTTGGAGTGTATTGAGCTTCAACTTTGGTCAAAGTCACTAGGATTAGATAACCAAAGGATGATGTAATGAGCCTATTTTGGTCCTAATTGAGTGTATTGAGCTTCATTTGGTCTTACTTTGGTCAATGGCTCCATTTTAGTCACTAGGATGTTAGATAACCAAAGGATGATGTAATAGCCTATTTTGGTCCTAATTGAGTGTATTGAGCTTCATTTGGTCTTACTTTGGTCAATGGCTCCATTTTAGTCACTAGGATGTTGTAGATAACCAAAGGATGATGTAATGAGCCTATTTTGTCCTAATTGAGTGTATTGAGCTTCATTTGGTCTTACTTTGGTCAATGGCTCCATTTTAGTCACTAGGATGTTGTAGATAACCAAAGGATGATGTAATGAGCCTATTTTGGTCCTAATTGAGTGTATTGAGCTTCATTTGGTCTTACTTTGGTCAATGGCTCCATTTTAGTCACTAGGATGTTGTAGATAACCAAAGGATGATGTAATGAGCCTATTTTGGTCCTAATTGAGTGTATTGAGCTTCATTTGGTCTTACTTTGGTCAATGGCTCCATTTTAGTCACTAGGATGTTGTAGATAACCAAAGGATGATGTAATGAGCCTATTTTGGTCCTAATTGAGTGTATTGAGCTTCATTTGGTCTTACTTTGGTCAATGGCTCCATTTTAGTCACTAGGATGTTGTAGATAACCAAAGGATGATGTAATGAGCCTATTTTGGTCCTAATTGAGTGTATTGAGCTTCATTTGGTCTTACTTTGGTCAATGGCTCCATTTTAGTCACTAGGAAGTTTTAGATAACAAAGGATGATGTAATGAGCCTATTTTGGTGGTCCTAATTGAGTGTATTGAGCTTCATTGGTCTTACTTTGGTCAATGGCTCCATTTTAGTCACTAGGATGTTGTAGATAACCAAAGGATGATGTAATGAGCCTATTTTGGTCCTAATTGAGTGTATTGAGCTTCATTTGGTCTTACTTTGGTCAATGGCTCCATTTTAGTCACTAGGATAGATAACCAAAGGATGATGTAATGAGCCTATTTTTGTCCTAATTGAGTGTATTGAGCTTCATTTGGTCTTACTTTGGTCAATGATTTTAGTCACTAGGATGTTGTAGATAACCAAAGGATGATGTAATGAGCCTATTTTGTCCTAATTGAGTGTATTGAGCTTCATTTGGTCTTACTTTGGTCAATGGCTCCATTTTAGTCACTAGGATTAGATAACCAAAGGATGATGTAATGAGCCTATTTTGGTCCTAAAATTGAGTGTATTGAGCTTCATTTGGTCTTACTTTGGTCAATGGCTCCATTTTGTCACTAGGATGTTGTAGATAACCAAAGGATGATGTAATGAGCCTATTTTGGTCCTAATTGAGTGTATTGAGCTTCATTTGGTCTTACTTTGGTCAATGGCTTTTTAGTCACTAGGATGTTGTAGATAACCAAAGGATGATGTAATGAGCCTATTTGGTCCTAATTGAGTGTATTGAGCTTCATTTGGTCTTACTTTGGTCAATGGCTCCATTTTAGTCACTAGGATGTTGTAGATAACCAAAGGATGATGTAATGGTCCTAATTGAGTGTATTGAGCTTCATTTGGTCTTACTTTGGTCAATGGCTCCTTTTAGTCACTAGGAAGATAACAAAGGATGATGTAATGAGCCTATTTTGGTCCTAATTGAGTGTATTGAGCTTCATTGGTCTTACTTTGGTCAATGGCTCCATTTTAGTCACTAGGATGTTGTAGATAACCAAAGGATGATGTAATGAGCCTATTTTGTCCTAATTGAGTGTATTGAGCTTCATTTGGTCTTACTTTGGTCAATGGCTCCATTTTAGTCACTAGGATGTTAGATAACCAAAGGATGATGTAATGAGCCTATTTTGGTCCTAATTGAGTGTATTGAGCTTCATTTGGTCTTACTTTGGTCAATGGCTCCATTTTAGTCACTAGGATTTAGATAACCAAAGGATGATGTAATGAGCCTATTTTGGTCCTAATTGAGTGTATTGAGCTTCATTTGGTCTTACTTTGGTCAATGGCTCCATTTTAGTCACTAGGATGTTGTAGATAACCAAAGGATGATGTAATGAGCCTATTTTGGTCCTAATGAGTGTATTGAGCTTCATTTGGTCTTACTTTGGTCAATGGCTCCATTTTAGTCACTAGGATGTTGTAGATAACCAAAGGATGATGTAATGAGCCTATTTTGTCCTAATTGAGTGTATTGAGCTTCATTTGGTCTTACTTTGGTCAATGGCTCATTTTAGTCACTAGGATGTTGTAGATAACCAAAGGATGATGTAATGAGCCTATTTTGGTCCTAATTGAGTGTATTGAGCTTCATTTGGTCTTACTTTGGTCAATGGCTCCATTTTAGTCACTAGGATGTTGATAACCAAAGGATGATGTAATGAGCCTATTTTGGTCCCTAATTGAGTGTATTGAGCTTCATTTGGTCTTACTTTGGTGGCTCCATTTTAGTCACTAGGATTTAGATAACCAAAGGATGATGTAATGAGCCTATTTTGGTCCTAATTGAGTGTATGAGCTTCATTTGGTCTTACTTTGGTCAATGGCTCCATTTTAGTCACTAGGATGTTGTAGATAACCAAAGGATGATGTAATGAGCCTATTTGGTCCTAATTGAGTGTATTGAGCTTCATTTGACTTTCAATGCTCCATTTTAGTCTGTTGTAGATAACCAAAGGATGATGTAATGAGCCTATTTTGGTCCTATTGAGTGTATTGAGCTTCATTTGGTCTTACTTTGGTCAATGGCTCCATTTTAGTCACTAGGATTGTAGATAACCAAAGGATGATGTAATGAGCCTATTTTGGTCCTAATTGAGTGTATTGAGCTTCATTTGGTCTTACTTTGGTCAATGGCTCCATTTTAGTCACTAGGATGTTGTAGATAACCAAAGGATGATGTAATGAGCCTATTTTGAGTGTATTGAGCTTCATTACTTTGGTCAATGGCTCCATTTTAGTCACTAGGATGTTGTAGATAACCAAAGGATGATGTAATGAGCCTATTTTGGTCCTAATTGAGTGTATTGAGCTTCATTTGGTCTTACTTTGGTCAATGGCTCCATTTTAGTCACTAGGATGTTGTAGATAACCAAAGGATGATGTAATGAGCCTATTTTGGTCCTAATTGAGTGTATTGAGCTTCATTTGGTCTTACTTTGGTCAATGGCTCCATTTTAGTCACTAGGATGTGTAGATAACCAAAGGATGATGTAATGAGCCTATTTTGGTCCTAATTGAGTGTATTGAGCTTCATTTGGTCTTACTTTGGTCAATGGCTCCATTTTAGTCACTAGGATGTTGTAGATACCAAAGGATGATGTAATGAGCCTATTTTGGTCCTAATTGAGTGTATTGAGCTTCATTTGGTCTTACTTTGGTCAATGGCTCCATTTTAGTCACTAGGATGTTGTAGATAACCAAAGGATGATGTAATGAGCCTATTTTGGTCCTAATGAGTGTATTGAGCTTCATTTGGTCTTACTTTGGTCAATGGCTCCATTTTAGTCACTAGGATGTTGTAGATAACCAAAGGATGATGTATGAGCCTATTTTGTCCTAATTGAGTGTATTGAGCTTCATTTGGTCTTACTTTGGTCAATGGCTCCATTTTAGTCACTAGGATGTTGTAGATAACCAAAGGATGATGTAATGAGCCTTTTTGGTCCTAATTGAGTGTATTGAGCTTCATTTGGTCTTACTTTGGTCAATGGCTCCATTTTAGTCACTAGGATTTTAGATAACCAAAGGATGATGTAAGCCTATTTTGGTCCTAATTGAGTGTATTGAGCTTCATTTGGTCTTACTTTGGTCAATGGCTCCATTTTAGTCACTAGGATGTTAGATAACCAAAGGATGATGTAATGAGCCTATTTTGTCCTAATTGAGTGTATTGAGCTTCATTTGGTCTTACTTTGGTCAATGGCTCCATTTTAGTCACTAGTTAGATAACCAAAGTGATGTAATGAGCCTATTTTGGTCCTAAGAGTATTGAGCTTCATTTGGTCTTACTTTGGTCAATGGCTCCATTTTAGTCACTAGGAT
>RYYW01000030.1:499035-509397 GCA_013621005.1 Aeschynomene evenia | reverse complement strand
TCAATTAGGACCAAAATAGGCTCATTACACCATCCTTTGGTTACTACAACATCCTAGTGACTAAAATGGATGAATTGATCAACGTAAGACCTAATGAAGCTCAATACACTCAATTAGGACCAAAATAGGCTCATTACATCATCCTTTGGTTATCTACAACATCCTAGTGACTAAAATGGAGCCATTGACCAAAGTAAGACGAAATGAAGCTCAATACAATCAATTAGGATCAAAAGGCTCATTGCATCATCCTTTGATTATCTACAACATCCTAGCGACTAAATGGAGCCATTGACCAAAGTAAGACGAAATGAAGCTCCATACACTCAATTAGGACCAAAATAGGCTCATTACATCATCCTTTGGTTATCTACAACATCCTAATGACTAAAATGGATGAATTGATCAAAGTAAGACCAAATGAAGCTCAATACACTCAATTAGGACAAAATAGCTTATTACATCATCCTTTGGTTATCTACAACATCCTAGTGACTAAAATGGAGCCATTGACCAAAGTAAGACGAAATGAAGCTCAATACACTCAATTAGGACCAAAATGCTCATTACGTCATCCTTTGGTTACCTACACCTTTCTAGAGACTAAAATGGATGAATTCACCAAAGTAAGACGAAATGAAGCTCAATACACTCAATTAGGACCAAAATAGGCTCATTACACCATCCTTTGGTTATCTACAACATCCTAGTGACTAAAATGGATGAAGTAATCAAAGTAAGACCTAATGAAGCTAAATACACTCAATTAGGAGCAAAATAGGCTCATTACATCATCCTTTGGTTATCTACAACATCCTAGTGACTAAAATGGAGCCATTGAAAAAGTAAGACGAAATGAAGCTCAATACACTCAATTAGGATCAAAATAGGCTCATTACATCATCCTTTGGTTATCTACAACATCCTAGTGACTAAAATGGAGCCATTGACCAAAGTAAGACGAAATGAAGCTCAATACACTCAATTAGGACCAAAATAGGCTCATTACATCATCCTTTGGTTATCTACAACATCCTAGTGACGAAAATGGAGCCATTGTCTAAAGTAAGACGAAATGAAACTCAATACACTCAATTAGGATCAAAATAGGCTCAATACATCATCCTTTGGTTATCTACAACATCCTAGTGACTAAAATGGAGCCATTGACCAAAGTAAGACGAAATGAAGCTCAATACACTCAATTAGGACCAAAATAGGCTCATTACATCATCCTTTGGTTACTTTACACCTTTCTAGTGACTAAAATGGATGAATTGACCAAAGTAAGACGAAATGAAGCTCAATACACTCAATTAGGACCAAAATAGGCTCATTACACCATCCTTTGGTTACTACAACATCCTAGTGACTAAAATGGATGAATTGATCAACGTAAGACCTAATGAAGCTCAATACACTCAATTAGGACCAAAATAGGCTCATTACATCATCCTTTGGTTATCTACAACATCCTAGTGACTAAAATGGAGCCATTGACCAAAGTAAGACGAAATGAAGCTCAATACAATCAATTAGGATCAAAAGGCTCATTGCATCATCCTTTGTTATCTACAACATCCTAGGACAATGGAGCCATTGACCAAAGTAAGACGAAATGAAGCTCCATACACTCAATTAGGACCAAAATAGGCTCATTACATCATCCTTTGGTTATCTACAACATCCCAATGACTAAAATGGATGAATTGATCAAAGTAAGACCAAATGAAGCTCAATACACTCAATTAGGACTAAATACGCTTATTACATCATCCTTTGTTATCTTCAACATCCTAGTGACTAAAATGGAGCCATTGACCAAAGTAACGAAATGAGCTCAATACACTCAATTAGGACCAAAATAGACTCATTACGTCATCCTTTGGTTACCTACACCTTTCTAGAGACTAAAATGGATGAATTCACCAAAGTAAGACGAAATGAAGCTCAATACACTCAATTAGGACAAAAATAGGCTCATTACATCATCCTTTGGTAATCTACAACATCCTAGTGACTAAAATGGATGAAGTAATCAAAGTAAGACCTAATGAAGCTAAATACACTGAATTAGGAGCAAAATAGACTCATTACATCATCCTTTGGTATCTACAACATCCTAGTGACTAAAATGGAGCCAAAGTAAGACGAAATGAAGCTCAATACACTCAATTAGGACCAAAATAGGCTCATTACATCATCCTTTGGTTATCTACAACATCCTAGTGACTAAAATGAGCCATTGAAAAGTAAGACGAAATGAAGCTCAATACACTCAATTAGGACCAAAATAGCTCATTACTCATCCTTTGGTGACTAAAATGGAGCCATTGACCAAAGTAAGACGAAATGAAGCTCAATACACTCAATTAGGATCAAAATAGGCTCATTACATCATCCTTTGGTTATCTACAACATCCTAGTGACTAAATGGAGCCATTGACCAAAGTAAGACGAAATGAAGCTCAATACACTCAATTAGGACAAAATAGGCTCATTACATCATCCTTTGGTTATCTACAACATCCTAGTGACTAAAATGGAGCCATTGACCAAAGTAAGACGAAATGAAGCTCAATACACTCAATTAGGACCAAATAGGCTCATTACATCATCCTTTGGTTATCTACAACATCCCAATGACTAAAATGGATGAATTGATCAAAGTAAGACCAAATGAAGCTCAATACACTCAATTAGGACAAAATAGGCTTATTACATCATCCTTTGGTTATCTACAACATCCTAGTGACTAAAATGGAGCCATTGACCAAAGTAAGACGAAATGAGCTCAATACACTCAATTAGGACCAAAATAGCTCATTACGTCATCCTTTGGTTACTTACACCTTTCTAGTGACTAAAATGGATGAATTGACCAAAGTAAGACGAAATGAAGCTCAATACACTCAATTAGGACCAAAATAGGCTCATTACACCATCCTTTGGTTACTACAACATCCTAGTGACTAAAATGGATGAATTGATCAACGTAAGACCTAATGAAGCTCAATACACTCAATTAGGACCAAAATAGGCTCATTACATCATCCTTTGGTTACTACATCCAGTGACTAAAATGGATGAATTGACAAAGTAAGACCAAATGAAGCTCAATACACTCAATTTAGGACTCTACAAATTAGGACTTCATTACATCATCCTTTGGTTATCTACAACATCCTAGTGACTAAAATGGAGCCATTGACCAAAGTAAGACGAAATGAAGCTCAATACACTCAATTAGGACCAAAATAGGCTCATTACATCATCCTTTGGTTACCTACATCCTTTCTAGACCAAATGGACATTAAAATAGGATGGAATTGACAAAGTAATGACCAAATGAAGCTCAATACACTCAATTAGGACCAAAATAGGCTCATTACATCATCCTTTGGTTATCTACAACATCCTAGTGACTAAAATGGAGCCATTGACCAAAGTAAGACGAAATGAAGCTCAATACACTCAATTAGGACCAAAATAGGCTCATTACATCATCCTTTGGTTACCTACATCCAGTGACTAAAATGGATGAATTGACAAAGTAAGACCAAATGAAGCTCAATACACTCAATTAGGACCAAAATAGGTTACATCATCCTTTGGTTATCTACAACATCCTAGTGACTAAAATGGAGCCATGACCAAAGTAAGACGAAATGAAGCTCAATACACTCAATTAGGACCAAAATAGGCTCATTACATCATCCTTTGGTTATCTACAACATCCTAGTGACTAAAATGGAGCCATTGTCAAAGTAAGACGAAATGAAGCTCAATACACTCAATTAGGATCAAAATAGGCTCATTACATCATCCTTTGGTTATCTACAACATCCTAGTGACTAAAATGAGCCATTGACCAAAGTAAGACGAAATGAAGCTCAATACACTCAATTAGGACCAAAATAGGCTCATTACATCATCCTTTGGCTAGTGACTAAAATGGATGAATTGACCAAAGTAAGACGAAATGAAGCTCAATACACTCAATTAGGACCAAAATAGGCTCATTACCATCCTTTGGTTACTACAACATCCTAGTGACTAAAATGGATGAATTGATCAAGTAAGACCTAATGAAGCTCAATACACTCAATTAGGACCAAAATAGGCTCATTACATCATCCTTTGGTTATCTACAACATCCTAGTGACTAAAATGGAGCCATTGACCAAAGTAAGACGAAATGAAGCTCAATACAATCAATTAGGATCAAAAGAGGCTCATTACATCATCCTTTGTTATCTACAACATCCTAGTGACTAAATGGAGCCATTGACCAAAGTAAGACGAAATGAAGCTCATACACTCAATTAGGACCAAAATAGGCTCATTACATCATCCTTTGGTTATCTACAACATCCCAATGACTAAAATGGATGAATTGATCAAAGTAAGACCAAATGAAGCTCAATACACTCAATTAGGACAAAATACTTATTACATCATCCTTTGGTTATCTTCAACATCCTAGTGACTAAAATGGAGCCATTGACCAAAGTAAGACGAAATGAGCTCAATACACTCAATTAGGACCAAAATAGCTCATTACGTCATCCTTTGGTTACCTACACCTTTCTAGAGACTAAAATGGATGAATTCACCAAAGTAAGAGTGAAGCTCAATACACTCAATTAGGACCAAAATAGCTCATTACACCATCCTTTGGTTATCTACAACATCCTAGTGACTAAAATGGATGAAGAATCAAAGTAAGGAGAAATAGAGCTCATTCAATACATCCTCAATTTATACAACATCCAAAATAGCTCATTACACTAACAATGGAGCCATTGACAAAGTAAGACGAAATGATCCTCAATACACTGACTAAAATGGAATTGACCAAAGTAAGACGATCAATGAAGGCTCATTACATCATCCTTTGGTTACATCTACACATTAGTGAAATAAAATGCTCATTACATCATCCTTTGGCCACAACATCCAAAGTAAGACGACTAAAATGGCTCAGCCACAACCAAAGTAAGACGAAATGAAGCTCAATACACTCAATTAGGACAAAATAGGCTCATTACATCATCCTTTGGTTATCTACAACATCCTAGTGACTAAAATGGAGCCATTGACCAAAGTAAGACGAAATGAAGCTCAATACACTCAATTAGGACCAAAATAGGCTCATTACATCATCCTTTGGTTACCTACAAGTGACTAAAATGGATGAATTGACAAAGTAAGACCAAATGAAGCTCAATACACTCAATTAGGACCAAATAGGCTCATTACATCATCCTTTGGTTATCTACAACATCCTAGTGACTAAAATGGAGCCATTGACCAAGTAAGACGAAATGAAGCTCAATACACTCAATTAGGACCAAAATAGGCTCATTACATCATCCTTTGGTGACTAAAATGGATGAATTGACCAAAGTAAGACGAAATGAAGCTCAATACACTCAATTAGGACCAAAATAGGCTCATTACACATCCTTTGGTTATCTACACATTCTAGTGACTAAAATGGATGAATTGACAAAGTAAGACTAATGAAGCTCAATACACTCAATTAGGACCAAAATAGGCTCATTACATCATATTTTGGTTATCTACAACATCCTAATGACTAAAATGGAGCCATTGACAAAGTAAGACCAAATGAAGCTCAATACACTCAATTAGGACCAAAATAGGCTCATTACATCATCCTTTGGTTATCTACAACATCCTAGTGACTAAAATGGAGCCATTGTCCAAAGTAAGACGAAATGAAGCTCAATACACTCAATTAGGATCAAAATAGGCTCATTACATCATCCTTTGGTTATCTACAACATCCTAGTGACTAAAATGGAGCCATTGTCCAAAGTAAGACGAAATGAAGCTCAATACACTCAATTAGGATCAAAATAGGCTCATTACATCATCCTTTGGTTATCTACAACCTAGTGACTAAAATGGAGCCATTGACCAAAGTAAGACGAAATGAAGCTCAATACACTCAATTAGGACAAAATAGGCTCATTACATATCCTTTGGTTATCTACAACATCCTAGTGACTAAAATGGAGCCATTGACCAAAGTAAGACGAAATGAAGCTCAATACACTCAATTAGGATCAAAATAGGCTCATTACATCATCCTTTGGTTATCTACAACATCCTAGTGACTAAAATGGAGCCATTGACCAAAGTAAGACGAAATGAAGCTCAATACACTCAATTAGGACCAAAATAGGCTCATTACATCATCCTTTGGTTACCTACACCTTTCTAGAGACTAAAATGGATGAATTTACCAAAGTAAGACGAAATGAAGCTCAATACACTCAATTAGGACCAAAATAGGCTCATTACACCATCCTTTGGTTACTACAACATCCTAGTGACTAAAATGGATGAATTGATCAAGTAAGAAATGAAGCTCAATACACTCAATTAGGACCAAAATAGGCTCATTACATCATCCTTTGGTTATCTACAACATCCTAGTGACTAAAATGGAGCCATTGACCAAAGTAAGAGAAATGAAGCTCAATACAATCAATTAGGATCAAAAGAGGCTCATTACATCATCCTTTGTTATCTACAACATCCTAGTGACTAAAATGGAGCCATTGACCAAAGTAAGACGAAATGAAGCTCAATACACTCAATTAGGACCAAAATAGGCTCATTACATCATCCTTTGGTTATCTACAACATCCAATGACTAAAATGGATGAATTGATCAAAGTAAGACCAAATGAAGCTCAATACACTCAATTAGGAAAAATAGGCTTATTACATCATCCTTTGGTTATCTTCAACATCCTAGTGACTAAAATGGAGCCATTGACCAAAGTAAGACGAAATGAAGCTCAATACACTCAATTAGGACCAAAATAGCTCATTACGTCATCCTTTGGTTACCTACAAGTGACTAAAATGGATGAATTCACCAAAGTAAGACGAAATGAAGCTCAATACACTCAATTAGGACCAAAATAGGCTCATTACACCATCCTTTGGGTGACTAAAATGGATGAATTGATCAAGTAAGACCTAATGAAGCTCAATACACTCAATTAGGACCAAAATAGGCTCATTACATCATCCTTTGGTTATCTACAACATCCTAGTGACTAAAATGGAGCCATTGACCAAAGTAAGACGAAATGAAGCTCAATACACTCAATTAGGACCAAAATAGGCTCATTACATCATCCTTTGGTTATCTACAACATCCTAGTGACTAAAATGGAGCCATTGTCCAAAGTAAGACGAAATGAAGCTCAATACACTCAATTAGGATCAAAATAGGCTCATTACATCATCCTTTGGTTATCTACAACATCCTAGTGACTAAAATGGAGCCATTGTCCAAAGTAAGACGAAATGAAGCTCAATACACTCAATTAGGATCAAAATAGGCTCATTACATCATCCTTTGGTTATCTACAACATCCTAGTGAGTAAAATGGAGCCATTGACCAAAGTAAGACGAAATGAAGCTCAATACACTCAATTAGGACCAAAATAGGCTCATTACATCATCCTTTGGTTACCTACACCTTTCCAGTGACTAAAATGGATGAATTGACAAAGTAAGACCAAATGAAGCTCAATACACTCAATTAGGACCAAAATAGGCTCATTACATCATCCTTTGGTTATCTACAACATCCTAGTGACTAAAATGGAGCCATTGACCAAAGTAAGACGAAATGAAGCTCAATACACTCAATTAGGACCAAAATAGGCTCATTACATCATCCTTTGGTTACTTATACCTTTCTAATGACTAAAATGGATGAAACCAAAGTAAGACGAAATGAAGCTCAATACACTCAATTAGGACCAAAATAGGCTCATTACACCATCCTTTGGCTAGTGACTAAAATGGATGAATTGATCAACGTAAGACCTAATGAAGCTCAATACACTCAATTAGGACCAAAATAGGCTCATTACATCATCTTTGGTTATCTACAACATCCTAGTGACTAAAATGGAGCCATTGACAAAGAAAGACCAAATGAAGCTCAATACACTCAATTAGGACCAAAATAGGCTCATTACATCATCCTTTGGTTATCTACAACATCCTAGTGACTAAAATGGAGCCATTGTCCAAAGTAAGACGAAATGAAGCTCAATACACTCAATTAGGATCAAAATAGGCTCATTACATCATCCTTTGGTTATCTACAACATCCTAGTGACTAAAATGGAGCCATTGTCCAAAGTAAGACGAAATGAAGCTCAATACACTCAATTAGGATCAAAATAGGCTCATTACATCATCCTTTGGTTATCTACAACTTCCTAGTGACTAAAATGGAGCCATTGACCAAAGTAAGACAAATGAAGCTCAATACACTCAATTAGGATCAAAATAGGCTCATTACATCATCCTTTGGTTATCTACAACATCCTAGTGACTAAAATGGAGCCATTGACCAAAGTAAGACGAAATGAAGCTCAATACACTCAATTAGGACCAAAATAGGCTCATTACGTCATCCTTTGGTTACCTACACCTTTCTAGAGACTAAAATGGATGAATTGACCAAAGTAAGACGAAATGAAGCTCAATACACTCAATTAGGTCCAAAATAGGCTCATTACACCATCCTTTGGTTACTACAACATCCTAGTGACTAAAATGGATGAATTGATCAACGTAAGACCTAATGAAGCTCAATACACTCAATTAGGACCAAAATAGGCTCATTACATCATCCTTTGGTTATCTACAACATCCTAGTGACTAAAATGGAGCCATTGACCAAAGTAAGATGAAATGAAGCTCAATACAATCAATTAGGATCAAAAGAGGCTCATTGCATCATCCTTTGATTATCTACAACATCCTAGTGACTAAAATGGAGCCATTGACCAAAGTAAGACGAAATGAAGCTCAATACACTCAATTAGGACCAAAATAGGCTCATTACATCATCCTTTGGTTATCTACAACATCCCAATGACTAAAATGGATGAATTGATCAAAGTAAGACCAAATGAAGCTCAATACACTCAATTAGGACTAAAATACGCTTATTACATCATCCTTTGGTTATCTTCAACATCCTAGTGACTAAAATGGAGCCATTGACCAAAGTAAGACGAAATGACGCTCAATACACTCAATTAGGACCAAAATAGACTCATTACGTCATCCTTTGGTTACCTACACCTTTCTAGAGACTAAAATGGATGAATTCACCAAAGTAAGACGAAATGAAGCTCAATACACTCAATTAGGACCAAAATAGGCTCATTACACCATCCTTTGGTTATCTACAACATCCTAGTGACTAAATGGATGAAGTAATCAAAGTAAGACCTAATGAAGCTAAATACACTGAATTAGGAGCAAAATAGACTCATTACATCATCCTTTGGTTATCTACAACATCCTAGTGACTAAAATGGAGCCATTGACAAAAGTAAGACGAAATGAAGCTCAATACACTCAATTAGGACCAAAATAGGCTCATTACATCATCCTTTGGTTATCTACAACATCCTAGTGACTAAAATGGAGCCATTGACCAAAGTAAGACGAAATGAAGCTCAATACACTCAATTAGGACCAAAATAGCTCATTACGTCATCCTTTGGTTATCTACACATCCAGTGACTAAAATGGAGCCATTGACCAAAGTAAGACGAAATGAAGCTCAATACACTCAATTAGGATCAAAATAGGCTCATTACATCATCCTTTGGTTATCTACAACATCCTAGTGACTAAAATGGAGCCATTGACCAAAGTAAGACGAAATGAAGCTCAATACACTCAATTAGGACCAAAATAGGCTCATTACATCATCCTTTGGTTATCTACAACATCCTAGTGACTAAAATGGAGCCATTGTCCAAAGTAAGACGAAATGAAGCTCAATACACTCAATTAGGATCAAAATAGGCTCATTACATCATCCTTTGGTTATCTACAACATCCTAGTGACTAAAATGGAGCCATTGACCAAAGTAAGACGAAATGAAGCTCAATACACTCAATTAGGACCAAAATAGGCTCATTACATCATCCTTTGGTTACTTACACCTTTCTAGTGACTAAAATGGATGAATTGACCAAAGTAAGACGAAATGAAGCTCAATACACTCAATTAGGACCAAAATAGGCTCATTACACCATCCTTTGGTTATCTACACATCCTTGTGACTAAAATGGATGAATTGATCAACGTAAGACCTAATGAAGCTCAATACACTCAATTAGGACCAAAATAGGCTCATTACATCATCCTTTGTTTATCTACAACATCCTAGTGACTAAAATGGAGCCATTGACCAAAGTAAGACGAAATGAAGCTCAATACACTCAATTAGGACCAAAATAGGCTCATTACATCATCCTTTGGTTATCTACAA
>RYYW01000030.1:483804-497128 GCA_013621005.1 Aeschynomene evenia | reverse complement strand
ATTACATCATCCTTTGGTTATCTAAACCTTCCTAGTGACTAAAATGAAACAATTGACCAAAGTAAGACCTAATGAAGCTCAATACACTCAATTAGACAAAAATAGGCTCATTAGATCATCCTTTGCTTATCTACACCATCCTAGTGACTAAAATGGAGTCATTGACAAAGTAAGACCAAATGAAGCTCAACACACTCAATAAGGACCAAAATAGCCTCATTACATCATCCTTTGCTTATCTAAACCTTCCTAGTGACTAAAGTGGAGTCATGGACAAAAGTAAGACCAAATGAAGCTCAATACACTCAATTAGGACCAAAATAGGCTCATTACATCATCCTTTGGTTATCTAAACCTTCCTATTGACTAAAATGGCATCATTGACCAAAGTAAGACTAAATAAAGCTTAATACATTTAATTAGGACCAAAATAGGCTCATTACATCATCCTTTCGTTATCTAAACCTTCCTAGTAACTAAAATGGAAGAATTGACCAAAGTAAGACCTAATGAAGCTCAAAACACTCAATTAGGACCAAAATAGGCTCATTACATCATCCTTTGGTTATCTAAACCTTCCTAGTGACTAAAATGAAATAATTGACCAAAGTAAGACCTAATGAAGCTCAATACATTCAATTAGGACCAAAATAGGCTCATTACATCAGCCTTTCGTTATCTAAACCTTCCTAGTGACTAAAATGAAAGAATTGACCAAAGTCAGACCTAATGAAGCTCAATACACTCAATTAGGACCAAAATAGGCTCATTACATCATCCTTTAGTTATCTAAACCTTCCTATGACTAAAATGTTTCATTGACCAAAGTAAGACCTAATGAAGCTCAATACACTCAATTAGGACCAAAAATAGGCTCATTACATCATCCTTTGGTTATCTAAACCTTCCTAATGACTAAAATGGCGTCATTGACCAAAGTAAGACCAAATGAAGCTCAATACATTTAATTAGGACCAAAATAGGCTCATTACATCATCCTTTCGTTATCTAAACCTTCCTAGTAACTAAAATGCAAGAATTGACCAAAGTAAGACCTAATGAAGCTCAATACACTCAATTAGGACAAAAATAGGCTCATTAGATAATCCTTTGCTTATCTACACCATCCTAGTGACTAAAATGGAGTCATTGACCAAAGTAAGACCAAATGAAGCTCAACACACTCAATAAGGACCAAAACAGGCTCATTACATCATCCTTTGGTTATCTAAACCTTCCTATTGACTAAAATGGATCATTGACCAAAGTAAGACTAAATAAAGCTTAATACATAATTAGGACCAAAATAGGCTCATTACATCAGTTATCTAAACCTTCCTATAACTAAATGGAAGAATTGACCAAAGTAAGACCTAATGAAGCTCAAAACACTCAATTAGGACCAAAATAGGCTCATTACATCATCCTTTGGTTATCTAAACCTTCCTAGTGACTAAAATGAAATAATTGACCAAAGTAAGACCTAATGAAGCTCAATACATTCAATTAGGACCAAAATGGCTCATTACATCAGCCTTTCGTTATCTAAACCTTCCTAGTGACTAAAATGAAAGAATTGACCAAAGTCAGACCTAATGAAGCTCAATACACTCAATTAGGACCAAAATAGGCTCATTAGATCATCCTTTGCTTATCTACTCCATCCTAGTGACTAAAATGGAGTCATTGACCAAAGTAAGACCAAATGAAGCTCAACACACTCAATAAGGACCAAAATAGCCTCATTACATCATCCTTTGCTTATCTAAACCTTCCTAGTGACTAAAGTGGAGTCATGGACAAAAGTAAGACCAAATGAAGCTCAATACACTCAATTAGGACCAAAATAGGCTCATTACATCATCCTATGGTTATCTAAACCTTCTTAATGACTAAAATGGCGTCATTGACCAAAGTAAGACCAAAATGAAGCTTCAATCACATTAATAGACCAAATAGGCTCATTACATCATCCTTTCTTATCTAAACCTTCCTAGTAACTAAAATGGAAGAATTGACCAAAGTAAGACCTAATGAAGCTCAAACACTCAATTAGGACCAAAATAGGCTCTTACATCATCCTTTGGTTATCTAAACCTTCCTATGACTAAAATGAAATAATTGACCAAAGTAAGACCTAATGAAGCTCAAACATTCAATTAGGACCAAAATAGGCTTCATTACATCATCCTTTCGTTATCTAAACTTCCTAGTAACTAAAATGAAGAATTGACCAAAGTAAGACCTAATGAAGCTCAATACACAATAGGACCAAAATAGGCTCATTACATATCCTTTGTTATCTAAACCTTCCTAGTGACTAAAATGAGAATTGACAAAGTAGACCTAATGAAGCTCAATACACTCATTAGGACCAAAATAGGCTCATTACATCATCCTTTGGTTATCTAAACCTTCTAATGACTAAAATGGTCATTGACCAAAGTAAGACCTAATGAAGCTCAATACACTCAATTAGGACAAAATAGGCTCATTACATCATCCTATGGTTATCTAAACCTTCCTAATGACTAAAATGGCTCATTGACCAAAGTAAGACAAATGAAGCTCAATACATTTAATTAGACCAAAATAGCTCATTACATCATCCTTTCGTTATCTAAACCTTCTATAACTAAAATGAAGATTGACCAAAGTAAGACCTAATGCAAGCTCAATACACTCAATTAGGACCAAAATAGGCTCATTAGATAATCCTTTGCTTATCTACACCATCCTAGTGACTAAAATGGAGTCATTGACCAAAGTAAGACCAAATGAAGCTCAACACACTCAATAGGACCAAAAGGCTCATTACATCATCCTTTGTTATCTAAACCTTCCTAGTGACTAAAGTGGAGTCATGGACCAAAGTAAGACCAAATGAAGCTCAATACACTCAATTAGGACCAAAATAGGCTCCATTACATCATCCTTGGTTATCTAAACCTTCCTATTGACTAAAATGGCATCATTGACCAAAGTAAAACTAAATAAAACTTAATACATTTAATTAGGACCAAAATAGGCTCATTACATCATCCTTTCGTTTCTAACCTTTCTAGTAACTAAAATGGAAGAATTGACCAAAGTAAGACCTAATGAAGCTCAAACACTCAATTAGACCAAATAAGGCTCATTACATCATCCTTTGTTATCTAAACCTTCCTAGTGACTAAAATGAAATAATTGACCAAAGTAAGACCTAATGAAGCTCAATACACTCAATTAGACCAAAATAGGCTCATTACATCATCCTTTGTTATCTAAACCTTCTTATGACTAAAATGGATCATTGACCAAAGTAAGACCAAATGAAGCTCAACACATCAATTAGGACCAAAATAGGCTCATTACATCATCCTTTCGTTATCTAAACCTTCCTAGTAACTAAAATGGAAGAATTGACCAAAGTAAGACCTAATGAAGCTCAATACACTCAATTAGGACCAAAATAGGCTCATTACATCATCCTTTGGTTATCTAAACCTTCCTAGTGACTAAAATGAATAATTGACCAAAGTAAGACCAATGAAGCTCAATACACTCAATTAGGACCAAAATAGCTCATTACATCATCCTTTGGTTATCTAACCTCTAATGACTAAAATGGAGTCATTGACCAAAGTAAGACCAAATGAAGCTCAACACATTCAATTAGGACCAAAATAGGCTCATTACATCATCCTTTCGTTATCTAAACCTTCCTAGTAACTAAAATGGAAGAATTGACCAAAGTAAGACCTAATGAAGCTCAATACACTCAATTAGACCAAATAGGCTCATTACATCATCCTTTGGTTATCTAACCTTCCTAGTGACTAAATGAAGAATTGACCAAAGTAAGACCTAATGAAGCTCAATACACTCAATTAGGACCAAAATAGGCTCATTACATCATCCTTTGTTATCTAAACCTTCCTATGACTAAAATGAAAAATTGACCAAAGTAAGACCTAATGAAGCTCAATACACTCAATTAGGACAAAATAGGCTCATTACATCATCCTTTGGTTATCTAAACCTTCCTAGTGACTAAAATGGAGTCATTGACCAAAGTAAGACCAAATGAAGCTCAATACACTCAATTAGGACCAAAATAGGCTCATTACATCATCCTTTGCGTTATCTAAACCTTCCTAGTGACTAAATGAGATCATTGACAAAAGTAAGACTAATGAAGCTCAATACACTCAATTAGACCAAAATAGCTCATTACATCATCCTTTGTTATCTAAATCTAGACTAAAATGAATGACAAAGTAACATAAGCTAATCAATTAGACCAAAATAGGCTCATTACATCCTTTGTTATCTAACCTCCTAGTGACTAAAATGGAGACATGACCATGACCAAAGTAAGACCTAATGAAGCTCAATACACTCAATTAGGACCAAAATAGGCTCATTACATCATCCTTTGGTTATCTAAACCTTCCTAGTGACTAAAATGAAGTAATTGACCAAAGTAAGACCTAATGAAGCTCAATACACTCAATTAGGACCAAAATAGGCTCATTACATCATCCTTTGTTATCTAAACCTTCCTAATGACTAAAATGAGTCATTGACCAAAGTAAGACCTAATGAAGCTCAATACATTCAATTAGGACCAAAATAGGCTCATTACATCATCCTTTCGTTATCTAAACCTTCCTAGTGACTAAAATGGAAGAATTGACCAAAGTAAGACCTAATGAAGCTCAATACACTCAATTAGGACCAAAATAGGCTCATTAAATCATCCTATGGTTATCTAAACCTTCCTAATGACTAAAATGGCGTCATTGACCAAAGTAAGACCAAATGAAGCTCAATACATTTAATTAGGACCAAAATAGGCTCATTACATCATCCTTTCGTTATCTAAACCTTCCTAGTAACTAAAATGCAAGAATTGACCAAAGTAAAACCTAATGAAGCTCAATACACTCAATTAGGACAAAAATAGGCTCATTAGATAATCCTTTGCTTATCTACACCATCCTAGTGACTAAAATGGAGTCATTGACCAAAGTAAGACCAAATGAAGCTCAACACACTCAATAAGGACCAAAACAGGCTCATTACATCATCCTTTGCTTATCTAAACCTTCCTAGTGACTAAAGTGGAGTCATGGACAAAAGAAAGACCAAATGAAGCTCAATACACTCAATTAGGACCAAAATAGGCTCATTACATCATCCTTTGGTTATCTAAACCTTCCTATTGACTAAAATGGCATCATTGACCAAAGTAAAACTAATAAAACTTAATACATTTAATTAGGACCAAAATAGGCTCATTACATCATCCTTTCGTTTTCTAAACCTTCTAGTAACTAAAATGGAAGAATTGACCAAAGTAAGACCTAATGAAGCTCAAAACACTCAATTAGGACCAAATAAGGCTCATTACATCATCCTTTGTTATCTAAACCTTCCTAGTGACTAAAATGAATAATTGACCAAAGTAAGACCTAATGAAGCTCAATACACTCAATTAGGACCAAAATAGGCTCATTACATCATCCTTTGGTTATCTAAACCTTCTTAATGACTAAAATGGAGTCATTGACCAAAGTAAGACCAAATGAAGCTCAACACATTCAATTAGAACCAAATAGGCTCATTACATCATCCTTTCGTTATCTAAACCTTCCTAGAACTAAATGGAAGAATTGACCAAAGTAAGACCTAATGAAGCTCAATACACTCAATTAGGACCAAAATAGGCTCATTACATCATCCTTTGTTATCTAACCTTCTAGTGACTAAAATGAAGAATTGACCAAAGTAAGACCTAATGAAGCTCAATACACTCAATTAGGACCAAAATAGGCTCATTACATCATCCTTTGGTTATCTAAACCTTCTTAATGACTAAAATGGAGTCATTGACCAAAGTAAGACCAAATGAAGCTCAACACATTCAATTAGACCAAAATAGGCTCATTACATCATCCTTTCGTTATCTAAACCTTCCTAGTAACTAAAATGGAAGAATTGACCAAAGTAAGACCTAATGAAGCTCAATACACTCCAGTACGACCAAAATAGGCTCATTACATCATCCTTTGTTATCTGAACCTTCTAGTGACTAAAATGTAAGAATTGACCAAAGTAAGACTTAATGAAGCTCAATACACTCAATTAGGACAAAATAGGCTCATTACATCATCCTTTGGTTATCTAAACCTTCCTAGTGACTAAAATGAAACAATTGACCAAAGTAAGACCTAATGAAGCTCAATACACTCAATTGGACAAAATAGGCTCATTAGATCATCCTTTGCTTATCTACACCATTCCTAGTGACTAAAATGGAGTCATTGACCAAAGTAAGACCAAATGAAGCTCAACACACTCAATTAGGACCAAAATAGCTCATTACATCATCCTTTGCTTATCTAAACCTTCCTAGTGACTAAAGTGGAGTCATGACAAAAGTAAGACCAAATGAAGCTCATACACTCAATTAGGACCAAAATAGGCTCATTACATCATCCTTTGTTATCTAAACCTTCCTAGTAACTAAAATGGAAGAATTGACCAAAGTAAGACCTAATGAAGCTCAAAACACTCAATTAGGACCAAAATAGGCTCATTACATCATCCTTTGGTTATCTAAACCTTCCTAGTGACTAAAATGAAATAATTGACCAAAGTAAGACCTAATGAAGCTCAAAACACTCAATTAGGACCAAAATAGGCTCATTACATCATCCTTTAGTTATCTAAACCTTCCTAATGACTAAAATGTTGTCATTGACCAAAGTAAGACCTAATGAAGCTCAATACATTCAATTAGGACCAAAATAGGCTCATTACATCAGCCTTTCGTTATCTAAACCTTCAAAGTGACTAAAATGAAAGAATTGACCAAAGTCAGACCTAATGAAGCTCAATACACTCAATTAGGACCAAAATAGGCTCATTACATCATCCTTTAGTTATCTAAACCTTCTTAATGACTAAAATGTTGTCATTGACCAAAGTAAGACCTAATGAAGCTCAATACACTCAATTAGGACCAAAATAGGCTCATTACATCATCCTATGGATATCTAAACCTTCCTAATGACTAAAATGGCGTCATTGACCAAAGTAAGACCAAATGAAGCTCAATACATTTAATTAGGACCAAAATAGGCTCATTACATCATCCTTTCGTTATCTAAACCTTCCTAGTAACTAAAATGCAAGAATTGACCAAAGTAAGACCTAATGAAGCTCAATACACTCAATTAGGACAAAAATAGTCTCATTAGATAATCCTTTGCTTATCTACACCATCCTAGTGACTAAAATGGAGTCATTGACCAAAGTAAGACCAAATGAAGCTCAACACACTCAATAAGTACCAAAACAGGCTCATTACATCATCCTTTGCTTATCTAAACCTTCCTAGTGACTAAAGTGGAGTCATGGACAAAAGAAAGACCAAATGAAGCTCAATACACTCAATTAGGACCAAAATAGGCTCATTACATCATCCTTTGGTTATCTAAACCTTCCTATTGACTAAAATGGCATCATTGACCAAAGTAAAACTAAATAAAACTTAATACATTTAGTTAGGACCAAAATAGGCTCATTACATCATCTTTTCGTTTTCTTAAACCTTTCTAGTAACTAATATGGAAGAATTGACCAAAGTAAGACCTGAAGAAGCTCAAAACACTCAATTAGGACCAAATAAGGCTCATTGCATCATCCTTTGGTTATCTAAACCTTCCTAGTGACTAAAATGAAATAATTGACCAAAGTAAGACCTAATGAAGCTCAATACACTCAATTAGGACCAAAATAGGCTCATTACATCATCCTTTGGTTATCTAAACCTTCCTAATGACTAAAATGGAGTCATTGACCAAAGTAAGACCAAATGAAGCTCAACACATTCAATTAGAACCAAAATAGGCTCATTACATCATCCTTTCGTTATCTAAACCTTCCAAGTAACTAAAATGGAAGAATTGACCAAAGTAAGACCTAATGAAGCTCAAAACACTCAATTAGGACCAAAATAGGCTCATTACATCATCCTTGGTTATCTAACCTTCTGTAATTGACTAAACAATGAAGTCATCATTGACCAAAGTAAAGACCCAAATGAAGCCTCAATACACTTCAATTAGGACCAAAATAGGCTCATTACATCATCCTTTCGTTATCTAAACCTTCCTAGTAACTAAAATGGAAGAATTGACCAAAGTAAGACCTAATTAAGCTCAATACACTCCAGTACGACCAAAATAGGCTCATTACATCATCCTTTGGTTATCTGAACCTTCCTAGTGACTAAAATGTAAGAATTGACCAAAGTAAGACTTAATGAAGCTCAATACACTCAATTAGGACAAAAATAGGCTCATTACATCATCCTTTGGTTATCTAAACCTTCCTAGTGACTAAAATGAAACAATTGACCAAAGTAAGACCTAATGAAGCTCAATACACTCAATTGGGACAAAAATAGGCTCATTAGATAATCCTTTGCTTATCTACACCATCCTAGTGACTAAAATGGAGTCATTGACCAAAGTAAGACCAAATGAAGCTCAACACACTCAATAAGGACCAAAATAGCTCATACATCATCCTTTGCTTATCTAAACCTTCCTAGTGACTAAAGTGGAGTCATGACAAAAGTAAGACCAAATGAAGCTCAATACACTCAATTAGGACCAAAATAGGCTCATTACATCATCCTTTGGTTATCTAAACCTTCCTATGACTAAAATGGAGAATTGACCAAAGTAAGACTAATGAAGCTCAATACACTCATTAGGACCAAAATAGGCTCATTACATCATCCTTTGTTATCTAAACCTTCCTAGTGACTAAAATGAAGAATTGACCAAAGTAAGACCTAATGAAGCTCAAACACTCAATTAGGACAAAATAGGCTCATTACATCATCCTTTGGTTATCTAAACCTTCCTAATGACTAAAATGGTCATTGACCAAAGTAAGACCTAATGAAGCTCAATACATTCAATTAGGACCAAAATAGGCTCATTACATCAGCCTTTCGTTATCTAAACCTTCCTAGTGACTAAAATGAAAGAATTACCAAAGTCAGACCTAATGAAGCTCAATACACTCAATTAGGACCAAAATAGGCTCATTACATCATCCTTTAGTTATCTAAACCTTCCTAATGACTAAAATGTTGTCATTGACCAAAGTAAGACCTAATGAAGCTCAATACACTCAATTAGGACCAAAATAGGCTCATTACATCATCCTATGGATATCTAAACCTTCCTAATGACTAAAATGGCGTCATTGACCAAAGTAAGACCAAATGAAGCTCAATACATTTAATTAGGACCAAAATAGGCTCATTACATCATCTTTCGTTATCTAAACCTTCCTAGTAACTAAAATGCAAGAATTGACCAAAGTAAGACCTAATGAAGCTCAATACACTCAATTAGGACAAAAATAGGCTCATTAGATAATCCTTTGCTTATCTACACCATCCTAGTGACTAAAATGGATCATTGACCAAAGTAAGACCAAATGAAGCTCAACACACTCAATAAGGACCAAAACAGGCTCATTACATCATCCTTTGCTTATCTAAACCTTCCTAGTGACTAAAGTGAGTCATGGACAAAGAAGACCAAATGAAGCTCAATACACTCAATTAGACCAAAATAGGCTCATTACATCATCCTTTGGTTATCTAAACCTTCCTATTGACTAAAATGGCATCATTGACCAAAGTAAAACTAAATAAAACTTAATACATTTAATTAGGACCAAAATAGGCTCATTACATCATCTTTTCGTTTTCTAAACCTTTCTAGTAACTAAAATGGAAGAATTGACCAAAGTAAGACCTAATGAAGCTCAAAACACTCAATTAGGACCAAATAGCTCATTACATCATCCTTTGTTATCTAAACCTTCCTAGTGACTAAAATGAAATAATTGACCAAAGTAAGACCTAATGAAGCTCAATACACTCAATTAGGACCAAAATAGGCTCATTACATCATCCTTTGGTTATCTAAACCTTCTTAATGACTAAAATGAGTCATTGACCAAAGTAAGACCAAATGAAGCTCAACACATTCAATTAGAACCAAAATAGGCTCATTACATCATCCTTTCGTTATCTAAACCTTCCAGTAACTAAAATGAAGAATTGACCAAAGTAAGACCTAATGAAGCTCAAAACACTCAATTAGGACCAAAATAGGCTCATTACATCATCCTTGGTTATCTAAACCTTCTTAATGACTAAAATGGCGTCATTGACCAAAGTAAGACCAAATGAAGCTCAATACATTCAATTAGGACCAAAATAGGCTCATTACATCATCCTTTCGTTATCTAAACCTTCCTAGTAACTAAAATGGAAGAATTGACCAAAGTAAGACCTAATGAAGCTCAATACACTCCAGTACGACCAAAATAGGCTCATTACATCATCCTTTGGTTATCTGAACCTTCCTAGTGACTAAAATGTAAGAATTGACCAAAGTAAGACTTAATGAAGCTCAATACACTCAATTAGGACCAAAATAGGCTCATTACATCATCCTTTGGTTATCTAAACCTTCCTAGTGACTAAAATGAAAGCAATTGACCAAAGTAAGACCTAATGAAGCTCAATACACTCAATTAGGACAAAATAGGCTCATTAGATCATCCTTTGCTTATCTACACCATCCTAGTGACTAAAATGGAGTCATTGACAAAGTAAGACCAAATGAAGCTCAACACACTCAATTAGGACCAAATGGCTCATTACATCATCCTTTGGTTATCTAAACCTTCCTATTGACTAAAATGGCATCATTGACCGAAGTAAAGACTAAATGAAAGCTCAATACATTCAATTAGGACCAAAATAGGCTCATTACATCAGCCTTTCGTTATCTAAACCTTCCTAGTGACTAAAATGAAATTTGACCAAAGTAAGACTAAATAAAGCTTAATTAGGACCAAAATAGGCTCATTACATCATCCTTTCGTTATCTAAACCTTCCTAGTAACTAAAATGGAAGAATTGACCAAAGTAAGACCTAATGAAGCTCAAAACACTCAATTAGGACCAAAATAGGCTCATTACATCATCCTTTGGTTATCTAAACCTTCCTAGTGACTAAAATGACCAAAGTAAGACCTAATGAAGCTCAATACACTCAATTAGGACCAAAATAGGCTCATTACATCATCCTTTGGTTATCTAAACCTTCTTAATGACTAAAATGGAGTCATTGACCAAAGTAAGACCAAATGAAGCTCAACACATTCAATTAGGACCAAAATAGGCTCATTACATCATCCTTTCGTTATCTAAACCTTCCTAGTAACTAAAATGGAAGAATTGACCAAAGTAAACCTAATGAAGCTCAATATACTCAAGAGACCAAAATAGGCTCATTACATCATCCTTTGGTTATCTAAACCTTCCTAGTGACTAAAATGAAATAATTGACCAAAGTAAGACCTAATGAAGCTCAATACACTCAATTAGACCAAAATAGGCTCATTACATCATCCTTTCGTTATCTAAACCTTCCTAGTAACTAAAATGGAAGAATTGACAAAGTAAGACCTAATGAAGCTCAATACACTCAATAGACCAAAATAGGCTCATTACATCATCCTTTGGTTATCTAAACCTTCCTAGTGACTAAAATGAAATTGACCAAAGTAAGACCTAATGAAGCTCAATACACTCAATTAGGACCAAAATAGGCTCATTACATCATCCTTTGGTTATCTAAACCTTCTAATGACTAAAATGAGTCATTGACCAAAGTAAGACCAAATGAAGCTCAACACATTCAATTAGGACCAAAATAGGCTCATTACATCATCCTTGGTTATCTAAACTTCCTAATGACTAAAATCCATTGACAAAAGTAGGACCAAATGAAGCTAATACAAATTAGACCAAAATAGGCTCATTACATCATCCTTTGCTTATCTAACCTCCTAGTGACTAAAATGGAGTCATTGACCAAAGTAAGACCAAATGAAGCTCAACACACTCAATTAGGACCAAAATAGGCTCATTACATCATCCTTTGGTTATCTAAACCTTCCTAGTGACTGAATGGGTCATGGACCAAAGTAAGACAAATGAAGCTCAATACACTCAATTAGGACCAAAATAGGCTCATTACATCATCCTTTGGTTATCTAAACCTTCCAAGTGACTAAAATGGAATTGACCAAAGTAAGACCAATGAAGCTCAATACACTCAATTAGGACCAAAATAGGCTCATTACATCATCCTTTGGTTATCTAAACATTCCTAATGACTAAAATGGAGTCATTGACCAAAGTAAGACCAATGAAGCTCAATACATTCAATTAGGACCAAAATAGGCTCATTACATCAGCCTTTCGTTATCTAAACCTTCCTAGTGACTAAAATGAAAGAATTGACCAAAGTAAGACCTAATGAAGCTCAATACACTCAATTAGGACCAAAATAGGCTCATTACATCATCCTTTCGTTATCTAAACCTTCCTAGTAACTAAAATGAAGAATTGACCAAAGTAAGACCTAATGAAGCTCAAAACACTCAATTAGGACCAAAATAGGCTCATTACATCATCCTTTGGTTATCTAAACCTTCCTAGTGACTAAAATGAAATAATTGACCAAAGTAAGACCTAATGAAGCTCAATACACTCAATTAGGACCAAAATAGGCTCATTACATCATCCTTTGGTTATCTAAACCTTCTTAATGACTAAAATGGAGTCATTGACCTAAGTAAGACCAAATGAAGCTCAACACATTCAATTAGGACCAAAAGGCTCATTACATCATCCTTTCGTTATCTAAACCTTCTAGTAACTAAAATGGAAGAAATGACCAAAGTAACACCTAAGCTCATACACTCAATAGACCAAAATAGGCTCATTACATCATCCTTTGGTTATCTAACCTTCTAGTGACTAAAATGAAGAATTGACCAAAGTAAGATTAATGAAGCTCAATACACTCAATTAGGACAAAAATAGGCTCATTACATCATCATTTGGTTATCTAAACCTTCCTAATGACTAAAATGGCGTCATTGACCAAAGTAAGACCAAATGAAGCTCAATACATTTAATTAGGACCAAAATAGACTCATTACATCATCCTTTCGTTATGTAAACCTTTCTAGTAACTAAAATGGAAGAATTGACCAAAGTAATACATAACGAAGCTCAATACACTCAATTAGAACCAAAATAGGCTCATTACATCATCCTTTGGTTATCTACACCATCCTAGTAACTAAAATGGAAGAATTGACGAAAGTAAGACCTACTGAAGCTCAATACACTCAATTAGGACATAAATAGGCTCATTAC